>CM033718.1:28930507-29252192 GCA_019671005.1 Hibiscus mutabilis | reverse complement strand
AATATACCTTCCAATTCTTATATTCATTTTTAATTCACCATGCAAACTATAATGTGTAAACATTAATTATAAAGTCACTACAATTCGACCCTCAACTTCCTAATTTTCAAATCAGTCCTAAAAATAAACACTATTATAGTCACCTAGTTAAAATTCCTTAAGAATCATATCATGATATTTTTTTTCTGAATTAGAGTTTAGGGTGTTACAGAATTATGTTTTGATCTCATTTATGCTTTAATAGATCCGGGCTCTACGCATTCTTTCGTTACTGAACCTTTCATTGCCAAGTATGCTTTAGAGTCTGAACATGTTGCTTCCGAGGTGGCTGTCTCTAATCCGTTAGGAGATAGTGTAATTATTTGGTTGATTTGTAAAGCTTGCCCTATAAGTATCCAAGGGATCCCATTCCCAGCCAATCTGATGGCCCTGCCCTTTCATGAGTTTGACCTCATCCTAGGCCTTGTTGGCTAGCTGGACATCAAGCCTGGGTGGATTGCTTGAAGAAGAAGTTATATCTCAGTGGACTCGGTAAGGAGAGTATAACATTGATAAAGTCTAAACCCGAGCCTAAGAAGACTCTTATATATGCCATGGGGCCTAAAGAAGATATAAAGCTCGAGAACGTACCTGTAGTGGAAGAGGTTTTTAATGTGTTCCCCGATGAGCTTCTGAGACTCCCTCCTACCCGTGAAGTGGAATTCGGGATAGAAGTGCAACATGGGACTACTCCATTTTTTATTACTCTGTATAGAATGGCCCCGATAGAGTTTAGAGAACTAAAGGCCCAAATCCAAGACCTTTTGGATAAGGGGTTTATCCGACCGAGTTCCTCACCTTGGGGAGCACCAATTTTGTTTGTAAAGAAGAAAAATGGATCAATGAACTTATGCATTGACTATTGTCAGTTGAACAAGGTGACAATCAAGAACAAGTATCTGTTACCAAGGATCGATGATCTCATTGATCAATTAAAAGATGCTTTTATTTTCTCTCAGATAGATTTACGATTCGGATACTGTCAAATGCAAGTGAAAGAGTCTAACATTCCAAAGGTTGCCTTCCGAACTAGATATGTTCACTATGAATTCTTAGTAATGTCATTTGGGCTTACGAATGCACCTGCAGCCTTCATGGATCTGATGAACCGTGTGTTTCGGCCCTATTTAGGCAAGTTCATGGTTGTATTTATAGATGACATCTTGATATATTTAAGAGATACTGCTACTCATGAAGAACATCTTCAGATTGTGCTTCAGACTTTCTGGGAAAAGCAACTATATGCCAAGTTCAGCAAATGTGAATTCTGGCTATCCGAAGTATCCTTTCTAGGCCATGTGATCTCTTCTACAAGAATTCAAGTTGACCCAAAGAAGATTCTAGCAATCCTTGATTGGATTCCTCTGAAGAATGATGGAGAAGTTCGTAGTTTTCTAGGCCTTGCAAGCTACTACCGTAGATTTGTTAAAGGGTTCTCACTGATTTCTATTCCCTTGATGAAGCTTCTCCGTAAGGAGACTCCCTTTATATGGACGATGGATTGGCAAAGGAGTTTTGATCAGCTTAAGAAAGTCCTTACTCATGCTCCTGTTTTTTTGCAACCCGAGTCAGGTAAAGACTTCACTATGTACAGTGATGCATCCCACCTGGGATTAGGCCTGTACTGATGCAAGAAGGCACAGTCATAGCTTATGCTTCACATCAACTCAAACCTCATGAATTGAATTATCCAACTCATGATATAGAATTGGTTGTTGTTGTTTTTGCTTTGAAGATTTGGAGACACTATATGTATGGCAAAAAATGTTATTTGTACACTAGCCACAAAAGTTTGAAATATCTTTTGACTAGAAAGGGTTGAATCTTTGTCAATGTAGGTGGATGGAACTTCTGAAAGATTACGACTTGGTTATCGATTAACATCCCAATAAGGCCAATGTCGTAGCTGATGCTCTTAGTGGGAAACTTACTTCCTCTCCAAAGTGTTTGAATGTTCACTTTTGACTCAAGAAGTGTGGTAAGTTGTTGGCCGAACTGAGAGTTTAGTCAACCATTGTATCCCGAATCAAAGCACTCTAAGAAAATGATAAGCAGTTGCAACCTCTCATTGCTAAATTCAAGGATAACATAGATCCCGACTTTGCTATGAATTTCAAAGGCTTGTTATGTTTCTACAACCGTATCTGTGTGCCCGATGATGATAATCTTTGGAGTCATATTCTAAGTGAAGCTCATTCTAGCCCTTTCTCTTTCATCTGGGAGCTATCAAAATGTACAAAGATCTAAAAGAGCTATATTGTTGAGCTGGTATGAAGAATGAGGTCCCAGACTTTGTGACTAGGTGTTTGACTGGCCAACGAGTCAAAGCCGAACACAAGGTGCCTACTGGTCTTCGGTAGCCTATCGAGCTTCCATAGTGGAAATGGGTGTGTATCACGATGTACTTCTGATACATGCATGAGCATGGTTAAATTACTCATATTGGACAAGAAGCTTAATTTGTTTGATGCAAACAATAATGGCCACAACAACGCACGCATAGGAGGTCAAAAATGATGCATCTTGGACAAGAAAATGAATATGTTTGTGAAGTCTGGAAAGTCAGCTAACTTGCGGCGAATTTTTGGATGAGATCCAGGAATTTCTGGGTCGAGTTATCTCCTAACAGATTGTCCGACATTCAGTTACCATTCCAACGCATTTTGAACCGCGTCAATCGGGAACTCAAGATACGTCCAATTTACTGAAGACTGCGCATGCAGAAAACTGGATACGAGATTATTACGAGATTTTGTAAAATTCAGCCCAAAAGCTAACATATAAGGCTTTGGACGAATTAAACTTAGCCCAACCTAATTATTAACATTTAAATTATGTTTTTAGGGTTTTATATACTTTAGGAACTAGCCACCCTTCTCCCAAGCCGTTAGATCAAGTCCAATTTAATGGACCATATGTGTTTGTTTATTTTATTCATTATTAGCTTTAGGTTAAAGCCATCCTTCACCTATAAAAGGATGAAGCCTCCATCATTGTAAGAGAGATTTTCTTTGATTTATGAAATATTTAGTGAGTTTGTTTTTGCAAGTGCTGATTACTTGTGCCTTCAAAGTCTTCTTCAACATAAGTTCGACGAGTTCTTGTGAGGGAGATCATTTTCACACTCTTGCTTGCCTAGATAATCGTGTCTAGGAGGGTGGGTTAGATCCGCTTGAGGTTGCTTGATTAGATAATTGAGTTTAAGAGGGTGCCGAGGACAAAACAAAATCAACAATTCGTAAGCCATCTTCATCTTCAACCTTCACACCATCTTCCATAATTCCATAAACAAAGCTGAAATTTTCAGATTTGTTTTACTTATCTCTTTCTCAATCTCTTTTAATCTTTTTGTATATTCTTATTTCTTATCATATAATCCTTCATCTTGTCTTTCTTTCTTTAAATTTCCAGCCTTGAATCTAAAAATGTCAAGAAAATCCCTTCTCTTTTCTCTTGAATTTTCAGATCTGTCCAAACTTCCTTAATTGAGTCTAGAACTCCTAGTTCTTGCAACAACTTGATTGAAGGCTTCCAAATCCAGGATTGCACTACTCTATCATTTGGTATCAGATTTGGGACGATTCTTGACAAGAATTTTGGCGTTTTTGGGTGAAAAACTCGAAAATTCGTTAAATTCAAATGAGCGAATTTTGAGATAAAAATTTCCAGATCAGATCTACACCTTTGGAGGAGTCACCACATAAAATTTCAGAATTTTGTGACATCGGGAACACCTCGGACGAAGTAGATCAAGTTGCTACAAAATTCTAGGGTTTTCGGGGTTTTCTATTTTTCTTTCATTCTTAGCCATTAGTTTTTGTTTGTTTTAGCTTTTATTGCTTCTTACACATCTTCGAACACCTTCTTGTTTCCTTGTGTTAGTAGGTCTAAAAGTTGCATACTCTTCTTTCTCCTTGAAACTATAATTCTATTGGTGTCTAATCTTTTCCTTGGATTCTAAAGCAATTAGGATGTTTTATTCTCTTTTCAACACTCGTTATCGTATACCAATAAATATTTTTCGGTCACGATGTAAGATACAAGGTAATATATGTTCTTTAATTATTGATGGTGACAATCGTGTAAACTTAGTGAGCAGCTTCATTGTTGATGCACTTGATCTACCATGCCAAGAACACCCTAAGCCGTATCATCTTCAAGGGTTTAATAGCGGACCAGATATGAAGGTAACCGAACGTTGCTTAATCTCTTTTACTCTTGGAAGCTATTGGGATGATGTATGGTGTGACGTGGTTCCTATGGAAGTCAGCCACTTGCTATTAGGAAGACCTTGGAAAAATGATCGTGACGCTGTCCATCGAATCAATACAAATGGATACTCGGTTGTGCCCCAAGGCCAAAAGCTCTCGTTTGCTACAATAGAGTGGGAAAAAGTAGATGAAGAAATAGCGAAAGCAAAAAACAGCGTGAGAGGATAAAAAGAAAAAGATTGGAAGCACAAAAGGCTGAATCAATTGACCACATAAAGGCAACCAACCATGAAGACATCACAAAACCAGAAGGTACACATGATTCTCTTCGTACATCTACTTCTAGCATGTGTAAATGTTGATATTGGAGAAGAACCATCTCCCAAACAAAAGGATAGTGATAGTGAACACATTAGACAAGATGACAATGCTTATAATCCCTCATATGAAGTAGTAGGTCAACTTGCTATACTCTCATCACCTCCCAACGAAGAAAGTAAGTGTAATTCTAACCCCTCATTCGATTCTTGTCCTATCATTCCGTTTGAAATACTTTCTCCTCTACAGAAATTGTACATTGATGATAAATTTTGTGAGAGGGATATGGGATGTGAGATACAAAAGACTGAGAGGAAAGAGGCCGAGAGTGAAAAAGGCAAATTAATTGCCCAAATTTGGTGAGTGAAAATACATATGAGGTAAAAGTGACACAAAGCCCAAAAGAAAAAGACAAGAAAAAGTACGCGATGAGTGATTTTGTTTTGACTAATCATTACAAATGTTTGAGTAGTGTTGTCTTATTTTTCAGGATTTTGTTGAACCATTGAGAGGAGCTCAATTATATCACTCCACATACAACAAAGAAGCCTTTTCAATTGAAGTTGATGATTGTTCTCTCATTGCCGATTTAGATTCGAGGACGAATCCTTTTGAGGAGTGGGGGAATGATACATGCATGAGCGGGGTTAAATTACTCATATTGGACAAGAAGCTGAATTTGTTCGATGCAAAAAATAATGGCCAAAACAATGCAAGCATAGGAGGTCAAAAACGATGCATCTTGGACAAGAAAATGAATCTGTTTGTGAAGTCTGGAAAGTCAGCTAACTTGCGGCGATTTTTCGGATGGGATCCAGGCATTTCTGCGTCAAGTTGTCTCCTAACAAATTTTCCGACATTCAGTCACCTTTCCAACGCATCTTGAAATGCGTCAATCGGACATCGGGAACTCAAGATACGTCCAATTTACTGAAGATTGCGCATGCAGAAAACTGGATACGGGATTATTACGAGATTTTGTAAAATTCAGCCCAAAAGCTAACATACAAGGATTTGGAAGAATTAAACTTAACACAACCTAATTATTAACATTTAAATTATGTTTTTAGGGTTTTATATACTTTAGGAACCAGCCACCCTTCTCCCAAGCCGTTAGATCAAGTCCAATTTAATGGACCAGATTTGTTTGTTTATTTTATTCGTTCTTAGCTTTAGGTTAAAGCCATCATTCACCTACAAAAGGATGAAGCCTCCATCATTATAAGAGAGATTTTCTTTGATTTATGAAATATTTAGTGAGTTTGTTTTTGTAAGTGCTGATTACTTGTGCCTTCGAAGTCTTCTTCAACATAAGTTCGACGAGTTCTTGTGAGGGAGATCATCTTCACACTCTTGCTTGCCTAGATAATCGTGTCTAGGAGGGTGGGTTAGAGCCGCTTAAGGTTGCTTGCTTAGATAATTGAGTCTAAGAGGGGGCCGAGGACAAAACAACATCAACAATTCGCAATCCATCTTCATCTTCATCTTCAACCTTCACACCATCTTCCATAATTCCATAAACAAAGATGGAATTTTCATATTTGTTTTACTTATCTCTTTATCAATCTCTTTTAATCTTTTTTTATATTCTTATTTCTTATCATATAATCCTTCATCTTTTCTTTCTTTCTTTAAATTTCCAGCCTTGAATCTAAAAATTTCAAGAAAATCTCTTCTCTTTTCTCTTGAATTTTCAGATCTGCCCAAACTTCCTTGATTGAGTCTAGAGCTCATAGTTCTTGCAACAACTTGATTGAAGGCTTCCAAATCCAAGATTGCACTACTCTATCAACTTCGTATGTGGTCTACCTATAACTCCAAAGAGGAATGATGCTATTTGGGTCGTTGTAGACTGATTTACTAAGTCTGCCCATTTTCTTCCGGTGAGAATGAACTTCAGCTTGGCTAAGCTCGCAGAGCTATACATCCGTGAAGTCATTCGCTTACACGGAGTTCTAGTATATATCATTTTCGATCGTGATCCATGCTTTGTATCTCGATTTTGGAGAGCCCTACAAGAGGCATTGGGAACTCGAGTGCACCTAGCGCTACTTTACATCTCAGACCACGGTCAATCTGAAAGGGTTATTCAGGTAACCTTGTATCTCTCTTCGATTCGTGAGTATAAGTAACCCATATGAATTTCAATTCTTCCTTGTAGATTTTGTAAGATATGCTCCGAGCTTGTTTTATCGACTTTGGAGATACGTGGGAAAAATCCCTACCCTTGGTCGAAATTGCTTACAACAACAATTACCAAGCTTCAATCCAAATGGCACAGTACAAAGCTCTATATGGAAGGAGATGTAGAACTCCTCTTTGCTGGACCGAACTCGGTGAAGGCAAGATGCTAGGTCCTGACTTACTTCAGGAAACTGAAGAAAGGACAACCATTATTCGTGATTGACTTAAGGTTGCTTTTGACTGGCAGAAGTCCTATGCTGATCTAAAGAGAAGAGATATCCAGTACAAGGTTGGTGAGAAGGCTTTCCCCAAAGTGTCTCCGTGGAAGAAGATCCTTTGTTTCGGCAAAAAAGGGAAGCTAAGTCCTCATTTCATTGGCCCATTCGATTTGGTCGAAAAAGTTGGACCTATTGCGTACAGATTAGCCCTCCCCAAAGAGCTAAGTCGGATCCACAACGTCTTTCATGTATCTATGTTACGCAAGTATCAGTCAGATCCTTCCCATATAATCGAGCTAGAATCTATGGAAATTCAATCCAATCTGATGTACGAGGAAGAACCTGTGTAGATCCTCGCACGAGAAGTCAAGAGACTTCGTAATAAGTCTGGGCCCTTAGTGAAGGTTCTTTGGAGAAGCCACTCAGTTGAAGAGACAACGAGGGAACCTGAAGAAACCATGCAGAAGCAGTATCCCTACCTCTTTGCATGATGTGAAAATTCGAGGATGAATTTTCTTAAGGGGGCAAGTTGTCACATCCCAAAAACCAGCCTAGTCGAAAGTAAGGTCTAGTGACTGGAAATTTTGAATTCGATGTGCAAAATATTGTAATAGTTGACCTTTGTGCCCTTCCTTTATAATAAAACCACATCTTGATCCCATTTGAATTGTTTAAGTCTTCCTTGTATGAGATTCAAAGCCAAATTGCAAATTCTGATCTAGGCGTACCAATACGGTCAAGCCAGTATCAATATGGCTCAATTGTTAATAACTAACTTGTCTGTTTGGGCATAAGTGTATCGATACGGGTTCCCTATTTTGAATCTATTTGAAACCCAAACTAAAGAGGATTGAAGCAAGGTGCTTACTCGCCTCCTTACTTGGCATTCCCCACGTGAAAGTCACCAGAAAAGGGGGAGACTAATGACATAAAAGGTAAAGAATTGATAGAACGGGAGGTTGGGGCTTAGCAAACCCTCAAACAAAGGAAATGTTTTTATTGGCCAAATAGAAGGTGGACAATGATTAAAGAGATTGAACGGGTTTTAAAATGAATAAGTGAAAAGAAAAGCTTTCATTCTCCTATTTAGACCCTGGCAACCAATCTCATCTTCTACCACCAAAGGAAGCACACACCTCCATTTATATCATCAACCTCAAGCTAAGCTAGCACCTCAGACGATCTTTGATCTTAGTTCGAACCCAATATACCATTTGGAAGCCTACGACTCGGTGAGTAAAACCCCTATATCAATTTTTTGATTCCATCATTTGTTGAGGTTTAATTTCGAAAGTAGGTTTTATATGTTCAAAGGGAAATCCATGAACTAGGGTGTTAATTTCGATATTTCGGTATTGCCTACAAGTTTTGGTACACTTGAAATATGTTTTTCAAATCCTTAGATCGAATTCTGATGTAAACCCTAATTTTGTACTAGCTCAAATATTGGAGAAAGAACCCTTGTCATCTCCAAAGGAAGCTAGGCACAACGGAATTGTAATCAGAGAACCTCGTAATCAAGGTAAGTGTAGTAGTGTCAAGGGATAGGCAAGAGGCCATCCCAATGCATTCTTTTATGTTATAATTGCACTTTGTTTAAAGGGCTCAGATAGAGCAAACATTTGTGGATGCTAGCGGCTAGCATGATAAGTCTTTGATAAGGTTGATATGGGTAAGTTCATGTACTATGTTTGAAATATGCTATATGTGAATCCGATATGAATATGCTATGATTATGTGAAAGTGTGATGAATGACTTAAGCATAAGACTTATGTTATTAATAGTATAATTATGATATATGAGTATGATGCTATGTTATTCGTGACCATAGTATGCCATTCATGTCACTTAATTGTTTTACGATTGTTATGACTACCTCACGAGGTTATGTAAGCCTAACATGTGTGTGTCTCATGCATTTCAGGATCCTAAAGCTTTCTGGACATCGATCGTGTATTTTGCGGTTGCAAGTCACTCATTCTGCAAGCATATGTATGTTTACTTTGTTTTTGAGCTCTTAGTAAGGTGGCATAAGACTAGATAGGTTGTAATGATCTATTCTGGTGTGCCTGTATAAGCCTAACAATGTCTAGGTGATGTATGTGCATGTTGGTGTGTTTTGGACTTAGTAAACTAGTTAAAATGGGCCTTAATGCACTGAATGGTAAAATCCTAGTAAACGAATGCGAATTGCTTTAAACATTTGCATACTATTAGAATTATTGTTTATTGGATTGTTGGTAAATTTTGGTAATATTTGGACAACGTTTTCTACGCTGATTCGATTAAAAACCAATCATTACAGGCCAGGGAGTATCGATACAAGTGATTATGTATCGATATGGCCCTTACCTAATTGGTTTGGTCAACCTTAGTCAAACTGGGCATATCGATACGGGTGGGCGTATCGGTACATAATTTGGTCACTAGAATTTGGGATGAAAGATGGTATCGATACGGTCTTAGAGCGTATCGGTATGGGGTCAATGCGGTCAACGCGTATCGATACGGGATTAGCTGTATCGGTACGGACTTGACATCCTTTGAATTTAAAAATCTGGAATTAGGCTTAGCGTATCGATACAGCCCTTAGGGTATCGATACGGTGTAAGTTAAATATGTTATATGGTATAAAAACATAATTTGGACAATTTACAAATTGGTCACTATTAACTATACGGCCTAATTGATTAGGTTAGTGATATACGATAGTAACGAAACTTCACAGATTAATAATTGGTAAGTTTAATTACAAGTTGGTAATAAAGGATTCGGATTACGATCGCTAATTTGTAAAGTTTACGATCTAGTCCCTAAACGTGAAAAAGATTAAAATTGACCCCATATCGAGTTAGTAATTGTTAATTAGGTCCACTAAGCCTTAAATAAGAATATTAGAACTTTCGAATGAATTTCCTACTCCGATTAACTGTCGAACTTTCGAATATGTTTTATGATAACACTTTCTGACTCGATTCTCTACTAGACCGAGAAGAGGGTGTTACACCCAGGAGATATAACATTCTCCTTATCCCATTTGCCCAACGACAACAACATTCGTTCTAGTTCTCAATTCTCCTCTCGGTCGTAACAAAACAATTATATCTAAGCATGGTAATTACACCAAAACAAAAACAGTCAGACTAGCTTCAAGCAAGGATCTAGGACTTTCTTTCCAAACAAAACATTTTAGACTGTCTTAATAAGGCAATGTGCTCCACAAATATTCCCCAACAAAACATATGTCATCCAAAAGACAGATAAACAATCAACATGCTTATAAACAATCATCGTGCATAGCAAACAACATTCCAACAATCATAACCTCATCCCACTTTTCGCAAACCTGGCTATGATACTAGCAAATGTAACCCTGTAACCCGGTCTAAATGCAAGACCAAACCGGGTGAGCTACATTGGGTTTGTGGAGGTAAACTTGTAAATATTTAACTCAAAGTACGTCTATTTCTTTTATCTTATCTAGATGCAACATTATAACCTATTGTGTGCATACTGGCAACAGTTGAAATATCAACACAATCAGGCGTCGAAACGACATCCAATTACACTAAATTGCAATTTTAGGACCAAATTGCAATTCTAGAACATTATAGGGACTTAATCCAGTTTGTAGTTACCAATCCTTAGTTAGTTAGGTTCCATGCTCATATGTCAAATTTCATCTTAAAACGATCATTCGAACTCCTTTAATTGCATGCATAACGTTCAGGGACCAAAATGGAAGAATCTAAAAATTTTAAAATCAATAACAACTAACATAACAACCAGGCGTAAAAATACGGTCTCAAAGTGTATATATAGGCGGGAGCGTACCAATATGGCCCCTAGATGTATCGATACACAGGTTTGTAGCGACGTTTTTCTTTGAAAACTACTTGATGTATCCCACTTCTTTGAAAACAAAAGGGGAATTCCTTCTGAAAATTCTTTTTCTTTTGAAAATAGATAAAAATTTGGAGGCGCCACTGGTCACTTGGATAAGGTAGACTGGACACCACAAAACTAGAGATTCAATTTGTAAGGAGGGTTCAGGAGTTGGTTACGCGTGGGGAAGGATTAGCACCCTATCACGCCCGAAAATCGATACCAAAATATTTGTTGCTTTTAATCGAAGGAAATTGTCAGAATTTGAAAGGAATTTAATTCGGTGACCTTAATTGAAAGTTAACCTTAATTGGACGGGCTTTATCAAATTGATGGGTTCAAATTAATTGGACATTTAATTAATAAGGTTGACGATACATTAGACCATATATTAAACTAACATCTAATAAGTCCGACTGCCGTGTTAATTTATAGTTAAACTTTCGTACGTCACCTTTTATGCATGATGCAAGCAATTAAGATATGATGTAATGATTTTGTCAAGTTTTACTTTTACCTTGAGTCAGTAAGAATTAATTTAAATATATGGTCAATAACCTTTGAGCTCGGACTGTTACAACAAAAATATCGAAACTAATAGATACCTCGTTTTTCATGAGTTAAATTCATTATCATGAGAATTAAATGGGCCATATGAATGACAAATAAAATGGATGGCAGGTAAAGGCTTAAAGATAAACACACAAAAGCCCACCCTAAGCCCTAACCTAAAAGGCTCAAGTTATGGATCCTCCAATTAGTGATCTAATGGTTAATTAGGTGATTCTAGTGTTAACCTTAAGTTAATTAGCCCTATAAGAGTAAAAACCTTAACAAATTATGAGTTATCTTGTGATACGATAACTAATTCAATTGATTTTAAACTAGTATTCCAATAAGCTCAGAATACTATTTAAAATAAATCAAGTTAAGTAATCATAGCTTTTAGTTAAAATGTCAATCTAATTTCCATGTCAATTTTATCTTAAAAGATAATTAGGAGTTGTCCCACTAATTTAATGAATTTAACATTTATCCCAATGAGCCAAGGGTAAATTTAAATTCACTAAATTAATTTGAACCCTAATCTAACTAAGGCTCTAAAAGGCTAATCCTAAGTTAATCTAATTAATTTAAAGATCGTGCCCCTATGAGACAAGCACACGATCCCAAAATAATTAAATTAATTTGTCTAATTCTGATCTAAAACTAACTTAGCAACCCAAAACCAAAAAACTAAGCCCAGGGCCCACTAAGCTAAAGCTAATCCTAAGACCAAGACACAAAAAGGATCAAACATCTAAACTAAACCTATATACTAAAAACACAAACATATAAATATAAATATCACTATATATTCTATGCCAAAAAACATATATTTTATAAAAAACTATATTTAAAAAAACTTATTTGATATATATTATATAAAAAAAAACCTATATTATGTATATAAAAGCTATATATATTATATTCTTTTATAAAAACTATATGTTATATATTTTATAAAAGAAACTATACCATATACCATATATTATACATATTATAAAAAACGATACATTGTATATTTTATAAAGAACTTATATTATATTTCATATGGAAATCATTTTATATGTATATATACATACTATATAAAAAGTCACTCCTTATATGTGAACTATATATTATATGTATAAGACTACATGTACTATATTATATAAAAACAATTTCAAAATATATACGTCATATGCCATGTACTATATAAAAAGCATATACTATATACCATATTGAATAAATACATACCATACAAAAAAACTAAGTATGAATCATATTACATAATATGTACATATACTATGGCAACTAGACACCTCATTAACATCAAAGTTGGGCTAATACAACAACAAAAGAGAAAGATGGTACCCAAATCCCAAGTGATCTGGGATCACTAGGCCGGATCTAGGTTGGGGCAGATCTCGCTTTGCTGAGTCGGTTCAACACCCAGGTTTGGGTTCGAGTTATACAACCCGCACGAGATAAATAAAGGGGATAAACCCTTTTATCTTTCCCATTTCTACTTCTTTAACAATAAGAAAGGGGGAGCATAAGAAAACCTAATCGACACCGTATCCCTTAGTCGTCGTCCGGTACCTTTTCAGTGGACCAAAGCCACCATTGTGAAGTCCTCGCACTCCTCTTCGTTTCTATCTGAGTCGATTTCACCAAAACAACCACCAACGTCTCAAAATTGGACCGAACCCATGTGACCTAATGAGTCTCGATTCACAGCTGTCCACCAACAGATCGCGATGAAATCGAGATATGTTGCTCCCCACTAGCCGCTCACCATAGGGATCGTCGATCAGAGACTCCAACGACCATAACCCGTTACAACCCGAAGGTAAAGCACTTCCCCTTTCTTTTTTCTTTTTAAAATTCGATCAAAACAATGTAAAGAAAAACGAAAATCTTAGAAATTTCTCTGTTCTCTGTATTAAAAAACAACTTTTCCTTGCTTTTTTGATTCGGAATAAAACTCTGAAACCCCTTTTTCTATTGATTATCCCCCCTTTTCTTACAATGTTGTTCGATGGCTCTTATAGTCGAAATTAAGAGATTAAAGAAAAAGAAATTGAAATTTTTGATTCGTTATGCTCCTGATTTGGCTTTTTTTGCACTATTGTCGTAGTGTTGTTGCCAAAATCCCTTCACTATTTCGTTTGTTTGTACTGCCCGGCTCGCTTGAGATGGAGGGGACCAGTTTCATCCTTGCTGGTGTGTAGAGATGGATGCGTTGTTGAAGAGCTGAGGAGGGGGGACCAGTGTCCTTGTTGGCATGGTATGAGAGTCCAATTTCAACTGTCGTTGTTGCTGTTGGAGTATGCCCAAAGACCAATCATGAGATGGTTGTAAAAGATATACTTATTTTATCTTGTTTATTAATATAAAGCCATTATTATTATTTTAGTCTTATTCTATGTATCTATAAATAAAATGAATTATAATAAAGTCCTTAGAATAATATAGTTATTCTTGAGTGTCCTTAAGAATTATTATGGGCTTGGACAACAATAATGTATTAAGACTAATATGTAGTTGATTGATGACAAAGTGTTGTCATTGACATGGAGATGTCAAAATCAATACATAAGTATGTGTTAGGGAACAACATACTGGACTAACCCGCTATGAGCATGTTTCTCGGATTATTATGTGACAGTCACAACATTGCTTATGGTGATAACTACATGTATGATCCTCAGGGTTGAGATCATCATTATTTCAACATCGTGAGTGACATATTTTGATACGGTCAAACGTGTGTCGTAACTGACTACACTATAAAGACTGATATTGGATATGTCATAATCCATGCAGTGAAATATGGTTGATCAAGATAGGATTTGTCCCTCCTACATAATAGGAGTAATATCATAGGCCACATGATTGAGTGAGATTAGAAAATGCATGGCCATGCACGAATAAATTGATATGCGATATCATAATTATTCGTTTATAATAGTCTACTCAATATATCAAGAAACATTAGATGGACTATACAAATGTGACTAATCCATGACTTGTGTCCGATCTAGATATGAGGACAAAAGTATAAAATAAATAAAAGAAGTTAATCACGAAAAAAGGTTAAATCGAACCATGATTTCATGTAACTTAGGTAGCAATGATGTATTGTTGAATGCAACTCATTGCTTGTAATATTAGAATTGTTGTGGATATTACTGCTAACATTACATGAACCTACAAGGGTCACACCCTATGATTGAAACGAACAAATATCGATTAGATAACATGTGTACAAACTTGTTGTACATGTAATTAGTGAGAAACTGAAATTGTTATAATTATTGTAATTATGGATAATTTCGTTTATATATTTATGTTAATATTTGATAAGTTATTATAATTATCAAATATTATTAAAGTATATATATATATATATATCTAAAACAAACCTAATTAAAGTATAATCAGATTCTACATATTTAATTATATTCGGTTAAATATATTGTATATTTTAGAATCCAAATTTAATTAGAATTAAGTTTTTAAATGCTATATAAAGGTATAAGGTATAGCAGCCATTCATCCCTTGTTTTTAAAAAAACTTTCTAATAGTTAGAGAAGAGAAAATATTGTTCGTTTCATTCGGGTGGACTGCGTAGAGGTCAGAACACTATTGTGACGACTCAGATTCAATTTGGTTATTCTGAATTCCCTACGGATTTCCAGAATCCAGATTTATTAAGGTAACGTTTCATCCTTTATCACCCCGAATTCATCCCTTGTACATGGATCACTGGTGGATTACGCCAGATAATTTTCCTTTGCGCCCTAGGATGTACCGACATTTCCCAACAGTTGCTAGATTGAACGGCCACGATCTAAAGGGCGATAGTTCCTCAACCGTCACATGTGGCGGTGAAGAGTCTCCTCAGGTTCGATCTGGGCCATCAGATCCACTCTAATCCAATGGTTAACAGTTAGCTAGGCATCAGAAAATGGGTGATTAAGGCAGATTCATCATCATTTTTTTAGATTTAGTGTTTTCTTTTAAAAATTGGGCAAGATGTATATAGGATATAATGTTGTAAACGGGTATATAAGTTGTAAATGGACTTTGAATTTATTTTAATGCTAATTAATTCTTTTGTTTTGGTTTAGAGTATGTAATAATAATAATAATAGTAACAACAATATATAGCCATAATAATAATAGTAATAACATCAATAACAAACATAATAATAATAACAAGGATAAAAGTAATAACGTTAACGATGTCCAAATTAAATATAAATTAATTAATATATATTAATATAACACATAATATTTCGAAGTTTTTTTATTTTAAATTACAACATATATATATCATAATACTAGTAATAATAAAGGGATAAATAAATAATAAAAAGACTCGCAGTACCTGGATGATAACTATATAAAAGGGGTGATTATATAGACCCTTATTTAATTAAACTAGTAGTAATAAATATAAAGTCCTTTATTGCAAACAGTAAAAAATAAAATGGGTCCACCCCGAACAAAATTAGTGATTACAAGGTTACAAATCATTTTCCCGCAATTATAGTAGCTCAAAACCATATCTATACACCTCAACTTGTACTGATATGCAGGCCAAAAATACACTTACCCGTATCGAAACACATCTACTTGTACTGATACACGTGGACTTGAAATGTCCAACTTTGCTAGTTTTTCGTACAATCAAGGATCCAGATATGCTTTATCAAACCCCAAACCTATACACAACAATTCTAAACATCAAACCATGTTGAAGCATTGCAGAAACATGATCAAATCATGGCATCACACTTCAATCTAATGTCTATAGGCAAGCTTCCTAGTAACCAAGCCAACCATCATACAAAACTTTAAAACAAAGCAATAACCAAACATATAAGGCCAATTAAAACACCAAAACAACATAGAAAACTTGCACAAACATGAAGATTAGCCAAAAACCCTCCCAAATAACAACAATGACCTCATTGCCTTTATTACTACAAGTCTAGTTTAAAGCCATACGTTCAATTGGCCAAAGTCCTTGGATTTCCTACACTTGCTTGCTGCCTCCAAACCTTTAATTCTCTGCATTGATGGACAATAAGAGCGTCAGCACACAAGGCTTAGTGAAGAGTGCTCAAACAAAACACCATCAATGCATTTTTAAACCATTTTCCAAAACCACATTGAAATTACCACTAAAATCATCTTATTAAACATCATGCCTTGAAAATCATGCACTTAACACTTTCAAAAAACAAAAAATTAAAACATATGCAACATGTATCATGGATCAACAACAAATCACATTGCTAAACCTAAATTTAAGCCTTCCCATGCATAACAATCCATACGCAAAGCTTAAAGAGTAAATATGTATAAACTAACACTATACATTAACATCCATAAACATGTTACATTAAAATTATATTGGCTTTGAAGTGATCATAACCAAGTTCCACTTTACAAACTATTACATCGGATACATGGATTCAACACCCCTCAACCGTTAGGGTACTCGGGTGGAGTATTCGGTAGCTTACAACCCCTCAACACTTGAGTCGACTTTTTATAGTGCACTATCAATCCTATGGCCAACCAACTATATCTAATAACATTTTAAACCACATCATGTGCCAATATAATTCACTATCAACCATGTACCTCATTGTTTTTATATACATCAATTCAAAATCATTTACAAAGCAACTAATCATGCTTTAACACAAGTATTCCACATACTTACATGGATCATTTACCAAATTCATCCATCATCATTATATGATCAAAAACAGTATAAAACATGCTTAAACAGTAGGTACCATGTCAATCAAAACAAGTGCATAAAATCCATTTCGTAAAAGCATGACCAAGAGAGAAATCTCTTTATACTTACTTCTAAGTTTAAACCAGCATTTCAAGCTAAGTTTAAACCCCCAATATAACCTTTAAATCATTTCAAAGCTGAAATCCACATTCTCACTCACTGACAATGTAAAACTTCTTTCGTCGTCGCGAATTCGAGAGTCTGAAGCCTCACCAATAGCTATAGGATAAATCTCCCCTGTTTTAATCACATAACAATAGAGGATTAATGCATCGTCACGTATCCATAATCCTAGCAACACAACTCCCCAAATTCGCCTCACCACTAAAACCATCAAACACCTTCTAAAAATAGCCGAAAGCACCTTCGAACTTAACCTAAACGCAACCCAGCCATACTCCAACAATTCAATCCATTAATTACCTTCAATTAACATCCAAAAAAATCCTTATACCTCCAGTACACATTAAACCTCCACAACTCTCCAAAAACACATAACTAACAACCTAGAAATTTAGAGATTCATCTAACTTTGGGATTCCAATGTTAAATCCATCAAAGTATGCCTAATGCATTACATGTCATCCATTTCAGGTTAAGGGATTCAACATTGGAGATCGGAGAAGTTGTTGCGTTGTACAAGTCACAAGCAAGACTAAAGTAATGTATACCGAACCTATAAACTCCTAGTAGGGTGGCAAAGTACCTAGAACAATCATATAAGGTCCTTTTGATATGTATGTTTTGTGTTTGTGGGATGTTAGTGCATAGGGCGTAAATGAATTTCTCACTTGGCTTAAAAAGGACTAAAAGTGCATATTTGGCTCTATAAGCTGAAAACATAGTAAATGGATTCAGATCAACACAAAATTTTGTATGCTAGTATTTTATATTGTTTAAAATTTACTACTAAAGTTTCATTACATTTGGACCTTGGTTGGTAGGTTAAATTGAATAAAAACCAGCAAAAATCTGTCATTACAAGGCAGGGCGTAACAGTACGGTTGATGGCGTATCATTACGGCCTTGCATATTTGGTCAGGTCAATGATGGTCAACAAGGGGCGTATCAATACGGCCTAGGCATATCGATATGGATTTTGGCTACTAGAATTTCGGTGTAAAAATGGTATCGATACGGGGTCAAGGCGTATTGATACGCGGTCAACCAGTACTGGTACGACCCTCAATCGTATCAATACGAGTCTATTAAATTGAATATGAAATTTAGGAACTAGGTTAAAGCGTACCAATATGGGCATAAGGGTATCAGTACGGTGACAGTTAAATCTATTAAAAGATGAAGAACCCAGCTTTGTATTGTTTATAGAATGGTCACTGATTATTGCATGGCTTAATTGAATGGGCATATGAACTTCGAATAGTATGAAAAATTGTATGCTTACTGTTTGCATAATGAATTTCATGGTAGAAAGATAGGCTTCAAAATCAGACTGTTGAAATACTGAAATTATGATTAAGTCCCTAAAACTTGTAAATGTTATAATTTGGTTCTAATTGGATAATCATAAACTCATAATAGAGTAATTGGAACTTTGTATTTCTTATTCTTGAATGATAGACCTAATATCATCGTTTATGGTATGAAATGTTCGTATCGACCACCGTTTAGTTCATTGGTAGTATACTCCGACCCAGTTCTCGACCAGGCCGAGAAGGGGGTGTTACAAAGCATGTATTATAACATGAACTAACCACTAATTAACAAACGTTATCTATCTCAACATGTCATAAATTTCTAAGTTCTTATCAACAACTCGAGTAGGTAGGTGCTTAATCTTGAATATCCATTTATCTAAAGATCATTCTAAAGACAAAGATATATTCTTACTTGTTATGCACATCATTATTCTGATTCATTATGTTACCTATGTTTAACTTGTAGGAGTTTGTTTAAATCATTGGAAGGATAGGACTTCATTATATCAATCATAATCAATTTGATTCGATCTAGACACACATTTATTAAGGTCATAGCATTCGAACGAAACACACCTACATGCACACATCATGGCATTTGAACAAGTCACACCTACATACATGTCATGGCATTTTGACAAGGCACACATATAAACATAACATGGAAATCGAACCAATTACACATTTGTACATATCAAAGACATTTCAGGCAAGCATACATGTATTTGTATATGTATTGTAACATTCTAACAAAGCATTTCATTTTATTTCATTCAAGTAGATATGTTCAATAATCATTAAGTACAAGTTACTTGTTATGCAAAACACCACATTAATACATCAATTATTATAAATTTCTTACAACATGACCTATGGATATGTAAAGTACTTGTTCATTATCTATAAAACATATTATTAAACATAGAAGGCCGTAAACATGATTTTAGTTATTGCATAAGTTGTCAAGCATAGCATATCTTAGACTCATGTTACTTTCTATACAAGATATCGCACAATAACTTATTATAAGCATGAGTTCTTATCACAATGAAGTATCAAGATAATTCATTAACTTAGCTTGTACATTTCAATATTTTTATTTTTCGTTGACATAGCCTTGAGATTCAAGTAATAGCCTAGGTACACGAATCTTATGATGTCTTTCGTCAAACAAGGGTACTCAAAGTACCAAACAAGGGGCCGTAGTCCAAATAATCAAGGAGCTCTATAGACTCTATGGCATGCCAACAATACCTAAGATTAACTCAAACCAAGGCTTTTCAATTATTCCACATCTTATTAGATCAAGATCAAGCTTAACTCATCATTTCGATATCGGATATCACATCACATCACTTGACTTATCAAGTTATACATATACAGATTCCGATATGAGCATGGCTCCAAAATCACATAATCAAGATAAAATATCTTGCTTCTTATAAAATATAAACATAGATTCAATATTATATACTCATAAATAATCTTATTACTCTTCGTATTTATCATGTAATACTACAAACATAGTTTTCAAAAATGTCATGAACTCATTTTCCCCATTTTATTCGAGTGATAATAAATATTGCAAAGGTTTCCATCAAGCTATATTTTTCGAACTATCATGCATATTATAATTACTCAAACAATGTCAGCCATGCATGACTTTCAAGCTAGCATACAATTTTATATCTCAATCACTTCCAATCATAAAGTACTTGTGGATTTAGAACATACCTTGAGATCCAAGTTTTGTAGTATAAGCACAAGTCATCTTAAAGAACAATAATATGAACTAGAACATAAAGCAAAGCTCGGGATAGTTTTAATTTATCCCGAGACCTAAAACTACACTCACAGTTAAATACAAGCTAAAGATACTCTCGAATCACATTCCTTTATCGATCTTTCATTCAAGGCCACCCTTGTTCAAATCAAAACTCGATCTTAGAACCAACATGGCTGCAACATTCTCTCCAGTCTCACCAAGGTTGAGGAGTTCAGTTTTTGGAAGGATAGGAGGAAGAAGATGAAAATTGATTTGGTCATCTTTCCTCCAAACTGACCCCACCTCCCACTTCCATTTGCTTTCTTCCTTTCTCATAAGGTGACACATGTACTCATCCTCAAGTTTTATAATGTTTAACATGCAAACATGAATCTTGGTAAGTTTTCGATTTTGATCTCTTCTATGATAGCCACTCAATTCTTCCATTACACCAATTTAGTCCTAAGCCCTCAATTGAACTATCAAAATTCACATCATCGCAATTGACTTAGGACTTGATAAAGTGATATTCTTCTAAGCTGGGTTTTGGGGTATTACAAGAAAGCATCGCAGCATCTCTAAACTGATCAAACAAATCATCCATCAGTGGCAAGGGATACTTATTCTTAACCATCAACTTGTTCAGTTGCTGGTAATCAATGCATATCCGCATCATGCCATCCTTCTTTTTCACAAATAACATAGGTGCACCCTCGGTGAAACACTAGGCTTAATAAACCTCGATCAAGCGACTCCTAAAGTTGAGTTTTTAATTCCTTTGAAGCCATGCAATAGGGAGAAATAGACACAATAATTGTATTCGCATACAACTGAATGCCAAAGTCAACCTCTCTATTCGGCGGTAACCCATGCAACCCCTTTAGAAAAACACCTAGAAACTCACATACCGTGCGTATGTCCTGAATACGCACCTTCTTTGTTCTCAGATTCACAACTTAGGCTAGGAATGCCTAACACCCATAATACATCAAACGACTCGCTTCTAGAGTCGAAACAACATTGGACAAGAACTTAACATTCCCACCCACGATTACCAGCTCGTAATCATCAGCAAGTTTCAGGGTAACTCGCTTAGATTTTAAATCAACCACGGCTCTATTTTCAAACAATCAATCCATACTCGGGATTACATGAAAACCATGAAACATTAACTCCATCAAATCAACCGTAAAAAACAGGACCTTGAACAATCAAAGGACATCTCTTAAACAACCTTCTTGTAACAATTCTTTCACCGAAAGAACTAGTTACTTGCATACCTACATCTAACACCTCAACAGGTATATTAAGCAAATGTGCATGGTCACGCAAGATGTAAAAATGCGTAGAACTAGAGTCAACCAAAGAAAACAACAGAAAAGATTGCAGAGTAAATGTACCTGCAATCATATAAGTGCCATTACGTCCCTCACGATGTGCATACACCCACGCAGGACCACCGCCCTCTGGTTGAATGGCAACAGTGTGAGCCACAATCCTCGGACCCTCGTTCCTTCTCTGAAACTATCCTCGGCTGCGACCATGACCTCGTTGTGCTGCAACCGTAGGTGTCCTGGCATATCCACCACCAACCAACAATGGACAATCACATCTCAAATGATCGCTCGATCCACAACTCCAACAAGAGTTGGCAACAACAATAGTAAGAGCTTGTCCATGACGAGCAAAACATGGACAGTCTCACCTCATGTCATCACATGATCCACATACGCAACAAGTATTAAGTGTTGCTCTAGCCTGGGTAACTTGACCCTACGGTCCTCACCTAGCACTACCTCCACATCATCTCGAATCGGGGCGATACCTCTTGTCATGATGCTTCTTAAACTAACCACCACAAAAACTAGAGTCCGCAACTCTTTTGCCAGAGCCAGAACCTCCCACATAAACTGATAAATCCAGGTTCTACACAATGCACTTCGCCCGTGTAACCAATACATCGAAAATGGTGTAGTTAGAAGCCAACATGTAGATCTTAACATCTTGTACCAATTGCAACATAATCGATCACAACGATGCCTCTCATCTAGTACCAGTTTATAAGCATAATGGCTCAACCAAACAAACTGTACCTCAGCATGGCCTGAGACATACCGCCGTGAACCAAGGCCATAAACTCACGCTTCTTCTCACCCAATTATCTAACTCCAGATACTTCTTACTTAAGAAAGTTTGAAAGAACTCCCAAGTAACATCACGTGTTCTATGCCTGCAACCACAGTTGTCCACCAACTATACGCATCTCTTTACAATAGAGACCTAGCATATCTCGACTTACGGGCATCATTACACCCTATTCGATCCAAAATCTAATCAGTACTGGCTATCCACTCCTCCTATGCCTCTTGTTCCAACCCTCAAAACTCAACTCCTCCTAAACTACGGAGATGCTCTAACAGCAACCCTGGTTGTCCAACAACTGGTGCAGTCACATGCACTCCAACAATGGGAGCTTAAAAAAAACTCCGGACATCGCTTATATCAAAGAAGCCATCTCACCCAACACTGGCCCAATTGGCACATGTGGTACTTACTTCGGGGTGGCAAACCCCTAGGAGATATAACATTCTCCTCAACCCATTTGCCCAACGACAACAACATTCATGCTAGTTCTCAATTCTCCCCTTGGTTGTAACAAAACAATTATATCTAAGGCATGATAATTACACCAAAACAAAAACAGTCAAGCCAACTTCAAGCAATGATCCAAGACTTCCTTTGTTAACCTTGCAAAAGGTTAACATTTCATGCATTTTTACTTAAGTTATTATATGAAATCAAGCCCATTTCATCTCATTTCATGGCATATAGATGCATTTAGTTCATATAGTTGCATTTGGTGTTGTTGGTTTTGTTTTCTTTGATTGTTTACAAGAATAGTGTTGCTTTGGAAGGTTTTGGTTGGGGTGGTGATGTGCAGGGAAATGAAGAGTGATGCAGGGAGAAATGCCATAGCATTTTGAATAGCATTTCTGGGCGCACTAGAGGACAATGGACTAAAGATATTTATTGTGGCCCTATACATGTACCTGCCAGCCTGCTTTATTCCCACATATAAACTCCTTTAATTGCATGCATACCAATCAAGGACCATCCGAACACCTTTAATTGCATGCATACCAATCAAGGACCAAAACAGAAGAATCTAAAACCTTTAATATAAATAACAACTAACATAACAACCAGGCATACAGATACGTTCTCAAAGTGTACAGATAGGCGGGGGCGTATCGATATGGCCCCTAGACGTATCGATACGCAGGTTACAAATCATTTTCCCGCATATCTAGTAGCTCAAAACCATATCTATACACCTCTACCTGTACCGATACGTAGGCCAAAAATACATTTACCCGTATCGATACACCTCTACCTGTACCGATACACCTGGACCTGAAATGTTCATTTTTGTTGGTTTTTCGTACAATCAAGGATCCAAACATTCTTGATCAAACCCCAAACATATACACAACAATTATGAAGATCAAACCATGTTGAAGCATTGCAGAAAAATGATCAAATCATGGCATCACACTTCAATCTAATGTCTAGAGGCATGCTTCCTAGTAACCAAACCAACCATCATACCAAACGTAAAACCATAGCAATAACCCAACATATAAGGCCAATTACAACACCAAAAAATAGCAAACTTGCACAAACAAGGAGTTTAGCCAAAAACCCTCCCAAATAACAACAATTACCCATTGCCTTTATTATTACAAGTCTAGTTCAAAACCATACGTTCAATTGGCCGAAGTCCTTGAATTTCCTACATTTGCTTGCTGCCTCCAAACCCTTAATTCTTTGCATTGATTGAGAAAAGAGCATAAGCACACAAGGCTTAGTGAAGAGTGCACAAACAACACATCATGAATGCATTTTTAAACCATTTTCCAAAACCACATTGAAATTACCATTTCAATCATCTTATTAAACATCATGCCTTGAAAACCATGCACTTAACACTTTTAAAAACCAGAATATTAAACCCTATGCAACATGTATCATGGATCAACAGCAAATCCTATTGCTAACCCTCGATTTAAGCATTCCCATGCATAACAATCCATATACAAAGCTTAAAAAGTAAACATGTATAAACCAACAATATACATTAAAATCCATCAACATGATACATTAACAATAATATTATCTTTCAGGTGATCATAAACAAGTTCAACTTTACAAAATTTTACATCGAATACACGAATTCAACAAGTGTCCTTTCAACACTTCATACAACCTCAACCGAAATTATGGTAAAATCACAACCATGGTACAAACACAACTGGATACAATCATAACCCAAATCATCGGTTAGGTGTATAATCCACTGACGAGAGTTTTTTTGGTACCATATAACCCCTCAACCATTAGGATACTCGAGTGGATTATTCAGTACCTTACAACCCCTCAACACCTGAGGCAACTTTTTATAGTGCACTATCCATCCTATGGCCGACCAACTATATTCAATAACATTTTAAACCATATTACTTGCCAATATAATTCATTATCAACCATGTACCTCACAATTTTTTATGCATCAATTCAAAACCATTTACAAATCAACTAACCATGCTTTAAAGCAAGTATTCCACATACTTGCATGGATCTTTTGCCAATTGCATCAATCATCATTATATGATCGAAAATAGTATAAACATACTTCAAAACATGCTTAAACAGTAGGTGTCATGTCAATCAAAACAAGTGCATAACATAAAAGCACGACCGAGGGAGAAATCTCTTTATACTTACTTTTGAGTTTAAAACACCGTCTCAAGCTAAGTTTAAACCCCCAATATAACCTTTCAACCATTTCAAAGCTGAAATATATGTTCTCACTCACCGACAACGCAAAACTTCCTTTGTCGATGCGAATTCAAGCGTCTGAATCCTCAGCAATAGCTATAGGATCAATCTCCCCTGTTTTAATCGCATCAAAACAGAGGATTAATGCATCATCATGCATCTATAATCCTAGCAACACAACTCCCAAACTTCGCCTCAATAAAACCATCAAACGCCTTCCAAAAACAACCGAAAGCACCTTCCAACTTAACCTAAATGCAACCCAGCCATAATCTAACAATTTAATCCATTAATTACCTTCAATTAACATCCAAAAATAATATAAAACAATCTTTATACCTCCAGTACACATTAAACCTCCAAACTCTCCAAAAACACATAACTAGCAACCTACAAAATTAAAGATTCATCTAACTTCGAGATTCCAATGTTATATCCATCTCATTAACATTATAAAACATAAAAATATTGATTAAAATCACTCAAGAACTTAGCAAAACAAATCCAATTCGAAAATCATATAATCTTATAAATTAAACATTGATTTAACCATTTTCTATAATTAAATCTTCAAAACTTAATAGAAAACATTTTTAAAGGATCAAGAACTTGGGAATTTCAATAGAACCAATAATTAGAGGAGAATGAACCTTACCTCTAATGGATGAATTTTCCCTCAATTGGATGTATACTCTTGAAAAACAAAGGAAAACAATGAGATTTGGGAAATCAGGATTGAGGAATCCATTAGAAATCACTAACTTAGGAAATCAAGGTCATTACATGAAATCTTTGATGGACAAAAGAGTGTTTGGCTTAAGGAATTTTGAGAGAAAACTTGAGATAAAGAAAGTTACGTCAAAATTGGTTTTTAAGAATTAACCAACTCATCTTATATTAAATCCCTTTAATCCTTAATTAAAGCTCATTAAAATAATCCCAATTGAGAGAAAACTATGATAAAAACATTTAGGTAGAATATCTTCTTAAAGATTCTAAATTTGATCCATTTAAAAAACAACCACTAAAAATAGTTTTCATTCCTTACATTTTGGTCACTAGTCAAAATGTCCAATTTCCAAAAACCCATTTTACAAAATTGACTTTACAAAAAAATATTTATATATTAAATAATGTTTTTTAGGTATTTTCCCTTATTTTCTCACACCAAAAATATTTAATCTGATTTAACCTTGAATCTAACTCGAATCTCTAATCCTGGTATAACAGACCATCTACTCAGCCTAAAAACCACTAGGCCCAGAACCAAGTCGTTACCCCGTATATTGGTACGCTCTAATAAAAATATCCACTTTTGCCGGTTTTCATACAATCATGGATTCACACATGCTCTAACAAACCATAAACATGTACACCATTAAACTAGAGATCAAACGATGCCAGAATGTCAAGGAAATATGATCAAACCATAACAACATACTTCAATCATATGTCTGGAGGCATGCTTCCTAAAACCCAAACCATCCAACGCACGAAACATAAATCCACATCAAAATCGAACATTTAAAAATCCTCACACAACTCCACAATAACAATATAAACTTGCACACATAGGGAGTTTAGGAAATAACCCTCCCAAACATCAAGGAACCCCATTGCCTTTATTACTACTAGTCTAGTTCAAAAATTGTACTTTCGAGTCGTTCAAGTCCTTGGATTCCCGTTCGCTCCAACCCTTAATTTTCTGCATTGATGGACAAAGAGAGCGTAAGCACACTAGGGTTAGTGGGGAGTGCTCAAAACAAAACACCATCAATGCATTTAAACTTGGTTTCCAACTCACAATGAATACATCATTTAAATCATCTTTCAAAACATGAATCACCCGATGCCATAGCAGGTACTGTTGAGTTAAATACAAGTCCTTTTATGCTTTAATAGACTCAGGATCTACACACTCTTTTGTTTGTTCATCCTTGATTGTGAAATTAAATTTGAAGCCTGAAACTGTAAACCAAGGTCTAATAGTTTTGAACCCTATAAGGGGAATTACAACCATAAACTTCATTTTTAAAGATTGTCCCTTGTACATTCAAAACATACCCTTTCTTGTTGATCTTTACGTACTACCATCCTGTGAATTTGATCTAGTATTGGGACTAGACTGGTTAGGGAAACACCAAGCCTGGGTAGATTTCCAAAATAGGAGACTTTATCTTTGAGGTTTAGGAAAGGAATCCATCCTTCTTATCGATAAGAAACCTACCTCAATCTTTGCTGCCATGGTTATACAATATGAAATTTATTTTGGCCTATCAAACATGCCAATTGTATCTAAATTTCTCGATGTTTTTCCCGAGGAACAGCCTGGTCTCCCTCAAACCAGAGAAGTAGAGTTTGGGATTGATGTTCAGCCTGAAACGAATCTGGTGTCCATCAAACCCTATCGAATGACACCAATTGAGTTGAAGGAACTCAAGAAGCAACTTCAAGAGTTACAAGACAAGGGTTTCATTAGACCTAAGTAGTCTCCCTAGGGTGCTCTAGTCTTGTTTGTGAAGAAGAAAGACGGGACTATGAGACTCTGTATTGATTACAGACAATTGAACAATCTCACCATCAAGAATAGATATCCTCTACCAAGGATTGAAGATCTTTTCGATCAACTCAAGGATGCTGCAGTGTTTTCAAAGATCGATCTTCGATCGGGATACTATCAAATGACGGTAAAAGAAGAAGATGTACCCAAGATAGAAGAAGATGATAGCCTTTCAGACTCATTATGGACATTATGAATTACTCGTAATGCTATTCAGGTTAACGAATGCTCCGGATGCATTCATGGATCTCATGAATCATGTATTCAAGCCTTATCTCGACAAGTTTGTGGTCGTCTTTATCGATGACATTTTGTTGTATTCTCAGAACAAGGAAGAACACTATGAACACATTCGAATTGTGTTAAAACCCTTGGGAAATGTTAACTATTTGCAAAGTTTACCAAATGCAAAATTTGGCTATCGAAAGTATCGTTTCTTGGACATGTTATCTCGCCGGAAAGGATCAAAGTAGATCCAAGGAAGATTCGGTCTATCCTAGATTGGAGACCTTTGAGAAATATGGGCGATGTTAGAAGCTTTCTCGGTTTAGCTGGGTATTATTGACGATTTGTCAAAGGATTTTCCTCTATAGCCGCACCCTTGAGTAAGCTACTCTGCAAAGATGAACCATTTGTTTGGTCGAAAAACCAATAAAGAAGCTTTGACTAGCTTAAACAAGCCCTTACTCATGCTCCGGTTCTTATCCAACCAGAATCGGGAATGTGGTATCTTATGCCTCACGTCAGTTAAAGCCACATGAATCAAACTACCCTACCCACGATCTGGAATTTGTAGCCAGCGTGTTTGCACTCAAAATCTAGAGACATTACTTGTATAGAGAAAAGTGCAACTTGTATACGAATCATAAAAGTATCAAGTACCTCCTAACTCAAAAGAACTTGAATCTAAGACAAAGAAGATGGCTATAATTGCTTAAAGATTACATTTTGGTCATAGACTATCAGTCGGGGAAAGCAAATGTGGTTGCTGATGCCCTTAGTCGTAGACCATACTCGGGTAAACCCTCAATTCTAAATATTAGACGTTATCTTGAAACAATCCATTCCTAACTCGTATAAGTAACCTTGTGAATTATTTGGTAGCTTCCTTTGCAACCAATGCTCATTTCTGTTTATACAATGAACAGAAATTCCTATCTGAACTTTAAGTTTAATCTAGTCTAATCTCGAGAATCAAGGATCTCTAGCAAACTGATCCAGATCCTCAGAAGATCATGTTAAAGCTTGATTCAGAGCCTAATCCTGAATTCTCCATTACGCCAAATGGACTTCTCTATTTTAAGGATATAGTATGTGTTCCCGATAATGAAGAACTCAAGAAATAGATGTTACAAGAAGCTCATTAGAGTTTTTTGCTCGATACATCTAGGATCAGTCAAAATGTATAAAGACCTAAAACCAGTGTATTGGTGACCAGGCATGAAGTAAGCTATTACAAACTTTGTATCAAAGTGTCTAACTTGTCAAAGGGTTAAAGCTGATCACAGAGCCCCTACGGGACTGCTTCAACCTATCGAATTTCCTTAATGGAAATGCGACCGTATAACTATGGATTTTGTTACTAGTCTTCCTTCAACCCCAAGAAACAACGATGTTGTGTGGGTGATTGTTGATAGATTCTCAAAATCTGCACACTTCATCCATGTTCGAATAAACATGAGCTTGGATATCTTGGCCGAGTTATATATTCGTGAAGTGATTCAGTTGAATGGTGTACCTATAGCTATAATCTCTAATCGAGACCCCAAATTTGCTTCTCGATTTTGGAAATCCTTGCAAAAGGCTTTAGGGTCTAAAGTGCATCTTAGCACAGCTTTCCATCCTCAATCTGACGGACAATCAGAAAGGATAATTCAAATACTCGAAGATATGTTGTGTTCTTGTGTAATAGACTTTGGAAAGAACTGAAAAAGGTTTCTACCCCAAGTAGAGTTTGCTTACAATAATAGCTACCAGGCATCTATTCAGATGGCACCATTTGAAGCCCTATACGGGAGGAAATGCAGAACACCCTTATGTTGGTCTAAATTGGAAGAAAACAAAGTTATGGGACCTCAACTGCTTAGAGAAACTGAAGAACAAGTACAGATCATTCATAGCCGATTGAATGTAGCTTTAGATAGGCAGAAGGCCTAGGCAGCTTCAATTCATCAACAATGGTGTTTCTCTTAAGTTCTCTCTCTCTCCCTACTCTTTCTCTATATTCAGCTAAATGAAGAAGAAATTGAAGAAGAAGATGATGATGATAACTTATGATTATGGATTTAGGAAATGTCTAATTTATCCTTTGTTTAATCTTTAATCATGTAATTAACCAAGGGCAAATGGGAATTCATGAATTTATCATGCAAGTTTTATCTTTTTTATTCTATTCGAATTGGTCCTTGTAAATTGGTCACTTATTTCATTCGCCCTTTCAATTATGTCCCTAGACAATCTAATTAGCTTAGATTTAAGCTTAATTGAGCTATCAACTTAGATAATTGGTTTTAATGCTACTAGGCTAGGATTTAGGGCATTACAATTCTCCCCTCCTTAAAAAAAAGAAAATTTGCCCTTGAATTTTTACATGAATTGAATAAATGAGGATATTGCTTTCTCATTGTATCCTCAGGCTACCAAGTTGCTTCTTCTACCTTGTGATTCCTCTCTAGTACCTTCACTAGGGATATATTCTTGTTCCTAAGCCTCTTGACTTCCTTGTCAAGTATCTTGATTGGTTATTCTTCATAGGATAAGTTGGGGTTTAACTCAATTTCTTCAGGCTCTAGAATGTGAGATGGATCAGACCGGTACTTTCTGAGCATTAAAACATGGAATACGTTGTCGAATTCACTAGGGAGTGCTAAACGATAAGCCACTGGACCAATCCTTTCAACTATATTGAATGGTCTAATGAACCGGGGGCTGAGCTTTCCTTTCTTACCAAATCTGAGAACCTTCTTCCAACGAGAAATTTTGAGAAAGATTTTATCTTTTATATTGTATTGAATGTCTCTTCGTTTCAAGTCTACGTAGGATTTTTGCCTATCAAAGGCTTGCTTCAAACTATCGTGGATTATTCGAATTTGTTCTTCGTTTTCTCTAAGCATTTGAGGTCCTAACACTTTGTTTTCTCCAAGTTTGGACCAACATAGGGGAGTTCTATTTTTCTTCCATACAATGCTTCGAATTGAGCCATTTGGATTGAAGCTTGGTAGCTATTGTTGTAGGCAAACTCTGCAAGAGGTAGAGATTTCTCCTAATTCTTCCCGAAGTCAAAAACACAAGCTCTCAACATGTCTACAAGGACTTGTATCAACCTTTCGGATTGGCCATCCCTTCGAGGATGGAAGGTTGTGCTTAGATTTAGTTTAGTTTCGAGAGCTCGTTGCAAAGTTCTCCAGAGTCGAGCTGTGAATCTGGGATCACGATCAGAGACAATAAAAGTAGGGACTCCGTGCAAATGAATTACTTCACGGATATACAAGTCAGCTAGAGTTTCCAAGCTATAGTTTATTCGAACAGGGATGAAATGAGCCGACTTAGTGAATCGATCTACTATTATCCATACAACATCACATTTTCTTGGAGTAAAAGGAAGACCAGTTACGAAATCTATAGTAATTCGATCCCACTTCCACTGAGGGAATTCAAGAGGTTAGAGCAATCCAGTGGGAGATTGATGCTCGGCTTTAACCCGTAGACAAGTTAAACACTTTGACACATAATCATTGATGGCTGCTTTCATTCTTGGCCACCAATACAAGGGTTTGAGATCCTTGTCATCTTAACCGATCCAGGGTGGATCAAAAAAGAACTTTGATGAGCTTCTTGCAAAATGTCTTTCTTCAATTCTTTATCATTAGGGACACAAACCCTACTCTTAAAGCATAGCATTCCATTCGAATGGACAAAGGAATCCTGGTTGGCTTTTGAGTCAAGCTTCGATATAATAGCTTGAAGATCAGCGTCAGTTTGCTGAAGATTTTTAATTCTCGAGATCATGCTAGATTGAACTTGGAGTTCAGACATAAGCCCTTGTTTTTGGTATATACGAAGGTGAGCATTGATAGCATTAGAAGCTACAAAATGAATAAGATCATTTGGGGGCATTCGAATAGTTTCTTGCATAGCAAGAAAGACTTGATTGATTTGAATGTTTAAGGATTTAGATTGGCTTACCCAAGGTCAGTTTACGACTAAGAGCATCGACAACTACGTTGGCTTTTCCGGGATGATAGTCGATGATCAAATCATAATATTTCAAGTGTTCCATCCATCTTCTTTGTCTCAAATTGAGATCTTTTTGGGCTAGGAGATATTTGAGGCTTTTATGATCAGTGAACAGGTGGCATTTTTCACCGTACAAGTGTGTCTCCAAATTTTGAGAGCGAAAACAATGGCAGCAAGTTTGAGATCGTGAGCTGCATAGTTTAGCTCATGAGGTTTCAACTGCCTTGATGCATAGCTACCACGTTATTTCCTTGCATCAAAACACAACCTAGCCCCGAATGTGAAGCATTGCTATAAACAGTGAGTTCTTTGCCTGATTCTAGTTGGATAAGAACTGGGGCATGAGTCAAGGCTTGCTTGAGTTGATCAAAGCTTCACTGCTGATTCTCGGACCACTCGAATGGTTGATCCTTTCAAAAGAGCTTAGTTAGGGGCAAGGCAATAGTAGAAAATCCCTTAACAAATCTTCGACAGTACTCAGCTAAACCGAGAAAACTTTGGACCTCGCCAACATTCCTCGAAGGTCGTCAATCGAGAATAGATTGAACTTTCTTTGATCCACCTTTATTCTTGCGGCTGAAATGACATGGCCAAGAAATGAAACTTCTGATAGCCAGAACTCGCACTTTGAGAATTTTGTGAACAACTAACGTTCTCGGAGAGTTTGTAATATGATTGAAGGTGCTCAGAATGTTTGCCTTATTTCGAGAGTAGACCAAGATATCATCTATGAATACGACCATGAATTTGTCAAGAAAAGGCTTGAATACTCGATTCATAAGATCCATGAATGTGGTCGGGGCATTAGTTAGCCCGAAAGTAATTACAAGGAATTCAAAGTGGCCGTAACGAGTTCAGAAGGCTGTTTTAGGCACGTCTTCTTCTTTCACCTTCATTTGGTAGTAACCCGATCGAAGATTGATCTTTGAAAACACCAAAGCATCCCTAAGTTGATTGAAAAGATCTTCTACCCTTGGCAAAGGTACTTGTTCTTGATGGTAAGTTGATTTAATTGATGATAGTTGATACAAAGCCGCATCGAACCATTCTTTTTTTTTACAAACAAGACAGGTGCACCCAGGGAGATGTGCTGGGCCGAATGAAGCCTCTGTCTTGTAGCTCTTGAAGTTGCTTCTTGATTTCCTTCAACTCTACTTGTGCCATTCGATATGGTGTAATTGACACCGGATTGGTCCTAGATTTAACATTAACCCCAAATTCCACTTCTCAGTTCAGAGGAAGACCAGGGAGTTCCTTGGGAAAAACATCAAAAAATTCAGATACAACAGGTATAGATGGCAAGCCAAAGTCATATTCATCTTTTAGGACCATGGAAGCAAAGATTGAAGTCGGTTTCTTATCTATAAGCAAGATGGATTCTTTCCCTAATCCCCGTAGATACAATCTCCTATTTTGGGAACATAGAGGTCTATAGGGAAGTGAATATTTCGAATTGATATAGGGAAAGTTCTACAAACCAAATTGATCAGTAAGTTTCTTCCTATAGGATTTGATACTACTAGGCTCGATTTAACAAGTTCGGGTTTCATATTTAGCTTAACAATTAAGGAAGAACATATAAAGGAATGGGTAGACCCCGAATCAATCAAAGCATAAGCAGGGCTTGAGTTTAGTTCAACTGTACCTGCGATAACGTCGGGAGACTCTCCATCCTCTATACCATGAATGTGGTAGATTCAAGCAGGGGCTCGGGATTCCTGATGAGTAGGGGCACTTGAATTGTTTCCCTCGCCTCTCCCTTGATTTCCAGATTGAGCTTGCTTAAGGCCTTTGTTTCGGTTAGATGGTACATGACTAGGATTTGAAAAAGATCGAGTTGAAGCTTTATTAGCATTCTGAGGACAATCTTTGATGTAGTGGCCATCTCCACCACACGCATAGCACAAGTTTGATTGAGCTCTGCATTGGCCATGGTGAAGCTTTTGGAAAAATTTACAAGTTGAGATCTTTCTAGAATTGCCCGTGCTATTGACAAAGATAACCGAGGCTGGAGGTTTGTTCATCGATTGAGGTCTCGACATATAATTGATTTTTGGAGCAGGAGTATAAGTTGAGGAGCTTTCTTTCTGAAATTTGGCATTCTTGGATTGCCAATGGGGCTTATCATCGCATTTGTGCTTCTTATCACTTCGGTTACCACCCTTTCTTCTTTCTAAAGTTTTCATCTTTGCCTCAGTTGCAATGGGCTCGGTTGACAAGAGTTTGAAAATCCATGATCCCCAGAGCCGTGAACATCAGACTTAACTCATCATTCAAGCCATCAATAAACATCCGGCACTTATCTTTTTCAGTCTTGATATACTCCGAACCGTACTTGCAATATTTGCAAAAATCAGTAACATATTGTTCAATGGGCCTATTAGCTTGCTTGAGGTACAAGAAACGCCTCCGACGATCAGCTAAATATTGCTCGCTTATGTACTTCTTCTTGAACTCCTTAACGAAGAATTTCTAGGTGACCGAGTCAGCGGGAGCAGTCAGGGTTGTGGTTTCCCACCAACTCAAGGCTTCGTCAGCTAAGAGTGCTATGGCACATTCAAGTTTGTGCTCAACCGAGCGTTGCAATTGTTTGGTCAGGATTTGAGTTGTACGTTCTAACCAGTATTCTGCATCTTTGGGTTTCTCCTCATTAGCATCGGTAAAGGTATAGGCTTGGTGTTGGGCAAGTTTATCGATAGGAGCTCTGCTTGGTGCAGTAGCAACAGGAACAACAGGATGATCTTGTTTAAGGTTTGATACAAGTTGATCGAACATCTCCTTCATGCTAAGGAGACATTCTCTTTGGACAGCTTGAATTGCAGGAGATTCTTGCTGGAGTTGAGCCTGCTCTCGAGGTTGAACGGGTTCTCGAGGCTCATTATGTCTTTGAGGATTCGTTTCCATCCTCACACTTCCGCCCTCATTTGAGGATCCTCAGGGACTTTCATCATCCCGAGCAAGTCTTGTCTCGAACATACTACGATTGGGTAAACATGAAGGAGCTAGATAAGCAAGAACACAAGCACATTGATATATAACTCCTAGGTGGCATAATTCAATCCTATATGATGCATGCAGACTCGGTTTAGTCCTGGGATCTAAACCTTAGCTCTAATTACCACTTGATGTAACACCCCTCGCCCGTGTTAGGAGCGAGGAGCGTTACCAGGTTAAGAAACAAGGTAAATCAAGTTATCCATTACAAGTTATAACATACAAGATTAGGGGCCAATTAAAACTTTTCTATTAACTTAAGGTACAAGATACCATTCGACTACTAGACAAGAAGATTAGCCATCCATTTAGCTTATTGTTGAAAGTACTATTCTACTAACTAGATAACAATCTCAAATAACCATTTTAACTTAGGAGACAAGGTACAACTCGAACACTATCCTATTGATTGACCATTCATCAAGCTAGTTATATTCATTACCTAGTATTCTATACATTCATTAACAAAAATCACGTTCTCTATGTTCATTTCTCATATGCGCAACATTACACCATTACAATTTATTGAACTATCATCTTCTTTCGATTTAGATTAGTCTAGACTTATAAGACTTCAAATGAATCAAACAACCATCCCAAGCCTTCTAGATTCCATTCGAATAGGGCAATTTATACTAGATATGTTCTAAATACAATTTAACAAGTTCATTTCATTAGTTCACCTACATCATTCGAATACAATAGCTTAGGCAAGTTCAAGATCATTCATTCATTTAACATGACAACAAGATTCATACAAAATACCATAACTTAACACATTTATATACAATCCAAAAGTGCCATTAAGGTTAATACACATAATTAAGTTTTACATACATGTTAATTACAACTCAAGATGCATGAACTTAGTTAATCTAGACACCAACTAAAGCCACCAACTAGGAGTGTAACAAAATAGAAGTAAGCCATACTTTCCAACTTCACTTGTGTAATGCCTTGGCTCTAGAATGAGAAACTTTGATCACTTTAGGACATGTGGTTCGGGAAGAAGGAAAAACGAGAGTGGTAAGTACATAATGTACTTAGTGAGGTAGCACTTAGATCTAGCAAGTTATCCAGATTATTAACTTTAGGTGTCTTTTGTTCATCTTAGTCAAGATTAACTTAGCTAGGCTCCAATCAAGATTAAGCAAGACCTAGATAGTTCACAAAGCAACTTTCGAATAAACAAGCTCAAAGTTCCATTTCGGAAATTTACATAATATAACCAAGCAAGTAGTCATGTTCAAGTACTAATTTAACCAATCAAGCATTGATAGACAAGAATCATCAAATCAACAAAGAGATAACCCAATCCAATTCGAATAGGGTCCTCATTATCTTTCAAGTAATGAGCAATTCAAGATAACGGGTGTATCATTTCTTTCATGTAATCCCATTTCATTACCAGCTTATTAACAAGAGTCAAGTTTGCTCATTCATTATCATGTTAACATGTCTTATTATAGCTTATTAATTTTGTTTTGTCTTGGTAGATAGTAGGACTAGGTAATCAAGTCTCAAGTGGGTACACAAAGTACCTAGCAAGTGGGTACACAAGTACCTAAACAAGAAGGTGTCCACAACACCAAACAAGTGGGTACACAAAGTACCTCGCAAGATGAAGCCCATGGCATCTAACAAGAAGGTGTCTATAACACCAAGCAAGATTGTACACAAAGTACCTAATAAGTTGAGCTCTAGACTCTAAGGCATGCCATTCTACCTAAACCGACTAACAACCAAGGGCTTATTGAATATTTTAGTTCAAGCAATCACACAACAAGTGATTAAGCATCAAGCATAGCAAGGTCAAGTCCATTTCAAGTCTCTAAGTCAAGTGAATCCTAGATCATTTTACAAGGTTTCATGAATTTCCAGCATACTCACATTCAAGCATCAACAAGCATCAAGCAAGGATTATACTAATCCTATTCAAGCAGCCACATTACAAGGTAGGTGTTCAAGCAATTGTTTTATGTTACAATTTCACTAGCTATCATGTATCAAACATAATTCAATCACCAAGTTTCCATTTAGTCCATTCTTCCCTTCAATTGGTTTACCAAATATGGATTAAGTTCATTTCATACTATCAATTATCAGGTAAGAATTTAGACATGGATTGTTGGTTAAGACACTAGTCCCAACCTAAATAAGACTACACTCACAAAACTCCAAGCAAAAGCAAGCTAGTGTTGCTCCTTGATATAGATTCCTTTATCCTACCTTTTAGCTTGGCCAACCCTCACTTCTTCCACAATATGTTCTACTCCTTGTTCCAGTAAGCCATACACAAACATATAAAGAGCATGTTAGTACACAATTCATCAAGCGAATTAATTCAATCAAGCATAATTTCATTACAACCCTAAACTGTTTTTTGGCCCTGGCAGTTTGCACACCTGTTACTATTTTGCTCATATCTTTTAATCTACACATTTAAATTTCAATTGGTTTACATTGTTGGAAATCTAATTCAATTTTATATTCAACCATGTATGGCTCATATTTTTAGCCTTTCTAGATCAATACAATTTTTTAGTTAAAGTCAGGTCAAATTTCCAATTTTGAAACTGCCAGATTTCATTTAAGTCTACGTTTAGGGGTTAATTAGCATATGACCCTTACTAATTCATTTTGGTCCTTTAGACCTTTATTTCCCCTTTTTTCCCCTATTTTTACATGTTAAGAAAGGTCCCTAAACAGTTCATTTCAGTCCTCAATTTAATCACTTTTCGATAATAGTCCTTGTTTCACTAGTTTGATAAATAACACTTTAAAACAATCCAATTCACTTGTTAATCTGGCAATTCAGCCTAACTATAATTCAATTAACTCTTCCTCTGTATTTAACTCAACTTTTCAGTCCCTTAATTACTAAAATTCAGTACCAAATTCACCAATTCATTCAAAAACAGTCCTTAATAATCGATTAAGTCATCTAGATCGCCAGTTTCAGTTCTAATTTCAAATTTACCAGTTCTAACATTATTTTCACTAATCCAATACCTTGATTTAATAGTTAATTCAATTTCCAGCAAGTTTTTCCTACACAAATATTTCTAATTAAGCTTGTATCATCATGTATTCAACAGATTTTAATATCAACATAACTAGCATGATTCTACCAAGATCCTTACTATTCGGTTAAAATGCTTTCAATTCAATTTCAACAACTCAGCTTCTAATCTAATTCAAGCATAATATCCAGCATTCTAACTCAAGATTTCAAGCCAAATAAATTATCCAATCCAAGCAATTTCACTAACAACATTCGGTAATCACAAAAGAAAGGTACTTACACAAATTATTGTAACATGCATGAACATAGATAATCCTAGCGAGCTTCAATTCATCAACAATGGTGTTTCTCTTAAGTTCTCTCTCTCTCCCTACTCTTTCTCTATATTCGGCTATATGAAGAAGAAATTGGAGAAGATGCATAGATAATCCTAGCAAGCTTACTCTTTCTCTATATTCGGCTATATGAAGAAGAAATTGGAGAAGATGATGATGATGATAACTTAAGATAATGGATTTTGGAAATGTCTAATTTGTCCTTTGTTTAATCTTTAATCATGTAATTAACCAAGGGCAAATGGGAATTCATGAATTTATCATGCAAGTTTTATCTTTTTTATTCTATTCGAATTGGTCCTCGTAAATTGGTCACTTATTTTATTCACCCTATCAATTATGTCCCTAGACAATTTAATTCGCTTAGATTTAAGCTTAATTGAGCTATCAACTTAGATAATTGGTTTCAATACTACTAGTCTAGGATTTAGAGCATTACATTGGGCTTGTTGAAGACTACCCCCTTTGAGTAACTAGGATTATGGACATTAGTGGCATTGACTTCATTCTCTCTCTTTTGTATGGTTTCCTTGTTTCCCCATTATCCAACCTCCCATTTTTCATGGCCGCAAGGATTAACTCTCCATTTATAAGCATTTCTGCAAAACTCTTTGTGGAATGATTGAGCATACGATCATAGAAAGAACCCTTTAATGTCTCCACGAACATTGGGGTGATCTCACTCTCAAACAATGATGCCTGGACTTGGGCAGCTACATCCCTCCATCTCTGCGCGTACTGGCAGAAGCTCTCATGATGTTTTGCTCCAATCCTTGCAAAACTAAACGAGTTGGTACCATGTCTGAAACATGCTTGTACTGTTCACTGAAGGCCCTGGACAAATCTTTCCATGTTCTGATGTTAATTCGACTTAGCTGCGTGTACCAACGTGCAGCTGACCCTACTAGACTATCTTGGAAGCAATGGATAAGCAACTTTTCGTTCTCAATATACATCGACATTTTCCTACAATACATAGTTAGATGTGCTGCATGCCACATTATTCCATTATATTTTTCGAAGTCAGGGACTTTGAACTTTGGTGGTACTACCAAGTCAGTCACTAGGCTTAAATCATATATACCTCCAACTTCTCATAACGATCCTTCCATTTCTTCTCAGCTTTCTCCTTGTCGGCAATTTCATCGAGATCAGGCACCTCAATTACTTCCTCAGAATTTATCTTCCTGTCATTCCGCGCCGAGGTTTCAGCAAAATGTAGGGAAATCTTAGCCTTAAAAGATTGAGCTTCTCTCTGCATGCTTGGATGAACAAAGGTGATCACTTTACATTTGGGCACAGCATTAGCTTCTTCGCCATTTTCCACTGCGTCAGGGTCCTTAAAGCCTAACATGGCTACAATTGAACCAACTGTCTTTTGGTGAACTAACTCCATCTGTTGCTTCAAATCCATCTACAGCTTATCTAACCTATCCTAGGTACTCTTATGGTTGCTTTCTAGGGCCGTAACTCTGTCTTCCATTTCTCTAACTTGAGACCGAGTATCATGCTTGTGGTTTGTTTTTGCTATTTTGATTTTCTGCCATTTTATATTTGAGTTAGATTCTTATTATGTCATGTATGCAGGGACAAATGTAAACACAAATGCAAAGAAAAGCTATGAAACACAAAATAATGAAATGCAAATGCATGAATGCAAGCGAAGGGCCGTCAATTCCATGAAACATCTGCTTAAGAAACAACTCTTTTATTGAATATAAAATGGTCCATATTACATCTTATTTTATTTACAAGTATTTTTTAGCCTGAACTCCCAGTTCCTTAATTTCTTCAATGAGCCACATAAGCCTTGGTCCCACTTCTCCTGTCGGCTTGACGTACTGACGAAGAGCTGTAGCTTCAGTGGCTAACATCATCACGTGTCGAGCCACATCCTGTACTTGGGTCATGACAATCCTGTCAAACTCATCTCGTTCTTGAAATCTTCTAGCCATATCTCTAAGACAAGTAACCAATAATCATTACCTCCCTCAGCTATGTCTTCAAGGATCAAAATATTCGACCTATATTCTTGGATGACGTTATCCATTCCTTCAACCTTTTTCTTCAAGGTATCATTCTCACTTAGACAGGCTTGAAGTTCAATATATGTGTGATGATTCCGGAGTCTATGCAACAAACGGTTCAAATCATCTATTTTGGCTTGCAACTCAGTAACACAAGCCTGACTCTACTTTAGCTTCGTACTGGTCTGGTCCTATTGTCGTGGTCCTTCATTTTCCATGTAGACACACTTTCTTTATCACTTTCGTGAACCCGTTTGCCACTTCCATTCTCAATTGCTAGCTTAACCTTCTTCTTCTCTTCAACAAGGGCTCATCTATATTTCTCGACCTCATGCCTTCCTCGTTCCTTTTCTTTTCCTACATCATGCTCGATTTCTTGCTTCCACTACTCTGGGGCCTTTCTTAAATTAGCATTTCGAACAGTAGTCTGGAGCTTGAGGAAGTCAACCCTTTGGATCTTAAACTTCTTTTCTAGGTCTTCATACAACTTCACTACTCACTTCGTCTCCCTTTTATATTTTTCAACATCGAGGTCTGACTCAAACTTGTCCCTTTGGTTCTGCTCTTATAAGGCCTCTATCTCCAACTCAGCCCTTCTTAATTTTTCTCTTCAGATGTCAGCTTCTGTAGGGACTAACTTTAAGTGTTCTTATAGGGACTTGGCCTATTCAGATGTAGGTGCTATGACTTTGTCGTTTATTCTCGTATACCTCCAAATATCATAGTTTGAGGTGTACATACAATGACTATCAGATTCTCACTTCATGCGATAACAATGGTTCCATGCATCTCTGATTGTCTAAACCTTCGTTCTGAACTCACCTTGGAACTCGAATTTTGATGAGCCAAGACCAATAGTGAATGGGATAAACTGCCAAGACCCATACTGACGAGATACTAGCAAAGGAGCACATCCAATTCCTCCCCACAAACCTAGCAGCATTAGGAAGCTGAAATATCCACATTTGTATAAAAGCTTGGTGTGACCCATCCAAGGAACCCTCCATATGATGTCTTTGTCACGACGATCCCTGAATATATCGATCCATTTATTCTTCTTAACAACAAACCACTCCTTTGCCAAACATTCCTGAAAAGGTGAGAACTTCGGGGAAACAAATTTGATAAAGCTAATGTCGGGCACTTCCAGAAATGACTGAGGGCCCAAACATGCAGAAACGGAGCACATCCTCGAAAACCTTAAACTTTTCTGCAGGTGTTGAGGGAAATGAAGGTTTCAGCAAGTACGGCTGGTACCAGATTAACACCTCTCTTCAGTTGTTCAAGGAAATCAAGTAACACCACATTAATGTTTCCTAGAACCCTCGAAAAGATGACTAAACCATAAATTGCAATGGCTAGGATATCAACCCTATTTTCCCTGTCGGGGTGGATTGAAATTATACTTCTGATGCTTGACCAAGGGAAATTAAAGGTGCCCACTCTCTTTTGTATCAACCCCTTAACCCAACCATCACTCATACCAGCGAACGCCTGAAGCTTTGCATGTGGGTTTTTGGTTTTTTAAGAGGCTTGGCATAGACCCAGTTCTTCTTCACTTTGCACAGGTTGAAAAGGGCTGAGCGCTCCTCAAATGTAGGCATCATATATTCCTTATTAAAAGTGAAACAACAATACCCCAGATCCCAGAATTGAACCAAGGCTTTCAGGAACTGTTCATCAACCTTCATGTACAAGAGATAGGCTATGTCACTATAGACTTCATAGAACAACTGCTTAGTCTCGTAATCAAGGTGCTCCCAGATTTTCTGCAATTCTTGCACATTGTTTTGTTTGACACTGATGTGAGCATATTTTGAAGTCTCTGTCTCATGACCAGCTGCTAGACTATCTCCAAATGTTCGCTGGTTCACCTCGGACCAATGTCGAACCTTTGCATTCTCATCTTCACTTTTCAAAATTCTTCCGTCCATAACAAGAGCTTTTCAAAGTTGAGCAATTATTTTAAGAATCAACCCCTTCTAAATATGTAATGATGTGGCATGAATGCTTATGCAAAACAACAAGACAAGGGGAAGAAATATTAATATCAAAAAAATATAGAGAATTCAAAATAATTTCATGAAAAACTATGGGCAGCATATTCCAATACTTCAGGACATGTCTCCCTTTATACTAAAACCCTAAGTTTTTCGCATGGCTCTATTGGGGTCGGCTCTAAGTTCTCAAACAGTTGAGTTCTAAAAGGTACCCAAGTTGTCCTTGCTATCCCCTACTAAAGGTAGCAAAGCCCCTGGTTCTCACCCATTATAGGTTTCAAACGAACCAAGTTCAACTTAGGAGGACTCACTTCCTATGTCTTCTCGATGAATCAGTATCCTTACAAAGACATGAGGCATATGAGTCCCGAAGGTACTTGCTAGGCTCAAACGGAGAATCAATACTCTGACATAAGCAAAGCATTTTCCTCTCACTTAACAATTGGGTGGAGCTCGGGAATAGAGCTTTTTGTAACAATTGTAAAATGCGTAAAATAGAATTACATTCATTAAGCGAACAAATAAATTGAAACCTTTATGAACAAATAATATGTGGCCTGGCCCTCTTTTGTTTTAAAAAAACAAAAAATTTCCCAGCGGAGTCGCCAAGCTGTCGCAACCCTTTTTAAGTGGTTTTGACGTTTTGAAAAACTTTATAACAACATGGAGTCGCCACCAATATTTTTGAAAATGTGTGATTGGATCACTTTTAAAACAAGGGTTATTTCAATAAAACTTTTTATTTATCAAAATAACATTTTTGGTCCACGAAAAATAAGGAAACAGGTTCGGGGGTCAGTTACGTGTGGGGAAGGGTTAGTACCCCCACAGCGCCCAAAAAATGGTTAATTGATTTCTAAAAAATTTTGATTTATTTTTCCGCAAAGTGAATGTAAATCTATCTTAACGGTCTTATCACCCGATAAATGAACTTTAATCACCACCAACACCCTAGCGCTAACCCGTCATTCCCATTTGATAAGACACCGCATTAGTTAAGTTTTCACTTTTTAAAACAAATCAGAGAAAATTAGATGAGTTAAAGTTATTTTAAAATTAAAATCTAATTAGTGATTAATACCTAAAGAAACATCTATATTCATTTTAGCGACTTAGGTCCAAATATAATTAAGTACGCTTTTTGAAAATGAAGAAAGTTTTACAACATACAAGTTCCTATTCTAGGTTTTAAGTCCCTATGATACATGCATGAGCGGGGTCAAATTACTAATATTGGACAAGAAGCTCAATTTGTTCGATGCAAACAATAAAAGCCAAAATAGTGCACACATAGGAGGTCAAAAACGATGCATCTTGGACAAGAAATTGAATCTGTTTGTAATGTCTGGAAAGTCAGCTAACTTGCGACGAGTTTTTCGATGGGATCCAGGCATTTTTGAGTCAAGTTGTCATCTAAAAAATTGTCCATCATTCAGTTACCTTTCCAAGGCATCTTGAAACGCATCAATCGAACATCAAGAACTTAAGATACGTCCAATTCACTGAAGACTGTGCATGCAGAAAACTAGATACGGGATTATTACGGGATTTTGTAAAATTCAGCCCGAAAGCTAACATATAAGGCTTTGGACGAATTAAACTTAGCCCAATATATTTATTATCATTTAAATTGATGTTTTTAGGGTTTTATATACTTTAAGAACCAGCCACCCAGCCCTTATCAGCTTATCACTTGCCTTATCACTTTATTCCTTGCCACACAAGCACAAGGAGTTTAAAGGCTGTTATTTTTTTATTATTTTTAATTAGATTAGGTTTTCCTTGTTTTAGTAGAAGTTAAATTACTTTGTTTATCCTTCACCTATAAAAGGATGAAGCCTCCATCATTGTAAGACAGATTTTATTTGATTTATGAAATATTTAGTGAGTTTGTTTTTGCAAGTGCTGATTACTTGTGCCTTCGAAGTCTTCCTCAACATAAGTTCGACGAGTTCTTGTGAGGGAGATCATCTTCACACTCTTGCTTGCCTAGATAATCGCGTCTAGGAGGGTGGGTTAGAGCCGCTTGAGGTTGCTTGTTAGATAATTGAGTCTAAGAGGGTGTCGAGGACAAAACAACATCAACAATTCGCAAGCCATCTTCATCTTCAACCTTCACACCATCTTCCATAATTCCATAAACAAAACTGGAATTTTTAGATTTGTTTTACCTATCTTCTTCTTAATATTTTCTCATCTTTTTATTTATATTCTTATTTCTTATCAGCTAATCCTTCATCTTATCTTTCTTTCTCTAAATTTCCAGCCTTGAATCTGAAAAATTCAAGAAAATCCCTTCTCTTTTCTCTTGAATTTTTAGATCTGCCCAAACTTCCTTGATTGAGTCTAGAGCTCCTAGTTCTTGCAACAACTTGATTGAAGGCTTCCAAATCCAAGATTGTACTACTCTATCATTTGGTATCAGATTTGAGACGATTCTTGACAAGAATTTCGGCGTTTTAGGGTGAAAAACTCGAAAATTAAGGAAAATTGTTCAAATTCAAACGAGCGAATTTTGAGCTAAAAACTTCCAAATCAGATCTACACCTTCTGGGGAGTCACCACATAAAATTTCAGAATTTGTTGATATCGGGAACACCTCGAACGATGTTGATCAAGTTGCTGCAAAATTCTAGGGTTTTGGGGGTTTTTCTAATTTTCTTTCATTCTTAGCCATTAGTTTTCGTTTGTTTTAGCTTTTATTGCTTCTTACACTTCTTCTAACACCTTCTTGTTTCCTTGTGTTAGTAGGACTAAAAGTTGCATACTCTTCTTTCTCCTTGCAACTATAATTCTATTGGTGTCTAACCTTTTCTTTAGATTCTTAAAGCAATTATGATGTTTTATTCTCTTTTCAACACTCATTATCGTATACCAATAAATATTTTTCAGTCACGATATAAGATACAAGGTAATCTACGTTCTTTAATTATTGATGGTGACAGTCGTGTAAACTTGGTGAGCAGCTTCATTGTTGATGTACTCGATCTACCATGCCAAGAACACCCTAAGCCGTATCATCTTCAAGGGTTTAATAGCGGACCGGATATGAAGGTAACCGAACGTTGTTTAATCTCTTTTACTCTTGGAAGCTATTGTGATGATGTATGGTGTGACGTGATTCCTATGGAATTCACCCACTTGCTATTAGGAAGACCTTGGAAAAATGATCGTGGCGCTATCCATCGAATCAATACAAATGGATACTCGGTTGTGCACCAAGGCCAGAAGCTCTCGTTTGCTACAATAGAGCTGGAAAAAGTAGATGAAGAAACAGTGAAAGCAAAAAAATAGTGTGAGAGGATAAAACAAAAAAGATTGGAAGCACAAAAGGCTGAATCAATTGACCACACAAAGTCAACCAACCATGAAGACATCCAAAAACCAGAAGGTACACGTGATTCTCTTCGTGCTTCTACTTCTAGCATTTGTGCAAATGTTGATATTGGAGAAGAACCATCTCCCAAACAAAAGGATAGTGATAGTGAACACATTAGACAGGATGACAATGCTTCTAATCCCTCATGTGAAGTAGTAGGTCCACTTGCTATACTCTCATCACCTCCCCACGAAGAAAGTAAGTGTAATTCTAACCCTTCATTTGATTCTTGTCCTATCATTCCGTTAGAGACACTTTCTCCTCTACAGAAATTGTACATTGATGATAAATTGTGTGACATGGATATGGGATGTGAGATACAAAAGACTGAGAGTAAAGAGGCCGAGAGTGAAAAAAGTCAAATTAATGGCCCAAATTTGGTGAGTGAAAATACATATGAGGTAAAAGTCGCACAAAGCCCAAAAGAAAAAAGACAAGAAAACAAACGCGAAGGGTGATTTTGTTTTGACTAATCCTTACAAATGTTCGAGTAGTGCTGTCTTATTTTTTCAGGATTTTGTTGAACCATTGAGAGGAGCTCAATTAGATCACTCCACATACAACAAAGAAGCCTTTTCAATTGAAGTTGTTGATTGTTCTCTCATTGCCGATTTAGATTCGAGGACGAATCCTTTGAGGAGTGGGGGAATGATACATGCGTGAGCGGGGTCAAATTACTAATATTGGGCAAGAAGCTGAATTTGTTCGATGCAAACAATAAAAGCCAAAATAGTGCACGCATAGGAGGTCAAAAACGATGCATCTTGGACAAGAAATTGAATATGTTTGTAAAGTCTGGAAAGTCGGCCAACTTACGACGACTATTTGGATGGGATCTGGGCATTTCTGAGTCAAGTTGTCTTCTAACAAATTGTCCATCATTCAGTTACCTTTCCAACGCATCTTGAAACACGTCAATTGGACATTAGGAACTCAAGACACATCCAATTTACTGAAGATTGAGCATGCAGAAAACTGGATACGGGATTATTGCGGGATTTTGTAAAATTCAGCCCAAAAAATAACATATAAGGCTTTGGACGAATTAAAGTTAGCCCAATATATTTATTATCATTTAAATTGATGTTTTTAGGGTTTTATATACTTTAGGAACCAGCTACCCAGCCCTTATCAGCTTATCACTTGCCCTATCACCCTATTCCTTGCCACATAAGCACAAGGAGTTTAAAGGCTGTTATTTTTTATTATTTTTAATTAGATTAGGTTTTCCTTGTTTTAGTAGAAGTTAAATTACTTTGTCTATCCTTCACCTATAAAAGGGTGAAGCCTTGATCATTGTAAGGGAGATTTTCTTTGATTTATGAAATATTTAGTGAGTTTGTTTTTGTAAGTGCTGATTACTTGTGCCTTCGAAGTCTTCTTCAACATAAGTTCGACGAGTTCTTGTGAGGGAGATCATCTTCACACTTTTGCTTGCCTAGATAATCGCGTCTAGGAGGGTGGGTTAGAGACGCTTGAGGTTGCTTGCTTAGATAATTGAGACTAAAAGGGTACCGAGGACAAAACAACATCAACAATTCGCAAGCCATCTTCATCTTCAACCTTCACACCATCTTCCATAATTCCATAAACAAAGCTGGAATTTTCAGATTTGTTTTACCTATCTTCTTCTTAATCTTTTCTCATCTTTTTATTTATATTCTTATTTCTTATCATCCAATCCCTCATCTTGTCTTTCTTTCTTTAAATTTCCAGCCTTGAATCTGAAAAATTCAAGAAAATCCCTTTCTCTTTTCTCTTGAATTTTCAGATCTGCCCAAACTTCCTTGATTGAGTCTAGAGCTCATAGTTCTTGCAACAACTTGATTGAAGGCTTCCAAATCCAAGATTGCGCTACTCTATCATGATATATCCCGAAGCGATCTGGGCCGTCAGATTGCATCCTGATCAAACGATTATGCAATTGAGGCGCTATATCATCCCCAGCTGGCGCGATCTGCACCGTTGGATCCCAAATTGATCCAATGGTCTCCTTTAGGCTGCGCAAAAGAATGGAAGGATTAGGGTTTTTTTATATAAACGGGCCAGGAGGCCTTTTGTATAATGGACTCTATCTATTTTAATTATTTCTAATGGATCCTTTATTTATTTTATTTGAATGGACTGTCTATTTTTTTTGGGTTTTGATAACTAGCCATTATATTAACTACTAACTAAGATACTAATATATAACCTATGTTAATTCTAACTACCATATCAATCATACTAATAATTATACTAACAATTATACTAATTATAACACACCAAGTATACATTACATGACCCCTAAACATTTCTAATTGCTAATTACAACATTAACACTAATATATGGCACACTTATACTAATGTAATACTACTAAGTCGGAAATGAAAGTTAAGAAAGTGAGGTGAAAATTCAGTGACAACAAATACTATACATGGTCATTTGATTAAGCACTTGGTAATCTTGAATGAAAATTGAAAATGATTAACCAAAGTAGTAACCTATAATGAATAAGAAGCAAGCTCAAGCTTACATGATTAAATGTGAATGATTAAGTGCCCTGTTAGTTCTCAACTCATCTACTAGTGATGAGTTCTCGAATGTTTTAAACGATTTGTGTTTCTAGTGTTTCCCGTAACGCTCCCGAGCCGATTTACTCTTAAACCGGGGTAGGTATGTTACAAACATTATACAACATAATCCATCAACATGGTACATTATCAGTTATATTGGCTTTCAAGTGATGGTAAACCAAGTTCCACCTTTCAAAATATTACATCGGATACACAGATTCAACAAGTGTCCTCTCAACACTTTATACAATCTCAACCAGAATTAAGGTACATTCACAATCGGGTACCATCACAACCCAATCATCGGTTAGATGTATAATCCACTAAAGGGAGTTTTTGGTACCATATAGCCCCTCAACTATTAGGGTACTCATGGTGGAGTTTTCGGTATACATAAACCCTTCAACACCCGAGGTGACTTGTTATAGTGCACTATCAATCCTATGCCCGGCCAACTATATCTGATAACATTTTAAACCACATCACTTGCCTATATAATTCATTATTAACCATGTACCTCACTATTTTTATATGCAACATCAAAACCATTTCGAATGCATTTACAAGTATTCCTCATACTTACATTGATCATTTTTCAACACATCCATCATCACCATGTGATAAAAATTAGTAAAAACCATACTTAAAGCATGCTTAAACAATATATACCATGTAAATAAAAAACAAGTGCATAAAATAATTTTGCCAAAACATGACCGAGGGAGAAATCTCATTTTACTTACTTCTGAGTTTAAACCAGTGTTTCAAGCTTAATTTAAACTCCCAAAATAACCTTTAACCCATTTCAAAGCTGAAATCCACGTTCTCACTCACTGACTATGCAAAACTTCATCCGCGAATGCGAACTACTCCCCCAAAGCTTCCGAAACGGTGCAACAAGCTTAAGGATCAACCTCCCCTGATTTAACCACGCAAAACAAAGGATCTCATATACATTTTCAAGATGAGCCAAATGTATGAGACCTGTACAACTAGACATAAAACTAGGCCACCAACTAGGAGTGCAACAAGACAAAAGCAAGGCATACTTTTAATCGTCTCTTGATAAACTCGACTCAAGGTTGGGATGCATTAATCTCTTTAAAACTTGTGTTTTTGGGAAGAAGGAAACAAAAGTGATAAGTACACATGGTACTTAGTGAGGTAGTTCCTAGAATTAGCATGTTATCGAAATAATCACTTTAGGGAACTATAATTCATTTATTCTAGATCAACCTAGTTAGGCTTCAAATTGATTAGAGTGTGATCTAGTTAGTTTAAGCACTAATCGAATGTACACAATACACATTTTAAACAAATAACCAATTACTATTTGAAACAATCAAGCATCAAAGTCTATCAAAAATGCTAGCAAGTGAGCATAATGTTCATCAATCCCCTATTCGAATGAGGTCATTATTCCAAAGGGCCTCTCTTGCAAATAATGAGCAAATCAGAATAGCATTTATATAATCTTATACATGAAATTTCATTTCAATAAAAGCTCATTATCAAGTATTACAATGCTCATTCATATATCATGTGACATGCCTTATTTAAGCTTGATAATTTACTTTGCCTTGGTAGATAGTAGGACTAGGTAATCAAGTCTCAGCAGGGTACTCAAAGTACCAGAATCAGTAGGGTGCCTACAACACCAAGCAGTAGGGTACTCAATGTACCAGAACAATTCGATACCCAAAGTATCGAACAGTAGGGTGTCTTCAACACCAATCAGTAGGGTACACTTACGTACCAAAATCTTGAGCTCTAGACTCTAAGGCATGTCGTTCTACCTAAGACCAACAAACAACCAAGGGTTTATAGAATCAATTTATTTCAAGCATCACACAAGTTACTTAGTCATTGAGTAATTCAAGATCAATTCGTTTTAGACCCTTAGGCCAATTGCATTTAGTTCATTACACATTAGATTAACTTGGTGTAGCGACTTTTCTTGGCATAGTAGATAATTTATGGATTTGGCGCTACGGGTTACCCCCAAAATCATTTCTTTGTAATATTGGCTTTAAAAAACTTATTCTTTTAAAAATCGATAAAAACTTGAAGTTGCCACTGGCCACTTGGATAAGGTAGACCGGACACCACAAAACCAGAGATTCATTTTGGAAGGGTTCGGGAGTTGGTTATGTGTGGGGAAGGATTAGCACCCCCATCACGCCCGGAAATCGGTACCGAAAATATTTGTTACTTTCAATTAAAGAAAATTGTCAAAATTTGAAAAGAATTTTAACTTGGTGACCCAAATTGAAAATTGACTTTAATTGAACGGGATTTATCAAATTGGTAGGTTCAAATTAATTGGACATTTAACTAGTAAGGTTAATGATACATCGGACCATAGATTAAACCGACATCGAATAAGTCCGATTGTCATGTTAATTTATGATTCGATTTTTGTACGTCACCTTTATTCATGATGCAAACATTTAAGATACGATGTCATGATATTGCCAATTTGGATTATCATTTACCTCGGGATGGTACGGATTAATCCAAATATTTGGTCAACATCCCTTAAGGTAAGACCGTTATGACACAAATATTTGAATTAATAACTACCTCCTTTTCTATGACTTAGAGTGATCAATTACAAATCAATGACAACTAAAAATGAATTCCAAGAAAAAGCCTTAAAGATAAACATTCCAAAGCCCATAAAAGTCCTAACCTGAAAGGCCTGAATTATGAAAAATTCAATTGGTGATCTAATTATTAACTAAGTGAATCTAATGTTAGCCTAAATTAATTAAACCCTAAAATCTAGGAAACCCTAGTAAGTTATGGATTATCTTATAACATGGTAATTAATTTGATAGGTTCTATGCTAGTATTCCAATAAATCGAGAACCCTATTTAAGAACTAATCAAGTTAATCAAGGCCTTAATTAAGTGCTAATCTAATCTCCTTATTAATTTTATCTTAAAGGTAATTATGGAGTCGTTTAACTAACTTAACTGACTTAACATTTATCCCAATAAGACTAGGACAAATTTAAGTTGATTAAGCTAGTTTAAACCTAAATTCTAACTAAGGCTCTAAAAATTCTAGTCCTAAATTAATTTAATCAATTTAAAAATTGTGTCCCTATAAGACGAGCACACGATTTTAAATTAATTAAACTAATTTTGCTTAATATAATCCAAGAGGCCTAATCTAACAAACCCCCAAAGCCCAACAGACCAAGTAGCCCAAGTTTCTAAGCTTAGACCAAGAAGAAAGGCCCAAAGCACCTAAACCCACATATATTTGAATTTCAAAACCTAACTACATACACTTTAAGGAAAAATATATCATGCTTAATTAAAAGAAACTTTCAATGTCCATGTGTCGAAAGAATACATACTTTAAGTTGTCTTTTTTTTATCTTTCCATTTAAAAGGAGATAATCATATATTGCATTAAAATACACGTGTAATAAACTTTACCTAGGGCAAATATGTATATTGAAACAAATAGACAAAATAGAGGTTCTAATAATTACATCCAAATAGTAAAATGAATCGTTAATAGAAATAATAACATAGACAAATTGAAATAAAATGCATGTACGTTAAAAGGAAATTAAACACTGGAAGGGACCAAATTATGAAGAAGCAAAATTCAAGGGATTAATGTAAAAAGAAAAAAAGGAGAAAAGGGGTGCAATTGCGAACTAGTTGAAAGTTTGAGGACCCAAATGGTGATTAAAAATGACGGAATGGCCTCTATCCGGTAATTAGACCATGCAGAGACCCTCTTGGAGCAAATATAATAGGGCGGAGGGACTCATAATGTGAATAACCCAAAAAAAGGACGAGCCTTGTATAAAACATAACGTTTTATAACAATTTCCCTTTTAGGATATGTTTCTCAGCCCTAAAATCCTCTCCCCGTTCTTCCTTTTTTCCAGAACGGGGATGAACACCGCCGTGGTGTTCATCCCCAAACCAAAAACCACCTCAATCTCCAGAATTCGGCCGCGCTCTGTTGGCCGCCGACAACCTTTGATATACCCTCCAAACACTCCTCTCTGCCTCCTAAACTCCGATCTAAACCCAGTTTCAAAATAATCAAACAAAAATCTCTCTTCCTCAAAAAACTGAAAAAAATCCCTTTTTTTGAAATGAGACTCGAAGTGGCGCCTTTCCTCTATCGACTCATCGTTCGTAATGCTGGACGACGCTACAAGGCTTGTCATCAGAAATGAAAATAGGCTCGAAGGTAAAATCTAACCCTAGTTATCTATCTATATGCATTTTTTAAACATAAATGTACCTTTGCAATCTGTTTTTTGTATTGCTGGTTGGAATTCTGAATCTGTGTTACATGTCTGTTGGGTTCCCTTTTATATCCGAGGGTTACATTTGTTTGAAAATGAAAAGAAAAATCCTCTTGGCTGCTTGTTGATAATGCTTTTGATGTCATTTGATTTGGTTGTCGACCTATTATCTCTAATGCTCCTGCCTTTGTTTGCCTTGCCCGTGAGCCGTGACGTCTGGGCTGGTGGAAAATGAAGGAGCTCAGGGAACGAGGACCTCGGGGAGCCTTTGGATCTGTCCGCTTGGCGATTGGAGCGGATGATCATTCATCGCGCATGGAAATCGAGGCGTCAGACGCGCAGGTGGAAGATGAAGGAGCCGTGCGTGACTCTTACACGCGTGTGGAGGTTCCTAAGTAGTCGCACATACAGCGCGTGAATCTATCTGGAACGTTCTATGCGTGTCTCAGCCGTTCAATCCTCATCTTGGATCCAACGGTCCAGGATCAGCTTCGCAAAGATAAAGATAATTAGGGTTTCTTTTTGATGTATTTAGGGCCTTGTTGGGCCTTGTTGTAATAATTGGTTAAATTTAGATAGCTACCTCACTAAGTACATCTTGTACTTATCACTCTTGTTTTCCATTCTTCCCAACCTATAGGTAAGGGATTCGAAGCAATCTCCCGATTTTGAAGCTTCTTTCTTGAGCCTAAAGTAAAGCACAAACCAAGCTAGAGTATGGATCTATACTTGTTTGTAATACTCCTAGTTGGTGGCATCTAGCCTTGTATATAGTTAAACTAGGACATGCATTTTGCTACTTGAAAGTTTGTATATATATATATAAATGAACTTGTTTTGGCCTTAAATGTTAGGAAGGCTTAATGGCTAAACTTGAAGTGTGTAATGACAATATTTTAATGTGAATGAGATGATTTAAGCTGCGCATACATCTGATATTAGCTTGAATTGAAATGAAAATGTCCTAGTTATTGTATGCCATTTGAATACTATACATGGTCATTTGATTAAGCACTTGGAAATCTTGAATGTAAATTGAAAATGATTAACCAAAGTAATAACCTATAATGAATAAGAAGCAAGATCATGCTTATATGATTAAATGTGAATGATTAAGTGCCTTGTTAGTTCTCAACTCATCTACTAGTGATGAGTTCTCGAAAGTTTTTTAAACGATTCGTGTTTCCAGTAATGCTCCTGAGCCGGTTTACTCCTAAACTAGGGTAGGGGTGTTACAGTAGTCCTACAAGGGTATATGCACATCGCGAGGGATGAACGACACTAATGTGATTGCAGGTACAGTTTCATTGCAATCTCTGCTGTTGTTTTCTTGGGTTGATTCTGGTTCTACGCATTCATATATCTTGCGGGAGCATGCACATTTGCTTAATATACCTGTAGAAGTGTTGGATGTGGTTATGCAAGTAACTAGTTCTTTTAGAGAGAATGTTGTTTAGGAGATGCCCTTTGACGGTTCAAGGTCATGTGTTTGCGATTGATTTGATGGAGTTTCGTTTCACGATTTTGATGTAATCTTGGACATGGGTTGGTTGTCAGAGCATAGAGCTGCAGTTGATTTTGAAACCATTTGAGTTTTCTTGAAACGTGCTGATGATTATGAAGTGGTAGTTGTGGGTGCGAATGTTAAGTTCATGTCTAATATTGTTTCGGCTCTGGAAGCGAGTCATATGATGGATTCTAGTAGTCAGGCATTTTTAGCCTATGTTATGAATCCAGGATCAAAGGAGGTACGTGTTGCGTGCTGTGATGTACTATAAATGATATGAACATAGTGCACGTATACACATCGAACAAGTAATAAATTGATGAGTGAGTATCGTCTCCATAGGGATTGGAGGCCAAACATGCTTAGTCGAAACACACAAATTTACAACTTGAAAACAAATGCGATAGCAAAAGGAAATAGGTCAAGAAATGTTGTAGCAATTAACTGTAATGAAAACTGAGTTGAAATAAAGATACTTCGAACATCCTCTAAAGTGTACGAAACTTTCTAATGGGATGACAGGTTGGGGCATGCTAAGGATCTCTATGTCTATGCCTGAAGAATGTCTCAAACTATCTTTCCCACAACATGCTCAGTAGACCTTACCAAAATGTCTCTACACTATCTCTAGCAAGAAACCTGATAGGAAGAATGCTATGGCAATACCTCTCAACGTGAACCCTAACATAAACTATCCTTTAAGTTCTACTCTTCTTAGGCATTGAAATTCTATCCTTATCTTTAAGGTGAGTTAGGGTTTTGCCTCTTAGCATCAATCCCCATTGTCCACGTAGATCTAAGCCTAACTCTCTCGAATATTAAGCTATCAAACACATAAGCAAAGACTAACTCTCGAAAGCTCTTACAAGCTCAAGGCATAAAAGAACAATGGACAAAGCAAGAAAGGAAAAAAAAAGTAATGAAACATTCATCCAAACCGGAAACGATAAAACCATAACAAGCCCAAGCCACATAAAATTAGTTCATGGCTGGGCAAATATCATCCACAATCATACATCCGAAACAACCCGTCCAAATACTAGGAAATGAGACAGCAAAAGTAACTAAATGAAAGAAAAAACTCCAAAGCCGCCTTGGACTATCGTGAACTACTCTAAGCTTGCTGTTTCTCTCAATGTCCAGCAAGAACACCCTTTTGAGCTTCAACAATGAAGGACACCACGATGGAGAGGATGAAGAAAGGCAGCCACCTTTTTCTCTCTTTCTTATCTCACAAAATAACTTTTTCTCCTATCTCCTTTAATATGGGCATCATTTTCTTTATATAGTGGACGCTCTTCAGGTTTTGTGGCCTTAAATCTAAGGGAATATTCCCTTCACATGTGGGCTCACAACTGGCTGATAGGTTCATGTGTTGGGCTTCGAAGTTTCTTCAGTTCTTTGTCCTCTAGCGCGCCTAAAAAAGCTATCCAAAATGCTATGGCATTTTCCCTACCTTGCCCCTATTTTCCCTGCGCATCACCACACCAAAACAAAACTTTACCAAGCAGCACAATTTTTACAAATAAACCAAGGAAACATAACCAACAACACCAAATGCAACTATATGAACTAAATTCATCTACATTCCATGAAATGAGATGAAATGGGCTTGATTTCATACAATAACTTCAGTAAAAAGCCATGAAATGTTAACCTTTTGCAAGGTTAACACACCCCTAAACTTGAGCTATTGCTTGTCCTCAAGAAATGAATAAAAACAAATAGAAGAATGCTACATCATTAAATCAGCTCAAGACAGGGCTATGGTAAAATTTCAGTCCTCAAAAAATAAAGGCTTCAACATGCTAGACAGTTTTGAGATTTTAAGAGCTTCTCCTTAGATCAAGACTCTTCGAGTGTGTGTGTATGTGACTACATCCTCCCTATGCTTAACAAAGCTAAAAGATCATTGGTTAGGTTCTCAAGTTTTCCCTACCTTTTCTTAATTAATTTAAGCACAAGATACTCCTATTTTAGCTTTCTTCTTCTTCTTCTTCTTCTTTTGTACTGCTGCGAGGGGAGTCAAATCATCACAACTACCTTCCTAGACTTGAAAATAAAGTGGAGTAAACACCACATTCCCTAGCCTATTTAGCAGAGTCATCCCGTGACTACTTTCATTCAATCATATGTTGTTGCTGCCATTATTAAAGGGAGTTTTCTAGGCAATGCAACACGTAGATGAGTGTCCCTCTACAGTTATGCCAAAGCATTTATTCAAGATTCAACACAAACAAAAAGGGAGCTAATTAAGCCTTTATGCTTTCATTTATCATTCAAGTTCATTTTGCACATTTAAACTAAAGCATACGAGAGTTCTTTCACCAAAAATTATCTAACAATTTTAAACATAAAGAGCATACCGTCATGTAACACTCACATCATGAAGTATCAAAACCTAAAAGTAGTTCTACCAATCTCAGTAGTCACATGTATTCAATCAATTTACAGCCATAAAATTCAAATACTCATCATCGGACATCATCAACTTATTTATAAAATCGCCTTTTAAACTAGCAAAATGCCATAGCAAAATTCTGTTTTTCACCAAATGCTAATGCATATGACTAACTATGAACACCATCACCCCCAAACATGAAGAATGCAGTGTTATCAATGCATGAAAATGAACTAAAACTAAACTAAATGCAAATCAAATACAAGTTACCTCCTAAAAATCTATTTCGGTGTTTTGGGTTTGACTTCTTGGTGCTTGATTTTTTTCTTCTTCTTTAGGGCTGCGATGGGCTAATTGGGCACATCTTGTTGGGTTGGTTGGTCAACTGGTTCCTCCTGGGCTGACTGGTTCTCATATCATCATCTTCTTTGGAGGTACTACATACACGACCCGTCGTGTGTTTGAGACGAAACCTTTTCTTTATTATAGCATCAGGAGTTGGGGTAGGTGTAGGTGCAGGAGAGTTGTCAGCCATCTCCTCTTCCCCACTGTCAATATTGATAGGGTTATCGAGAGGAGACTGTGGTGGTGGTGGGGTACTGAGGGGAGTTTTTCCTTTCTTGTGCCTCAGTGTCCAAGGATTTTGTCTAATGGTGGTAGTGGTTGTTTTTACTAGAGCAGGTATTGGAGTTGGAGATGGGTCTGCTTGCGGAATAGGTGGTGGGCGTTTTGATGCTGATACCTTCTTAGTTGGTGTAGCTCGCTGGGCCGACTGGTCTTTCTTGGGTATAAATAAGTTTTTAGGGAAGGGTGGGAATTCACTCTCCTTGTGCGGGAGCATCTCCTTGAAGTAAGAGTTAATGGCCGCATCTCTAGCCTTGACATACTTGAAATAAGTTGTCATGTTGCCCTTCATCTCAGCCATCTCCTTTTGAATGTGCTTATTAGAGGCGACTAGGGCTGCGATTCTTACTACAGCAATGGTTCAGGCCCCACCTTCTAACGTTTCTACAAGAGCATCTTCATCAAATCCCCTAGGTCTAGAGATTTGGTCTGAGGTTAATGCACCCTTGCCCTTTTCAATCTCGTCCTCTTGAAGGTCTTCAAAGACTTGTTTTTTGCGGTAGAACGTCGTGATGATATTAGGGAAGATGATAGGGTTCGACTTTCTCTTTATGCAGGAGTAGACTTCCTCAACAATTAGTTTACCGACATCAATTTTTTGTTCATTGAGGATGGAGTGTAGCAACAGTAACCTAGTGATATGCACTGTGGCAGTATGGGAGGTGGGCATCAGGCGAGTCCTCAGGTAATGGTTCCACACCTTAGCCTTAGGTTTGAGGTATCCTCTGTCAGCAGCCCTATTTACGAGGTCCAATTTCGTATAAAAAAGCATAGATCTTCCAAGACCTCCTTGTACGTCTGCGCGTCTGCAGAGTCGGCAAAGGAAGTGTGATTGTCCATGACATTCTTTAACCCATAAAACTTGTTGCTTGCACCAGCGGTAAATTCAATTTGTTCCCCTCGCACATAAACGGCAAATTGGGTGGGACTCGTCAAATAGTCATAGAACTCCATAACCAAGGAGACAAAGATGGCACCAGGGTGTTGGACAAAGGTCCCCCAATCGTGCTCATCGATGACATCCAGGACTTCCTTGTCGAAGCCTCCTTCCCCTTCCAATAGAACTTTCAGGCCTTGTTCCGAGTAAACCTTTCGATCTTTGATCTATTGGAATCTTTCCTTTGCTCCTTCGTCGAAGAACTTCTTGATTTCAACAGGTCGTTAGGTTTGGGCACTACTGGAAATGCCAGTGACATTTTTGCAGTGACCAGTGGTTGCGATGTGAGGGCAGCAATTTTTGAAAATCTTAAGATTTTTGGGGGATGTTTGAACAAGTTTAGTAGAGAAGATGAAGAAGTAGAGTTTAAGGGAATAAAGGAAAGAGAGGAGAGTTATATGATTGGAAGTTTAAGGGAAGGTACCTAACACAAGTTATAGAAGAGAGAAGGTTGTTGATGGCAGTTTCGAGTTATGGGGAAGAGAAAGGATATGACAAGGGTGTAATGAAAAGTAAAAAGTATGAGAGAGGGTATGCTGAAGGTAATGATGAATTAGGGCTTTTTACTGTCCCTCCCTTTTTGCCTATTAAAGCTGCCCCCAAAAACATAGGAAAAGTTTGCCTTTATAACTTCCCTTATGTGGAAAAAGGACAAAGCCCATCTTAAATTAAAGTTGAGCCAAACTTGCATGAAACCCTAGCCTGCCACCTGCAACCATGGGGGCAGAACTGACAAAACATATTAAAGAAAACACAAAGGCATGAGACAAAATAAAATACTAAGGAACAAAGGGTTAAAAAAATAATAAATTTATTTATGAACATTAAAAACATAAAATGCTATAACCAAATAGAAAAGAAAAAGGGACATTCAAACTCTTATGTATCATTGAGAAGCATGGAGGATTTATCTCGCATGATCGGGGCTCCATTGTAGATCTTCAATCTCTAACCATTTACCTTGAAGACAGTGTCATCATCCAACTTCTTGATGACCACAGCACCATGAGGGTAGACTTTGTACACTAGAAAAGGACTTGTCCATCACGATTTTAGCTTGCTAGGGAAGAGCTTTAGTCGAGAGTTGTAGAGGAGAACTTGTTAGCCTTAAGAAAAATGTCGTGGCAAAAGATGTTTGTCATGCCACTTCTTGGTCTCCTCCTTATATAAACGTGCGTTCTCGTAAGCTTGGGCTCGAAATTGCTCCATTTTGTTTAGCTCCAAAAGCCTTTTCTCTCCAGCTAGCTGGGCATCCATGTTAAGCTTCTTGATTACCCAATAGGCTTTGTGTTCGAGCTCAACAGGGAGGTGCAATGCTTTTCCATAGACAAGCTTGAATGGAGACATCCCCAAGGTTGTCTTGAAGGCTGTTGGATAGGCCCATAGTGCTTCATTGAGTCTTGGAGACCAATCTTTCCTCTTGGGGTTAACCACCTTTTCTAAAATCTACTTGATTTCTTGATTTGAGATTTTAGCTTGGCCATTTGTCTCTGGATGGTATGCTGTAGCAATTTTATGCCGCACTCCATACCTTTGTAATGCTTTAGCAATGAGTTTGTTGTCAAAATGGGTACCTTCATTGCTAACGATGGCTTTTGGGGTTCCAAACCTTGTAAAGATGTTCTTGTGAAGGTACTTCAAGACAGTCTTGGAGTTATTCTTCGGTGTAGCTATTGCTTCGACCCATTTTGACACATAGTCAACGGCTAATAGGAAGTAGAGATATCCGAAAGATGATGGAAAAGGGTATCATGAAATCAATTCCCCATACATCAAAGAGTTCCACCTCTAGGATACCTTGCAATGGCATTTCGTGTCTACGAGATATATTCCATGTCCTTTGAAATCTATCACATGCCTTACTGAATTCATGTGCATCTTTGAAAAGTGTGGGCCAATAGAATCCTGATTGTAACACCTTTGCAGCAGTCCTAGTTCCTCCAAAATGGCCTCTACATGAAGACGAATGGCAACGAAATAAAATCTCCTTTTGCTCCTCTTCGGCGACACATCTCCTAATTTTTTAGTCGGCACATTGCTTGAACAAATAGGGCTCGTCCCGAAAGTAAAATCGCACATCATGCTTGAACTTCTTTTTGCCCTGGCTATTCAAATCAGGAGGAAAAATACCACTAACAAGAAACTTAACAATGTAATATCCTCAAAACTAGTATAAAAGAAGTTACTACAATGCCTTCATTTAATCCTTAATTGATTGAAAGCACGGTACTAGGTCTAGTTAATAAGGACTAGTATGCTATAATTGAAAAAATGGTAGCCTAAATTGTAAGTGACCAAACCGAAACAAGTAACAAAATGAAGGAATGCATGCAAAATTCTTATATTCCTAAATGCCCATACACATGTCATTAATTAGTTGATAATCAAGGGCCAATTAGTCATTTTGGGAGGAGTTAATTGATGATTCATTATCATTTTCTCCCTTGTTGACCGATTAGATGAACAAACTAGAGAGAAAGGAATTGAGTGAGAAAACTCCATGTTCATAGATTCAAGCTTGAAATTGGAGGAATTGGAGTTGCTAGCATTCATATTATCTTGAAAGGAAGGTAAAATCTCTTCCTTAATGCATTATAGATTCAAATGATGCATGTAGATTTTAAGTTCTTGCTTGAATTACATGAATTGGATGTTTAGTTAGTGAATTGATGCCATGAACTAGTTAAGAAGTTCAATTGATTGATCAATCCATGAAATGGTAGATTGCTTAGAATGAATCAAATGGATTTTGGAAATTGATGTTGTCATTAACCAAATTGATGGTGAATTGCTATGTTAGTTGCTGGAAAAACTTAGATGAACACTAGAATTGATGATTGAAATGTGAATTGAAATTCTTGTTGTGGAAATTCTAGGGAGATGATGTCTTATTCAATCAATTTGAAAATATTGCTCAATTGCCCTATTTTTATAGGTTTAACACATGATTGGACTTACTTAGACATGTATGAATGAGTATATATGTTGAACAATCATGTTAGAATCCTTGTCTAAGTGGTTAATGAAGCTAGAATCTAGCTAAAGGAAATCTATCCAGAAGACTCTATTTCAGGCAGTGAGTTTAAAAATTTGTAGAAAATCACATAGACCAAATTAGGGAGTAGATCTTATATGTACAGAATCATGAATATGTCTAGTTTTGTATACAACAAACGGAATCGAATTCCGAGTTATAAAACAATTTGTAGAGATTAACCTCTAAGGACGATGCAAACTGTCCAGTGGCATAATTTGGTCTACCTTTAAAAAAACTGTATTAATTCACAATGAATAAAAATGTAAGGCCTATATGGTTAGAAGGAAAATTAAGTTAGCTTTCTAACGGTATAAACGGTTCGAAATTCTGACGTACGAAATAAAAGATATGAACATTTAAGCAAGTAGTGCACATACTGCCAGGCAACAACAATCTTGATGTTTTGAATTGAATGCTTGAATGTATGGAGTCATATAATGACTTAAATGGCTGCTGGATTCTACCTAATACTATGCATTATATGTAATGATAAATCAAGTGGAAATTGAGGAAAAAGGGGCTCACATAGATCAGCAAGCTAGTGGAGGGAAAGGGATTTCAATCCGGGATTGACAATAGCTCAGAAAATTCATGTGAGTGTAGTTTAATGTTTTGGAAAAGGTGGTAACCTTTCCAAGTATTTTTTGATTTAAATTGCTTGTTGATTTATAGTTTTAATGGTATAATGCGCATGCTCTTAAGCATTTGTAAGGTAAGTGTTCCTTTGAGGAACATTGGTGTGTTTACTTGATTGAAGCAATTGAATGATTACTTGATTGATAAGCATGCTTCCTTGATTAAATTGATTGATGTAGAATGATCTTTGCTAACTTGATTTCCATTGTATTGAAGTATGCTAGTTGTTAACTTAAAGACAACTCAATCTATTGATCTAATGACTTATTGATAGGTATGCATTCATTGATTCTAAAATATTGATCATTGAGCAATTGGTATTGAACCCTATTCGATTGAAAGGGGATATTGGCACTAAATGTGCACATTGAATCGAATTATGCTTCTAATTGAATGAAAGTGATAACTATTGTAAGCCTTGGTCTCGAGTCAGTCTTAGATATAGTTGGAATGCCATAGAGTCTATAGAGCTCATTATCGGGGTGGACTACAGTCTGGGACATTGGTTCCTAATTGGCGACAATACGAGGGAAGTATTGTTGTTGGTCATTGGCGACAGTAGGAGGGATTTGACTGGTACTTTGTACCATATTGATTATTTTTATTGGCGACAGTTTGGTTGGGGACTCGAGTATCTAGACCGAGTAATCGATTCTCAAGGCAATACTTAAAATGAACTCATACCTCATGTACATTGAATGTATTGCTCCATTGAATTGCATTGATTGATAATGAAGGAAAATTGAATGCCATGAGCTATTGATATTGAGATATTGCTTGAACATTGCTTATATGAGATTGCTTGAGTTCGTGACATTGTTTGTGTTCAAATGACATGTTATGCCTATTGTTATTTGAATTGGATGATTGAGCATGTCTAAATTTCAAGCATTGTATTGATATTGGATTGAAAATTAAGCAAATGCATCTAGTATGGTTTACATAGTTTTTTGAATAGTTCCTTATTGATGGGGGAACCATACCATCTTTTAGATGGTTCGTAGTTGAGACTTATTGTATTGATTGCCTTGTAACTTAAACTCACTTACTAAGCTTTGCTTAATCAAGTCTCTTTACTACAATTCAGGTTGAAATTGGATCCTATCCAGAAGTCTAGGCTCATACAAGTCACATTTTTCTTGAAAGAGTATGTTTCCATCTTGTTATAGTTCTCCTTGGATGGTGTCACCTAAGGCATGTATATTCAAGATCACTTAGTAATGGTTTGTATAAATTAACTTCATCTATGACCTATAAAGAGTAATGTATGTAAATATGGGCATGTAAAGACTTAATTGAACTTAAATGTTTGTTAGCCTAATGTTAGATTCCCATGGTTGGATTATGCATGTATTGGTTTGAATAGACCTATTGAAGTTGGCTAATTAACAACAAGTAAATGTAGTAACCAACATGTTTAGACATGAACCACTTTATTCACTTATTGTCCTAGTCGAATGATGTACATAACATTGAAAGTATGTATGCATGATTAAGGTCACATAGGTAAATGATGTAAATCACCTATTGGTATGCATAATAGCTACATTGAATGTTGAAATTTTCTATTGTGTTTTCCATCTAGTTCGAATGGTTGCTAAAGAACATGTAAGTCCTAAATGGTAATGATTATGATAACAAATTGCATTATGGGTCCTAATATACCTAGTAGGTGCATCATGCATTGTCTATTGGGTCTTCACCTATTCGAATACTTACTTAATGAGCAAGAAAGACTTAAAACGAATTGAACTCACTAGCTTTAATTGAATGGATCATTAATTGAAATTGTGGTAACTTACCTCATTCTACTAGGGTGGTTAGAGTATGTTACAAACAATATCAGCATACCATGGAATTGTTGTAGCATATACTACTTTCTCATCAGGGAATTCCTCCTTAATATCTAAGCTCTCATCATTCTTAGTCTTGTTTTCTATCCTAGAAAGATGGTCAACAACTTGATTCTCACAACCCTTTTTATCCTTAACCTCCAAGTCAAACTCTTGCAATAGTAGTATCCACCTAATAAGTATAGGTTTAGCATCCTTTTTAGTCACTAAGTACTTTATAGCAGAATGATCGGTGTGTACAATGACCATAGTGCCTATCAAGTATGCTATAAACTTATCAAAGGCAAACACAACAGCTAGCAGTTCCTTCTCAGTAGTCGTGTAATTTATTTTTGCATCATTCAAGGTGCGGCTTGCATAATAAATAACATGGAAAAGTTTACCTCGACGTTGTCCAAGTGCTGCCCCTATTGCGTAATCACTTGCATAACACATCAACACAAATGGTGATGCCAATCTGAGGGAACAATTATGGATGCCGAAATGAGCTTCTCCTTGAGTTCCTTAAAACCGCTGTAGCATTCTGCATCAAAGATGAAGGGCTGGTTTTACTGAAGCAAATTACACAATGGCTTTGAGATTTTGGAGAAGTCCTTAATGAACCTCCTATAAAAGCTAGCATGATCCAAGAAACTCAGAATCCCCTTCACAGTGGTAGGTGGTGGTAGCTTCTCGATTACTTCAACCTTGGCCTTGTCCACTTCTATCCCTTGTTGAGAGATTTTGCGAACTAGAACAGTCCCTTCAGTTACCATAAAATGACAGTTCTCCCAGTTGAGCACTAAGTTTACTTCTTTGCATCTTTTGAGTACCTTGACCAAGTTGCCTAAACACCAGTCAAAAGTATCTCCGGAAACTGAAAAATCATCCATGAATATCACCAAAAATTCTTCAACCATATTAGAAAAGATGGCCAACATGCACCTTTGAAAAGTAGCTGGAGCATTTCAAAGCCCAAAGTGTAACACCCCTAACCCGGTCTAAGAAATAAACCGATTTAGAACGTGTTACTGAACAAACACACAAACATTCGTAGCAACTTTAAGACAATCATTTGATCATGCTTCCAAAAGTTAGGGTAATTTAAAACCTTTTTTAAGGCATTCAAGAATTTATTCTCAATCAACGAATTATATACCATCGAGTAATTATATATTTAACAACAAGTCTCAACCAGAAGATTGGAGTATTCTTATAATCAATGAATTTCATATCTCAAGTTTTATTGTATTACTTTCTTTATCCCATTTGAATTCTTGTCTATCATACAAATTATAGAGTATGTATTTAAATATGAATTCGCATTCCTCTAGCTATTTCTAAGACGTAACATTCAATGTCTACTAGCAAACAAGTAATTAAGAACAAATATTCAAATATGCCAAAAGACAAATTAATCTTAAATCCTTTTTATGAATGATCGTACCTAATACTTTATTAAGTACTTAGTCCAAACTATATCTCCAATTAAGCCTTAGTATAGTTTAATTCTACATGCGCATATATTGCATATTTTATCATACCTACAAACAGTGCAACCAAATAAGACATTTTAAGCCTTATGACTTCCAAGAATAAATTTCCTTAAGGCCAAAACATATCTCTAACTTATTTACAAACAAGAGGTCAAGATCAACTAATATCTTCATCCAATTATGTTATCAAATCTCGAATCTTTTAGGACCCTGAGACCAATATGTGCATCTACAAGCATACATTCACAAGTTTATTCCAATATTTCCAACCACAATATGTGCATGTACTAACGCGCATCTTTAAACATGTAACAACCAATATAAATATTTCTATTTCAATTAAATATCTTACCAATCTATTTATGCCTAAAATTCAAGCCACTATTTTAGATTGTGGCATCTTATAAACTATTCGATCAATCAACTTCCTAGCCATCTATTGAAGCATTCAATGGCATTCATCAAATGAGAAATCAGACAAAGAATATTATAAAGGCCTTTACAACTTGATTACTTATAAGGCGTACATACACAATAAGCCTCAAAAGAAATCTAAATGCACAATGCATACTAATCAAATTATGTGTCACAACCTAGGAGTATAATAAGAAATTTACAACATACACCTTGGTCCTTGTGATCACGTCCGAGCTCCAGAGTTATCAATCAACTACACAACATGAAAAGGGCGAAAGGGTAAGTAAGTAAAATTACTTTGTGAGGTAGCTTAAATTAATTAAACGAAACAGAATCCATATCCTTTCTTCCAATTAGTTTTATAACTTTGTAAGGCTCTAGTTTGAACAGTTGGCTAACCCATTTTTGCCAAAATTGTTCGAATAGGTCAAACATTTCTATACTTAGACAAGGTAACGACTAGCCAATAAAATATTACACATAGCAAGGCATATCATTCCATACTCGAACAATTTATCAACAAACTATTAGGATATTAACAAGGTATATCCATCATTTCATGTGTTACTTAACATACTAGCTAGATTTGCAGCATGAAAGATAGAACCATATAAGTACATGAATACACGTATGTATTTGTATAAGGCACAGACACACCTATATATATATATATATATATATATATTTTTCAAGTAACACATCTACTCCTCCAATTAGATTCTCACTAATCAGAAGTACTTCACTTACGAAGCATAACATCACCGTAACCCATTATTTTGTTTTATAACCTTTTTGATTCCTCTTGTGCAAAACCTAAATTTGGCTCATAAGTCAGCAAACATAGTAAATTAAGTCTTGAGTTCATTGGCATCTAAGTTATGAAACGTGACTTATCTCTCACATTAGTTTCTTACCTTTACGTGCTAATCCATTCAAACAAACCATTCAATCATCATATACAATTAATCACCAATTATGTAAATAATCAACTCATACCAACATATAATTTCCATTCGAGAGTATACATGTATATATGTATACCCCAAAAATACCTCAATTCCATTGAACTTTTATTGCTTATCAAGCAAACGGTCATAACTTATCATTAAATGTTAATAATAATCTTAAGCATTCTTAATCACATTGTCCTCATTCTCGAACAATTATAGATATTAGAGTAGGTATAACTTTCATTAGAATCGTACTACTTATCAAACATGTTATCACAATTCTTTATTATTATCTCATATTTTCATTTTATCATAGCCTTGAGAATCGAATAACAGACTAGGTACACGAATCTTATGACGTCCGTCGTCAAACAAGGGACCGTAGTCCAAACAATGGACCAAAGTCCAAACTATCAAAGAGCTCTATAGACTCTATGGCATACCAACTATACCTAAGACTGACTCGAGACCAAGGCCTTATCATGTTACATTCATTACTTATTCATAATAAGTATAGCTCCACATTATGATATCCTCTCAAGGATTTCATTTTCTTCGCAATAAAGGAATACAAATATACACGATCACCACATGTGATCTTCCATGGTTTATTTCGCTTATTTGAAAGGCTTTATAGCCAATATCACAATCATGTATGAATCATATATACTCACTTATTGTAACTATATTTTCAAATAGCGTAATGTATCATTTACTTTGATATCAAAATATCAATACTCATATAATCAGCATGATCAAGAATTATGTATCATCTTTCAAACACATATTTTCCTTATGAGACTTCCAAATTTAACAAGTGTACTATGGTATATTAAGCATAATAGTTTACTTTCTTTCATTTCAAGATTTAACATGGCATTCCATCAATAATCAATAGAACACACACACACACACATATATATATATATATGACTTTGCATGGATAAGTATAAATTTCATTTTTCTTTACTTTCGTAAGTAAGATTTATATCCTTTTATATCAACCATATTTAACAACATGAAACACTCAAATAATAGCATAGCATAGTAAGAGTTACCATCGAGCTTGTAACATTCATACTAGAATACGATTCATACCAATCTAATCATAACCAACCACATTTGGTACTTGTAATAGAACACATACCTTGTAGCCCAAGCCTTAATAGCACAAGTTTAGTTTAACTATGTAATCAGTGTTAGGAACAAAACTAAGGAAAACATGCTTGGGATAGTTTCAATCTATCCTGAGACTTTAAACTACACTTATCTGTTATCTCGAAGTTACGGGATACCTGACTCCCCAGTTCCTTAAATTCCTAATTTGTTCCCCTTTTAACTTTCATGCCATTGACCATTTCCTTATCATGGTGTGTGCCTCTAATTAAAATAACAAAGCATCAATACCAACTCAATTTATTTACCAACAGCCCTATTGCACACATACGCATATATCTATATCTATATATATATACATACAATTTAGTTCACTAATATTCTCAACTAAGCAAAACAATTCATAACTTAGGTATACATCTTTATACATCAAAACAATCTCGCATTTTTGCATGTATCCCCAAAACAGTTCAATTTCGATATGATCTTATGCATACATTCATAACAACCCAGATTACTCTCGTATATATACATATTTATAGTCAAACAGTCCATTCATACTTCCAATTATGCAAAACAGCCCCAATAAGTATTCATATGCATATCAACTAATTTATTTATACCTATATACATGTTTACTTGACTAAAACTGCCCATTCTTATATACATTCACATACAAGATCCAAACAGTCCATATATTCTTTATGTTAAAACAAAACAGCCTCAATTATCTTTCTATTTTTCCCTAAAACAGTCCAACATTCATGTGTATACTTGTGCTTATCAACGACAGTTCCAAACAATTTCTTTCTTTTTTTCTGTTTTATTCATTTGAACAGCTCACGATTGCTTACATTTTATATGTCTCCAAAACAGTTTCATTTTCATATATTTTGACAAAACAATCCTTAGTATTAGCACACATTCTTATAACACATTTAAACAGCCCCTATAAATTCCTAGATGTTCAAAACAGTTCCAAACTTACATACATGAATGTATATACATGTTCAAATCAGCCTCAATTGTATTTAACAAGTAATGTAATCAAAACTTTCCTCTCACCTAACTTAGAGTTAGATCAATGTTTCCTTTAAATACTAGATTATTCTAGTAAAATTAACGTTCACTGCCTAGCAATCTATTGTCTAAATCATGTCACAAAACACATAATCAAAGCTGATAGGATAGAGCATACATAATTCTTCCCTAGAACTATACGCATGTTCCAATTTTGGGTACAATTTCTTCTATTAATCTAGAGGTGACTCAAAGCATGACTTAATCAATCAATTCACATTCAAGACATAATGTAAGAGAGATTAACAACCAGATTTTAAATTGGATTCCCAAAATAAGAAGGAAGGAGTTTGTTCACTTACTTCCTTGAGTCTCATGGTCAAAGGTTTATGGGGCTTAAATTTCTATGCTTAAAATTCTCGGCTTCTCCATTGCTCTTCAAAGCTTTTCTCCTTCTCCCCCTCCATGGATATTTCAGCAATGAAGAAGCTGATAAAATGAAAATATTTCTTTCCAAGCAAATTTCCCTTTCACTTGTCTTCCTCACATGTGAACACTTGTCCTAGTCCAAGGATTATTTTTAATTTTGCATGCAACCACATAGATTCTTAACTATTTAATTTAGCTCATTCCGTAATGATCAACCACTTTAGGCTTTTCAACCTTGTGAGTTCTCCTCAACTCTATAACAAAAGGTTTAGACTTCCTTTACGATCTTTTTATTTTACACTCCAAAATTTGAACTGAATTCTACAATTTTTAGGTTCTCATATATAAGAAGAAATTGATCGCCATTGCAAAGTAAGGAGACACGAAATTACATTTTGTATCTTGTGAAATTTACTGAGTGTTGCTAAGAAAAGCAACGGGATCACTCTACTCAAGAACTTTTGAATGTCAGACATAAATGATTTTTCCTTTATTTCCCACTTCCAAATGCTTCCTATCAAGGAGTGTCTTATAAAACACTGGATCTTGCACATAATACTTGATATCTTTCCTTTGATCAAAATATACTTCCTTTCGGATCAAAAGTGTTTAAGAGCTTTGTGATTGTGAGCAAATAACACTCCTCTTCCAAGGAAATAGTGCCTACAACACTTAAAGGCAACTACAACATATCCAAAATCATAAGTCAAGTAGCACAATTTGTAAGGTTCCAAAGGGTTTCTGTAAAGCAATTCGAAGATGTCTCGAATGTTCATTATAGCCAGGTTGATTTCTAATTAGAGTCTTAGAAACATCTGATTCTTTAAAACCTTGTATCTTTAATCTTGTATCCACTTCTTGAGTTCTTTAAATTTTTGGTTATCCAAACGAGCGTAATGAAACTGAATCAAGTCCAAGTTACATTTTCAATTCAACTACACTCCTCAAATAAAGGTGATTCAGAAACGGTTAAAATAGATTAAAGGATGAATTTAGTCTCGTCGGCTTCTGATATAGCAGCATTCTTTGTCTAATTCTAAGTGAAAGATCTTTTTCTTGCAACAATCTATGTAGACATGGTGCTCACTAGTCAACCTATTCCCAATTCGGCGTAAAGATCATGGAGAGGTAACACAAGAGGATTAACAGAGGAAAGGAATTCTTTAGGGAAACAAGAGAACTACAATTTATTCTATTTATCGCAGCTATATCTTTCAGGGGTTTATGGCAATTGAATTACCATTACTAGATTAGGGATCAAATCAACTTCTTAATGAAGATTGAATGTGTAAAGGATGGATTATTTGGAAATCAGAAAGGGCATTTTCAAGATTTTAGTACAATCCATTTGTACTTACAAGCATACATGTCTCAATACTGAGTTAGCTTATTTTGTCGATATCCCTGATTGCACAATCAAGGAAAAAGCAGAAGGGATCAAGGAATCTCGTGTTACAGAGGCATCAATTTAATAGATGTTTCCATTCTACTAAGAAAACATTCTACACTTTTTCCCTCAATAAAGGAACCAGTTGGGCTCCCATAACCGATCAAGACATAATTTAATAAATTTTAAATACTAATAACACATATAGGAGAGCTTCTATCGGACATTGATCACAAGTTCTTATTAAACTTAATTCCTTGGCAGCACAATAATCTTATGATGATGCAACAAGTTCAGATTTAGTTCGAAGATCGACTAAACCATGCTCTGATACTAAATTGTAACACCCTTAACCCGGTCTAAGAAATAAACCGATTAAGAACGTGTTACTAAACAAACACGCGAACAGTCGTAGCAACTTTAAGGGTAATCTAAAACCTTTTTAAGGCATTCAAGAATTTATTCTCAATCAACGAATTATATACCATCAAGTAATCATATATTGAACAAGTCTCAACCACAAGATTGGAGTATTCTTATTAATCAATGAATTTCATATATCAAGTTTTATTGTATTACTTTCTTTATTCCATGAGAATTCTTGACTATCATACAAATTATAGAGTGTGTATGTAAATGCGAATTCTCATTCCTCTAGCTATTTCTAAGACGTAACATTCAATGTCTACTGGAAAACAAGTAATTAACAACAAATATTCAAATATGCCAAAAGACAAATTAATCTTTAATCCTTTTTATGAATGGTCGTACCTAATACTTTATTAAGTACTTATTCGAAACTACATTTCCAATTAAGCCTTAGTATAGTTTAGTTCCACATGCGCATATATTGCATATTTTATCACACCTACAAATAGTGCAACCAAATAAGACATTTTAAGCCTTATGACTTCCAAGAATAAATTTCCTTAAGGCCAAAACATATCTCTAACTTATTTACAAAACAAGAGGTCAAGATCGACTAATATCTTCATCCAATTATGTTATCAGATCTCGAAACTTTTAGGACCCTGAGACCAATATGTGTATCTACAAGCATACATTCACAAGTTTATTCCAATATTTCCAACCACAATATGCGTATGTACTAACGCACATCTTTAAACATGTAATAACCAATATAAATATTTCTATTTCAATTAAATATCTTACCAATCTATTTATAACTAAAATTCAAGCCACTATTTTAGATTATGGCATCTTATAAACTATTCGATCAATCAACTTCCTAGCCATCTATTGAAGCATTCAACGACATTCATCAAATGTGAAATCAAACAAAGAATATTATAAAGGCCTTTACAACTTGATTACTTATAAGGCGTACATACACAATAAGCCTCTAAAGAAATCTAAATGCACAATGCATACTAATCAAATTATGTGCCACCATCTAGGAGTATAATAAAAAATTTACAACATACACCTTGGTCCTTGTGATCACGTCCGAGCTTTGGAGTTATCAATCAACTACATGGCCTGAAAATGGCATAAGAATAAGTAAGTAAAATTACTTAGTGAGGTAGCTTAAATTAATTAAACGAAATAGAATCCATATCCTTTCTTCTAATTAGTTTTATAACTTTGTAAGGCTCTAGTTTGAATAGTTGGCTAACCCCTTTTTGCCAGAATTGTTCGAATAGGTCAAACATTTCTATACTTACAGAAGGTATCGACTAGCAAATAAAACATTACATATAGAAAGGCATATCATTCCATACTCGAACAATTTATCAACAAGCTATTAGGATGTTAACAAGGTATATCAAATCATTTCATGTGTTACTTAACATACTAGCTAGATTTGGAACATGAAAGATAGAGCCATACAAGTACAAGAATAGACATATGTATTTGTATAAGGCACATACACACCTATATAGATACATTTTTCAAGTAACACATCTACTCCTCCAATTAGATTCTCACTAATCAGAAGAAGTACTTCACTTGCTAAGCATAACATCACCGTAACCCATTATTTTGTTTTTAACCTTTTTAATTCCTCTTGTGCAAAACCTAACAATGTATAAGTTATTTTGGCTCATAAGTCAGCAAACATAGTAAATTAAGTCTTGAGTTCCTTGGCATCTAAGTTATCTCACATTAGTTTCTTACCTTTACGTGCTAATCCATTCAATCATCATATATAATTAATCACCAATTATGTAATAATCAACTCATACCAACATATAATTTCCATTCGAGAGTATACATGTATATATATACCCCAAAACTACCTCAATTCCATTAAACTTTTGTTGCTTATCAAGCAAACGGTCACAACTTATCATTAAATTTTAATATTAATCTTAAGCATTCTTAATCACATTGTCCTCATTCTCGAACAATTATACATATTATAGTAGGTATAACTTTCATTCGAATTGCATTACTTATTAAACATGTTATCACAATTCTTTATTATTATCTCATATTTTCATTTTATCGTAGCCTTGAGAATCGAATAACAGCCTAGGTAAACGAATCTTATGACGTCTGTCGTCAAGCAAGGGTACTCAAAGTACCAAACAAGGGACCGGAGTCTAAACTATCAAGGAGCTCTATAGACTCTATGGCATGCCAACTATACCGAAGACTGACTCGAGACCAAGGCCTTATCATATTACATTCATTAGTTATTCATAATGAGTATAGCTCCACATTAAGATATCCTCTCAAGGATTTCATTTTCTTCCCAATAAAGGAACACATATACACGACAACCACATGTGATCTTCCATGCTTTATTTCACTTATTTGAAAGGCCTTATAGAGAATATCACAATCATGTATGAATCATATATACTCACTTATTGTAACTATATTTTCAAATAGTGTAATGTATCGTTTACTTTGATATCAAAATATTAATACCCATATAATCAGCATGATCAAGAATTATGTATCATCTTACAAACTCACATTTTCCTTATGACATTTTCGAATTTAACAAGTGTACTATGGTATATTAAGCATAATAGTTTACTTTCTTTCATTTCAAGATTTAACATGGCATTCCATCAATAATCAATAGAACACACACAAAAACATATATATATGACTTCGCATGGATAAGTATAAATTTCATTTTTCTTTACTTTCGTAAGTAAGATTGATATCCTTTTATATCAACCATATTTAACCACATGAAACACTCAGATAATAGCATAGCATAGCATGAGTTACCATCGAGCTTGTAACATTCATACTAGAATACGATTCATACCAATCTAATCATAACCATCAACATTTGGTACTTGTAATAGAACACATACCTTGTAGCCCAAGCCTTAATAGCACGAGTTTAGTTTAACTATGTAATCAGTGTTAGAAACAAAACTTAGGAAAACATGCTTGGGATAGTTTCAATCTATCCCGAGACTTTAAACTACACTTACCTGTTATCCCGAAGTTATGGGATACCTGACTCCCCACTTCCTTAAATTCCTAATTTGTTCCCTTTTTAACTTTCATGCCATTGACCATTTCCTTATCATGGTGTGTGCCTCTAATTAAAATAATAAAGCATCAATACCAACTCAATTTATTTACCAACAGCCCTATTGCACACATACGCATATATATATATATATATATACACATAAAATTTAGTTCACTAATATTCTCAACTAAGCATAACAATCCATAACTTAGGTATACATCTTTATACATCAAAACAATCTCGCATTTTTGTATGTATCCCCAAAACAGTTCAATTTCCATATGATCTTATGCATACATTCATAAAAGCCCAGATTACTCTCGTATATATACATATTTATAGTAAAACAGTCCATTCATACTTTCAATTATGCAAAAACAGCCCCAATAAGTATTCATATGCATATCAACTAATTTATTTATACCTGTATACATGTTTACTCGACTAAAACTGCCCATTCTTATATACATTTACATACAAGATCCAAACAGTCCATATATTCTTTATGTTAAAACAAAACAACCTCAATTATCTTTCTATTTTCCCCAAAACAATCCAACATTCGTGTGTATACTTGTGCTTATCAACAGACAGTTCCAAACAATTTCTTTCTTCTTTTTCTGTTTTATTCATTACGATTGCTTACATGTTTATATGTCTCCAAAACAGTTTCATTTTCAAATATTTTGACAAAACAATCCTTAGTATTAGCACACATACTTATAACACATTTAAACAGGCCCTATAAATTCCTAGATGTTCAAAACAGTTCCAAACTTACATACATGAATGCATATTCATGTTCAAATCAGCCTCAATTGTATTTAACAAGTAATGTAATCAAATTTTTCCTCTCACCTAACTTAGAGATAGATCAATGATTCCTTTAAATACTAGATTATTCTAGTAAAATTAACGTTCACTGCCTAGTAATCTATTGTCTAAATCATGTCACAAAACACATAATCAAAGCTGATAGGGTAGAGCATACATAATTCTTCCTTAGAACTATACGCATGTTCCAATTTTGGGTACAATTTCTTCTATTAATCTAGAGGTGACTCAAAGCATGACTTAACCAATCAATTCACATTCAAAACATAATGTAAGAGAGATTAACAGCCAGATTTCAAATTGGATTCCCAAAATAAGAAGGAAGATAGTGTTTTTCACTTACTTCCTTGAGTCTAATGGTCAAAGGTTTATGGGGCTTAAATTTCTATGCTTAAAATTTCCGGCTTCTCCATGGCTCTTCAAAGCTTTTCTCCTGCTCCCCCTCCATGGATATTTCGGCAATGAAGAAGATGATCAAATGAAAATGTTTCTTTCCAAGCCAATTTCCCTTTCACTTGTCTTCCTCACATGTGAACACTTGTCCTAGTCCAAGGATTATTTTTATTTTTGCATGCATCTACATAGATTCTTAACTATTTTATTTAGCTCCTTCCATAATGATCATCCACTTTCTTATTTTCTTCATTTTTATCCAACTCAATTATTTGTTTAATTTGAATATGCCTTTAATCAAATTGGATCATAAATAAAAATAAAAACATACTTCTAGGCCGGATGTTGGGGTATTACACAAAGGGCATTCTTTGAAATGCGTAAGTACCATAAGGGCAACTGAAGGTTGTCTTCTCTTGATCTTCAGGTGCTATAGCAATCTGGTTGTACCCTGAATATCCGTCAAGAAAATAGTAGAATGATTTGCTCGCCAATCGATCTAGCATTTGATCAATGAATGGGAAGGGAAAGTGATCCTTCTTGGTTGCCTTGTTGAGCTTCTGATAGTCCATACAAATTCTCCACCCCGTGACAGTCCTTGCTGGTAACAATTCATTATCCTCATTGTTCAGCATGGTCATGCCTCCTTTCTTGGGTACACATTGTACCAGGCTGACCCCTGAACTATTGGATACTGGATAGATAACTCCCACATCGAGCCATTTGATTATCTCCTTCATCACTAATTTTTTCACGACTGGATTGAGCCTTCTTTGGGGTTCAACAGAATTGTTGTGATAATCATCAAGCAAAATTTTGTGCATACAAATAGTAGGGCTTATACCCTTCAAATCAGCCATAGTCCACCCTAGAGCTTTCTTATGTTGCGATAACATATTTATTAAGCTACATTCTTTCTTAGGGGTTAGACTAGAAGAGATTATCACGAAAAAAGTCTCATTACTACCCAAATAAGCATATTTAAGATTTAAAGGTAATGGCTTCAATTCTAGCGTGGGTGCATGCTCACGTGAGGGTTTATGAGGGACAAATTCATCAAAGTTTAAGGGTTCGAAATACGTACCTGGTTTAGCAACGATCAAGCTGGACTATTGCACCTCTAATGGGAACTCGTCAAGCTTTTCATTGTCCTCCTCGTTGATTTTTACATAGTCCTTAATTTCCACAAAATTTTTGCAACATAATTATGCAACTTCCACTTATGGCATAGCATCTATGTGTTGACACTCCTCATATTCATCCACATATTTGAGGGTGTTGAAGATAAAATTGGGCCAGTTTCCAAGAACGGATGTCCCAAGATAATGGGTGATTTGTCATCTACTTCACAATCAAGGATAAGGAAGTCAGCTGAGAAAACAAATTTTCCCACCTTAACCACAACGTCTTCTATCTTTCCGTCTAGTCGAACATGAGATCTATCCGCTAGTTGCAAAATCACTGTGGTGGGTCTTGCATCTCCCATTCCAAGCTTCATAAAGACTGACCTGGGCATTAGATTTACACTAGACCCAAGGTCGCATAGAGCTTTCCCTAAGAAATTGTCTCCTATGGAACATGGAATGATAAAGCTACCCGAATCACTACTTTTAGGTGGCAAATTGCTCAGCACCAATTAGCATTATTTTGTTGTACCAACAATCTCGTATTTCTTAACCTTTCTTTTCTTGGTGACAATATCCTTGAGAAACTTAGCATATATAGGCATTTGGTCAATGGCCTCTAGAAATGGGACATTGATATGCAGCTGCTCAAGAATAACTACAAATTTTTTGAATTGAAGGTCATCTTTTTGCTTATTCAACCGTTGAGGGAAAAGTGGTGGGGGTCTGACTTCTTCCCCTACTGGTGGGGATCTTTCTTTTGCTATAGCAATGTTCTATTCTCCATCAGTAGGTTCGTTTGTCGAGCCATCATTCTCTTTCCCTTCTTGAGCTAACTCTTCTTACAAAGTTGATTCCTTAGCCATAGAATTAAGGTTAGGGTCATCCACTTTCTTTCCCCCAAACTTATCTTCTTTGTTAAGTTGGGTGCCACTCCTCAAAATGAATGCACTACACTGCTCCTTGCCATGATTTTTAGTGGCTTCAGTATCAGTAGGCAAACTACCATGAGGCTGAGAATGTAAAGCTTGTGCAATTTGTCCCATTTGGATTTCCAAAGCCTTCAAGGAAGAGCTATGGCTTTGAAGCAATGCACTCGGCTCTTTATAGACGTTGCATGGTCTTGGAATAAAGCCTTCATGGTTGACATAAAATCTTGGAGAGTAGCTTCCAAGGAACTGTTGTTCGATGAAGAGGCTGAACCTTTGTTATCATTTTGCCTTGGCATATTTTGCTGAAAACCTTGGGATTCAGTCTGATTGTGGTGCCTACTCAAGCTGTCAGCATTGTGGTTTCCTTGATTCCCCCAAACAAGATTAGGATATTGATGCCACCCTAGATTATAAGTGTTTTAGTAGGGCTTGTGATTACTCCTGTTAAAGTTTCCCACATAGTTGGTAGACTTGTGATTTTCAGGACACCCGCTCACTTGATAGGTTCCATCGTACCGAACACAAACAGTGACCACTTTTGCTTCCTTTTAGGAGTTTTAATTAACAAGAAAATAAAAGAGCAATTAAATAAAAAGAAGATGTAATCGAATAAGAAAGAGTAGGCCGGGTTATCGTGAGTCGTAGCGTAATAATTGAATAGACGATCGTGGTAATTGAGTGCAAGAATAGCTCAATTGCTTCAACAATTGAACCCAGTCGGATTGCTGGGGCAAATCTTCGACAACCTGGGCAATTCTGCAATTGCCTGGGCAAGTTTGCAATTGCCTAGGCAATTGTGCTACAACCTTCAAAGATCGGTGAAGCGTTCTTCAATGGTTTCTCATTTTCCCTAACTCGAAGTGCTGTTAATTGTGCATGCCTTGATAATACATCCCTGAATGAACAAAGGGTGGACAACAACCTATCTTGCGCTCCTTTTAGCCGTTGAAATTTGCAACTTATCCCTAAGTCGATTTAGTCTTCACCATCAATTGATTGAATAAAGACCATGCTCATTCGTTTCTTGAATCTAACTCTCCCGATATTAGATAAATGGATGAATTCATGAGATCCTCTCCCAATTCACTCGCAAAATTAAGAATCAGAAATGAACAAACTTTGAGTAAAATTGTAAACTCAATACCTAAACAAATCCAATCGTTCTCACAACCACAAAAGCACAATAACTAAAGCCAAATAAGTTTAGTTCATGGCTGGGCACAAAATAAACTCAAGAATAAAATCCCTAAACATGAATCTAATGGAAGCAAAAGAAAGAAGAAAAAGAAAACGAAACAGCCCCTAGGGTTTTCACTCCCAATCACACCTCCCTTGAAGTAGGCGGCTAGGTCTCTTAGTTATAGGAGTTGGCTGGTCAAAGTCTTTCTTGAGGAGGAAGTTAAGTTGGAATTAAATAGAATAAAAGAAATATATCTCTTTTATTATATATTTATTCCTCCAAAAACTTCTCCTAAAACTCTTGGAATTTAATCTCCCTTTGATCTCCAATAACTCCTCATAAATCTAAATTTAAATCTTCATTAAATGCTTCATGGAAATCCAAATCTTTGGGACTTATCTCTTGCTTTTCGTGCTTATCCCTAATGAAGTGGATTTGTTCTGACATGCTTCAACAATCTGCTCAGCATGGCATGTAGAAGACAGCTTCGATTGCCTTGGCACACCCTCCAATTTGGCATTTGGAAAGCAGCTTCGACTGCTTTGGTAGATCCTTCAGTTTCCTTCCTTAGCTGCCACGGAAATCTCCTACTCGCTTGGGCAATTAGATCATGCACACACAAAAACACACACCAATAGTACATTTTCCACAAAATCAACTAAATTATGAAATCAAGCATGGTAGTGAAGGAAATCATGAAATGCAACTAAAAGAGCCCAAGTCTAACAATAATATGAGTAAAAGGGTTATAAAAATAGTACTTTTGAACATCTTAACACACCCCCAAACTTTAACTATTGCTTGTTCTCAAGCAATGCAAATCTAACAATTACATGCCAAGACTTTAATCATCAAAGACATGCTTCAAACTTGAATTCATACCTCAAAACCGTGGCACAGAGTATGATCACCTTTTGGATTTTTCGGATCGCACAAAAATATCCCGGAACCAGACTATAATACTCATGACAATGTGTGTGCGTAGTTGTGTACAAGTTGATTTTCAAGATTCTATGTGAATAATAGGCTTTTATCAATTTAATTATTGGTATTTATGTTTCTTTTTACTAGAGCCAATTTCGGGCACCTCTAGTAAAGCAAGCAATTTCTCCTTTTAATTTTTTTATCGACTAGAGCCAATTTTGGGCACCTCTAGCGATATCTTTAATGTACAACTACTAGAGCCGTTTCTGGCACCTCTAGCAAGAAATTAACTTTTAATTTTAAATTTACCCAAATTTTAAGCAACCTAAGTTCACCAAGTTTCTTTCAATCAACAAGCCACAACCATGTAAAAATTTCAGCATCATAGTAAAATTCTAAGTTCTTTTCATGCAATCCTAAAATTTAAAGGTTCTTTCAATTTGCAGTGGCAAAAATTCATCATTGGATATTCAACAAGTTGAAGCAATTAAATCCAATCAAAGACATGGCAAGTAACATATGCAACCTATATGCTATTACTAATTATGAATGCAACTAAACATGAAACTAACTAGAAACCAATACCCCCCCCCAAACTCGAGAGAAGTATTGTCCTCAATGCATGCAAAAATTAAAATAAAAATCAAATGATTTAGTCGGCATGGTCATCACCTTGAATGATGTGTTTCCTTCGTGCTATTGCTTGGTTCATTTACTGATTTGTGATGGTTGAATACGTATGGTTGGTATTGCCTCTTGTGCGGCAGTTTCCGTGGCATCCTCAATTGCCGAAGTAGGGTTCAACTTTCTGGGCATCAAGACTTGCTGAGGCATCGGGAATTGCCGAGGAAACTTTGGTTGCCCGGGTAAGCTTCATTGTTGGGGCTTTATTTGGCACTTCTTGTTCCTTAGCTGGTGAGGGATTGTCTTGATGTTCTTGGCCATGGTGATTGTGGTTTTGGAATCAAAAACAAAGAAAAAAATATGGAAAGAAAAAGATAAAAAGAATAAAAAATAAACTAAAAATATTTTTATCCTAAAAATAATTCCAAAATTTTAAAAAACAAATAAGAAAAATTAAAGGAGAGCAGGGTTATGCATCTCCTAAAGTAACCACTTCCTTGTCGCGCTCAACATGGTTGTCGGCATGTCCGTCAATGGTGGACTTGATTATCACGGAACCATGGGAGAAAGGTTTGACGACATCAAAAGGCCCCAACCATCTCGATTTCAATTTTCCTAGAATGAGTTTTAACCGAGAATTGAAGAGATTAACTAATTGCTCGGGCAAAAATTGCCGCGGCAATAGCTTTTTGTCATGCCAACGCTTCATTTTCTCCTTGTAGATTCTCACATTGTCGTAAGCTAAGGCACAAAATTCTTCAATTTCGTTAAGTTCCAGTAGTCGTTTTGTCCAGCACTCTCCCAATCCATGTTGACAGTTTTGATCGCCCAATAAGCCTTATGTTCGATCTCCACCAGAATGTGGAAAGTCTTGCCGTAGATAAGTTTGTAGGGCGACATGACTAAAGGCGTCTTGAATGCTGTTCGATAGGCCCATAGTGCTTCATCAATTCTTGCCGACCAATACTTTTGAGAAGGATTGACAACTTTTTCAAGAATAACCTTCAATTCACGATTGGAAATTTTAGCTTGCCCGTTTGTCTGTGGATGAATGCCGTGGCAATTTTGTGTGTCACACTAAATCGCTCCAGCATTTTGGCAATTAGCCTACTGTTGAAGTGGGTGCCTCCATCATTGATAATTGCCCTTGGTGTTCCAAATCGTGTGAATATGTTTTTTTGGAAGAATTTTTGCACAATCTTGGAATTGTTGTTGGGAACTACAACTGATTCTACCCATTTAGACACGTAGTCCACGACAAGTAGGATGTATACATTGCCGAACGAGGATGGGAAGGGTCCCATAAAATTGATCCCCCATATTTCAAACAACTCAACCTCAAGGATATTCTGTAGCGGCATCTCGTGTCGGTTTGAAATATTCCCTATTCGATGACATCGATCACACTTCTTGTAGAATTCTTGAGCATCTTTGTAAAGTGTTGGCCAATAGAAACTGGATTGCAAGACTTCGGCTGAGGTGCGAATGCCTCCAAAATGACCCCCATAGGGTGATGAATGGTATTGTCAGAGCATGTTTTGCTGCTCTTCCTCGGGGATGCATCGCCTAATAACCTGATCTGTACATTGTTTAAATAAAAGAGGCTCGTCTCAATAATAATGCTTAGCGTCATGTCGGAACCGCTTCTTTCCCTGGTGAGTAAGATCATGATGTAAAATGCCACTTATAAGGAAATTCACTAAGTCTGCATACCATGGAATTGCCAAGGCAATTGCTGCTGTTGTTGCCACGAGTATTGTCGAGGCAGTCCCTACTGCGGTTGACTTGGCATCGATAGTTGGGGTTGCCTGGGCGATTAACAACTACTCGTCCGAGAATGCATCAATGATTTCTACATTTGTTTCATTGTCTTTTCCTCGTTCTAGGCATGGCAAATGGTCAACGACTTGGTTCTCGGTACCCTTCCTGTCCTTAATTTCAATGTCAAACTCTTGTAAAAGTAAAATCCAACGAATTAAACAAGGTTTGGCATATTTCTTGGCAAAAAGGTACTTAATTGTCGAATGGTCAGTATGAACAATTACCTTGGTCCCGAACAAGTATGAATGAAATTTATCAAAAGCGGAAACTTATAGCTAGTAACTATTTCTCCGTAGTGGTGTAGTTCATTTGAGCTTCATTAAGAGTTTTACTAGCGTAGTAAATCACATAAAAGATTTTACCTTTTCGTTGACCTAGTACTACCCCTAATGCAAAGTCGCTTATGTCACACATAAGTTTAAAAGGTAAGGTCTAGTCAGGCGAAATGACAATGGGTGCTGAGGCCAGTTGCTTCTTCAAGGCTTCGAATGCTTGGATGCATGAGTCATCAAAATTAAAATCTTTGTCTTGTTCAAGCAAATTACACAAGGTTTAGAGATTTTGGAAAAATTATAAATAAACCTCCTATAAAAACCTGCATGACCAAAGAAACGTCGGATTCCTTTGACTGAAGTTGGTGGCGGCAATTTTTCAATCACTTCCACCTTGGCTCTGTCGACTTCAATTCCCTTGGATGAGATCTTGTGACCGAGCACTATACTCTAATCTACCATAAAGTGGCATTTCTCCCAATTGAGCACTAGATCAGATTCTTCAAATCATGTCGGAGAAGATTGCCATCATGCTTCCCCAGAAAGTTGTCTTCGAATACTAAAAAGTCATCCATGAAGATTTCAAAGAAGTCTTCATCCATGTCGGAGAAGATTGCCATCATGCATCTCTAGAAAGTTGCTAGAGCATTGCATAATCCAAATGACATCCTTCTGAAAGCATAGGTACCATATGGGCATGTGAAGGTGGTCTTTTCTTGACCATTCGGTGCTATGACAATTTGGTTATAACCTGAGTAACCATCAAGAAAATAATAAAAAGATTTACCTGCAAGTTGATCAAGCATTTGGTCAATAAATGGCAAAGGAAAGTGATATTTCCTAGTGGCTTTATTTAACTTGCGGTAGTCCATACAAACCCTCCAACCGGTCACAGTCCTAGTTGGGATTAGTTCATTGCTTTCGTTGCTTACCACGGTTATACCTCCCTTTTTTGGTACACATTGTACCAGGCTTACCCATGTACTATTAGAGATAGGATATATGATTCCGGCATCAAGCCATTTGATGATTTCATTTCTCATGACTTCCTTCATAGTAGGGTTAAGCCTCATTTGTGCCTCAATTGTCAGTTTGTGATCATCCTCCAATAGGATTTTGTGCATACACAATGCCGGGCTAATTCCCTTCAAGTCGGCAATTGTCCATCCTATTGCCTTCTTGTGCTATGCCAACATGTCGATCAACCTCTTATTCTGTTCTGGCTGTAACTTAGAAGAAATTATTACAGGTAAAATGTTATCATTCCCCAAGTAGGCATATTTCAATTGCCCTGGCAATGGTTTTAATTCAAGAATAAGAGGTTGCTCAATAGAAGGTTTTTCGATTTTACCATCCTTACCTGAGTAGTCCAATGGCTCAAAATACTTACTTGGACGACTTACCATCCAATTGGCTTCCTCAGGTTCGTTATCATTTAGCTCTTCAAACTCCTCAACTTCAATTGCCTGGATAATGTAATTGGTGAGGCAATTCTCCTAGGCAATGTTATCGCCGAGGCAATATTCTTCCACGTCAAAATCAAATTCGGTTGTAGCATGGAGTAATTGACATTCATCTGGATCGTCGGCAAGCATTAGGGTCTGGAATACATTCAGCTTGACTTGCTAGTCATTCACCCTCATCGTGAGTTCTCCTTTTTCAACATCGATCAAGGTCCTTCCCGTTGCTAAAAATAGTCTCCCAAGGATAATGGGTGCAAACTCATCTGCTTCACAATCTGGAACAATAAAATCTGCGGGAAAAATAAATTTATCAACTCTTACTAGTATATCCTCGATTTTTCCCTCTAGATGCACATAGGATCTGTCAGCAAGCTATAGCATAACTGTTTTAGTCCTTGCCTTCCCTATTCCTAATTTCTGGAAAATAGATTTGGGCATCAAATTTATGTTTGCTCCAAAATTGCATAATGCTTTCCCAACATAGCGGTTTTCGATCGAACACGGTATTGTGAAACTGTTGGGATATTTAAGCTTGGGTGGCATGCGATTATGTAGCATAGCCATGCATCCTTCCGTTACAGCAACAGTTTCAAACTTAGCATAGTTCAACATTTGCTCTATTGCTTCAACCAATGGCAAGTTGATGTGGACTTGCTTCAAGATGTCAAGGAACTTCTTGAATTGGTATTCTTTCTTTTTTCGTTTCAACCTCTATAGGAATGGTGGTAGAACTCGGATGTCCTCAATCTGTTCTTTGCATTCGAATTTGATTTGAGGAATTACCAATGCATCAGGACTTGCTGAGGCATGCTTGGTTGTTGAGGTGATGACATCGGGTATTGCCGAGGCATGGGTATCTAGTATGGACTTGGCATCAGGGCTTGATGAGGCATGAGCATGTGGAGTTGCCTTGGCAATTTCCAACTCGTCATTTTTATTAGAGGTTTTGTTGCTGGACTCATCTGTCTGGATAAGGGGTTGCTCTCCTGGTCGGTTTATTGGCTGGGCAGGTGCATCATTAAGCGTTAGTCTACTCAGGGTGGTGATTACATTACGCTGCTCATGGCCTATTCCCTTAGGGACCTCAGTATCGCTAGGTAAACCGACTGGTGGTCTCATATTCAAGTTCTGAGCGAGTATGGTCTACTCAAGGCTGCCAATTGATTTTGCAATCTCATCTTCGTCCTGTTCATAAAAGCATCAGTCTTCTTCATGAAATTACTATTCTCTACCATATAAGATTCAGTTTTTAACATTAAGCCATTGAGAATTTTCAAAAGAACTAGATGGTGTCGATTGTTGCTGCGACATCTATTGTCGAGGCAAGTTTTGCTGAAATTCTGTTGCTTGTGCATTCTGATTTCTCTTGTTGATGGCATTGTTAGGGTTACTCCATGTGAAATTGGGGTGCTTCCTCCAGGCTGTATTGTAAGTGTTGGACATGAAATTGTTGTTTCAGTTGTAGTTTCCAACGTAAAAGCTAGATTCTGGGTTCTGCGAACAATCAGAAGAATCATGGTTACCATTACATAAATCACAAATTGAACCAACTACCTTGACCTCCTGTGTGTTGCCAGGCCGCTGCATGTTCTTAACCATATTGATTAAAGCGGCCAATTGTGCAGAAATAGATCTTAATGAATCAAGCTCATTTATCGTGGCATTGAGTCTGACTATTCCCCTTCGGGTGGTTGGGAACTGGTAATCATTCTTGTCATGACGGTTCAGGATCTCTATCACTTCCTTAGGTGACTTGTCGAGTAGTATGCCATTTGCTGAGGCATCTAGCATCATCCTTGTTGGCATGTTCACGGAGTTGTAGAACATCATCACTTGCGTCCACAATAGGAATCCGTGTATGGGACATTTGTGTAAAAGCTCTCTGGATTCATCATCTTTCTGTCGAAAAGAAGTAATATCATTATGCAACTTATCACTCATATTTGTAGAACTAAATCTAGCAATAAAATCAGGACACAAATCTGTCCAAGATCCTATAGATCCAGATGGAATGCTATTTAGCCACGTTTTTGCCCTATCCCTCAGTGAATAGGGAAATAATTTCAGCCTTAGGATATCTTCATGGACTCCTTGTAGCTTGAATGAATTGCACATCTCCAGGAATGATTTGAGATGTTGTCTGGCATCTTCAGTTGTCGAGCCGCCAAATTGACCAATTATGTTGATCATGTTGAACATTACAGGTTTTAATTAAAAGTGGGCGGATTCTATCTCGGGTACGACAACTCCTAGATTGAGACCGTTGATATCTTCCTCTAAGTAGTCTCGGATATGTCTATTCTATACAGGTTGTACAACTAGATCTCCCCCTCCTCTTGCTACGGCATTCTGGTTACCATTGGCATACAGATTGCCGACTGGGTTACCTTTTTGTTCTGCCATTGTTGCTCGTTGTACTCGTCTTCTTCGATGAAGAACTCGTTCTATCTCGGGTTCAAGTAGGTAGTCTTGTGATGTTGGTCTTGCCCTGGTCATACACAGATACAAAACCAAAGTTGTAAGTCCCTTGAAAATGATTAGAAATCAAACAAAAATAAAAATAAATAAAGGTGCAAGAAATTAAAAACAAAGTCGCTATTGCCAATCCCCAGCAACGGCGCCAAAAACTTATTGCACATTTAAGTGCTTCACAATTGGTGCAAGTATACACGCCGCAAGTTATAGTATAGTATAAATATTGTCTCCACAGGGATTGGTGCTACTTCAAGAATTTAACTTCTCGCACTGAAAGTAAAAACACAAGTAGGTGATAGTAGGAGTTATAATTAACAAGAAAATAAAAGAGCAATTAAATAAAAAGAAGATGTAATCGAATAAGAGAGAGTAGGTCGGGTTATCATGAGTCGTGGCATGATAATTGAATAGACCATCGTGGTAATTGAGTGCTAGAGTAGCTCAATTGCTTCAACAATTGAATCCAGTCGGATTGTTGGGGAAAATCTGCGATAACCTAGGCAATTCTGCAATTGTCTGGGCAAGTCTGCGATTTCCTAGGCAAGTCTGCGATTGCCTGGGCAATTGGGGTACAACCTTCAAAGTTCGGCAAAGCGTTCTTCAATGGTTTCTCGTTATCCCTAACTTGAAGCGCTGTTAATTGTGCATACCTTGATAATACATCCCTGCGTGAACCAAGGGTGGACAACAACCTATCTTGCACTCAGTTTAGCCGTTGAAATCGCAACTTATCCCTAAGTCAAATTAGTCTTCACCATCGATTGATTGAATAAAGACCATGCTCATTCGTTTCTTGAATCTAACTCTCCCGATATTAGATAAATGGATGAATTCACGAGATCCTCTCCCAATTCACTCATAAAATTAAGAACCAAGAATAAACAAACTTTGAAGTAAAATTGCAAACTCAATACCTAAACAAATCCAATCGTTCTCACAACCACAAAAACACAATAACCTAAGCCAAATAAGTTTAGTTCATGGTTGGTCACAAAATAAACTCAAGAATAAAATCCCTAAACATGAATCTAATGGAAGCAAAAGAAAGAAGAAGAAGAAATCGAAACAGCCCCTAGGGTTTTCTCTCCCAATCGCACCTCCCTTGAAGTAGGCGGCTAGGTCTCTTATTTATAGGAGTTGGCTAGGTCAAAGTTTTTCTTGAGGAGGAAGTTAAGTTGGAATTAAATAGAATAAAAGAAATAGATCTCTTTTATTATATATTTATTCCTCCAAAAACTTCTTCAAAACTCTTGGAATTTAATCTCCCTTTGATCTCTAATAACTCCTCATAAATCTAAATTTAAATATTCATTAAATGCTTCATGGAAATCCAAATCTTTGAGATTTATCTCTTGCTTTTCGTGCTTATCCCTAATGAAGTGGATTTGTCCCACATGCTTCAGCAATCTACTCAGCATGGCATGTAGAAGACAGCTTCAATTGTCTTGATAGGCCCTCTAGTTTGGCATTTGGAAAGTAGCTTCGACTGCTTTGGCAGATCCTTCAGTTTCCTTCCTTAGCTGCCATGACAATCTCCTATTCTCTTGCAAAATTAGATCTGAACACACAAAAACACACACCAGCAATACCTTTTTCCACAAAATCAATTAAATTATGAAATCAAGCATGACCTATCAAGGATATCGAATGTTTCTTGAGGTGACTAGTCCAGCAAAGTGTCATTTGTTGAAGCATCCAACATCATCCTTGTGGGAGCATTGACACCATTATAGAACATGACGACTTGCATCCAGTCTTGAAATCCATGATTTGTACACTTACGGAGCAATCCCTTTATATCTATCCCAACACTCATACATGGGCTGGTCATCATCTTGACGAAAGAAGGTTATGTCATTCCTCAATTGAGTTTTCATATTAGGTGGATTATACCATAGCAAAAAACTTTTGCACGGATATGAGCATGGTTCTATAGAACCGGCTGGTACTCCACTCAACCAAGCTTGTGCTTGATCACACAAAGAATAAGGAAATAGCTTGAGCATCAATACATCTTCATGCACACCATGTTGTCGGAAAGAATCACATACTTCCAAAAATACTGGAATGTGTTGTCTTCCATCTTCATGAGGTGATCCACCAACCTGCCCAATGGAATTCAACATATTGAACATTATGGGCTTGAGTTCAAAATAAGCTGCTTGAATTTCGGGAGCTACAATTATAGGATTAAGATCATTCAAGATAGGTTTGAAGTGGTCTCTAATAGATCGAGGCTGAACTATCGCTCCAGGATTTGCTGCAACATTAAGGTTATCCAGATTTTCATATACTTGATTCCCTTGATTGCCACCTTTATACATGGTTTTTAAGGCTTCTTGTATATGTCTTCTTTGGCGAAACAAGTGCTCGATTTCAGGTACTATAGGTGTTAATGGCTCTTCAGTTCTTCCATGGGTCATGCAACAGCACAACACTTGAAAAAGAGTAAACAAAAACAACAAATAAAACTAAACAAAAAGAAGAAATAAATTGGTGCAAAGACTAAACTCTAAATAACCAATTACTAATCCCGACAACGGTGCCAAAAATTTGTTGCATGTTGTGATATACTATAAATGATACGTAAATAGTACAAGTATACATATTGAACAAGTAATAAAGTGATGAGTGAGTATCATCTCCTCAGAGATTGGAGGCCAAACTAGCTGAGTCGAAACACACAAATTTACAACTCAAAAATAAATGCGATAACAAAAGGAAACAGGTCAAGAAATGATGTAGCAATTAACTGTAATGAAAAATGAGTTGAAATAAAGATACTTCGAACGTCATCTCAAGTGTACAAAACTCTCTAATGGGATGACATGCTAGGGCTTTCTAAGGATCTCTAAGTCTAAGCCTGAAGAATATCTCGAATTATATTGCCCACAACATGCTCGGCGGAACTTACCAAGATGTCTCTACACTATCTCTAGCAAGAAACCTAATAGGAAGAATGTTATGGCAATACCTCTCAGTGTAAACCCTAACATACAACTATCTTTTAATTTCTATTTTTTTTAGCCATTGAAACTCTATCCTTATCTCCAAGGTGAGTTAGGGTTTTGCCTCTTAGCATCAAACCCCATTGTCCACGTAAATCTAAGCCTAACTCTCTCGAATATTAAGCTATGAAACACCTAAGCAAAGGCTAACTCTCGAAAGTTCTTACAAGCTCAAGGCATAAAAGAACAATGGACAAAGCATGAGAAGAACAAAAAAGTAATGAAACATTCATTCAAACTGGAAAAAATAAAACCATAACAAGCCCAAGGCACTTAAAACCAGTTCATGGCTGGAGCAAATATCATGCCCAATCATACGTTCAAAACAACACATCCAAATACTAGGAAATGAGACAGAAAAAGAAACTAAAGGAAAGGAAAAACTCCAAAGTCGCCTTGGACTGCCGTGAACCACTCCAAGCTTGCTGCTTCTATCAAAGGCCAGCAAGAACACCCCTTGGAGCTTCAACAATGGAGGACACCACGGTGGAGAGGATGAAGAAAGGCAGTAGCCTTTTTCTCTCTTTCTTATCTCACAAAATAACTTTTTCTCCGCTCTCCTTTAATATGGGCGTCATTTTCTTTATATAGTGGAGGCTCCTACGGTTTTGTGCTCTTAATTCTAAGGGAATATTCCCTTCACAGCTGGCTAATAGGTTCACGAGTGGGGCTGCGAAATATCTTCAGTTATTTGTCCTCTAGCGCGCCCAGAAATGCTATCCAAAATGCTATGGCATTTTCCCTGCCTTGCTTCTCTTTTCCCTGCACATCACCACACCAAAACAAAACTTTCCCAAGCAACACCATTTTTCCAAATATACCAAGAAAACAAAACCAACAACACCAAATGCAACTATATGAACTAAATGCATCTACATGCCATGAAATAAGATGAAACGGGCTTGATTTCATACAATAACTTAAGTTAAAAGGCTTGAAATGTTAACCTTTTGCAAGGTTATCGGTATGTGTGTAACATCCCCAAATATGGCCTAGACGTATGTGGCCAATTTGAATGTGTTTTAATTTGATTTTTTTGTGAATTACCTAAATGCTAATAAAATAGGTGTATGATAAAATAATCCATTTTCTTTATTATCTTACTTTATTCTTACTTTTCTTATTATTCTATTGTTCTTGTCTTCTAATTTAAATTTCGAATTTCAATTTTTGAATTTAATAAATAAAAAGTTTATTACAAATTGTCGAAAGATTCGATTCGTTAGAATCCGACCCAAGAACAGAGATTTTTAGTAAAAATGAATTTTCGGGAGATATAGAAAGATGCAAAACTCTATATTTATATTATATTTTTCTATATTTGAATTATATATACATATGCAAGCAATGGAGGAAGATAAAATTCGTTTTATTTGTCTCGCCAAATTTGAATTTCATTTCACAGAAGGAAAAATTCACTTTTTATTTTGTTGATAGAGGTTTACTCATTAGTAATATCGGATAATAATAATTATCCACATAATTCATTTTCGACAATTCCATTTGATGTCACAAAGTCAAAGCCCATTATGCAACAATAGAATAATAAGAAAAGTAAGATAATAAAGAAAGTGTATTATCTTATCATACACCTATTTTATTTGATTTAGAAAGATGGGTAAGTCCTTTTATTTAACTCTACATTCCTTGCACTTATTAGATATCTAGACTCGCTTAGAAATACTTAGTATTTAGATATATTTAGTATAATATACAAATTATAATATAATCATTATAAGATATATTTCTAACTAACAATATACAAGGTACAAATATTAAATTGAGGTACCCATTTTATGACAACTTTCAGCAACTTTTCCTCTATTTTTGTGCCTTTAGTAGGCCTAGTATTTCCGGCAATTGCATTTGCTTCTTTATCTTTGTATGTTCAAAAAACTAAGATTTTTTAGATTGGATGGGGCCAAGACCAAATCTTATTTATTTTTTTTGGTAATATCCTAAATTTGGTCTAGGAGCATATTACTATTAGAATTGTGACTCAATTAGATTAAAAATATTTTTAGCATTTATAATTGAATATTAAAGGACCGATTAAGGAGTCTTAAAAGTATGGTGACCAAATTAGGAGGGTTAAACCGTGAAACATGATTAAGTGATTGCATGTAAACTTTATATAACTCTAAGGGCTCATACACTTGGCAAGCCTTGATGGCATGCTTGATGACACTTGGCTAGGGAAATGGAAGGGATGATCTAAGTGTCATCTTTCTCCTTCTTCCGTCATCTCTCCTTAGCCAATGCCAACAAGAAAGGGGTAGAGAAAGAAAGCTAGAATGGGGTTTAGTGGCGTTCAAGGTGGAAACTTGTTAGGCTTAACCTTTAGAGATGTTTTGTTTAGCTTTCGAAGCAAGGTAAAATGCTCTCTCATTTCATTAAATCAAGCTGTTTTGTTAAGTGTTTAGTGAGATTTTATGAGGGTTCGATTGATGCTATGATGATTGTTATGTTTGATGTTTGGTGTTTTGCTACGTAAGTTTGAATTGTTGTTTTGAAATTGTATGATCTTTGTTGGGAAAGTAGCATTAAGTTAACTTGTGATTAAGAGAGTAAATACTTGAGAAAATTGAAATGTGATCACAATGTTGTCAACGATTGAAGGACTGCTCTGTTTCGAACTAGGGGCTGTTTAAAATATAGAAACTGATTTTAATTGCTTCATTTCTAAATTCGGAGTTGTTTCATATATGTGACAATTAATTGTAGTAAAAGGCTATTTTGGACGCTTATACATTTAATAAATGGACTATTTTGTATACAAAATTGAGACATTTTCATGTAATGGACTGTTTCTAGTCATGTTTGTGAACACTCATAAAAAGGGGACTATTTTGCATTTGATCACATTATTGGATACTATTTTTGTAAACTTAGAACAGGGGAGAATTTGTTTTGTCTTCATAAAATGGAACTAAAGAGCTGGACTGTTTTGAATGTTGTAATTAAATTTGTATAAGAACCATGTATTCTAATTGTTAAAGAGCATGTTAGGATCGTGAACTTGCTTGAAATGAAAAGAGATGATGCTGGTTTTCTTGTTTACCAAATGGTATGAGTTGTGAAAGATGAAATTTTAATGCTAGATGGATTAATTCTTTTAAGAAAGAAAATGAATTCTGATATATTATATTAATGTGTTATGATCTTGTTTATATAATAAATCTTGGTAAAGTTAAGGAACTTGTTTGAAGGGTTTGACTTGAAAGCATGAAAATCTGCCCAGAAAATTATGTACTGGGCAGTAAGTTCAATAATTCATGGTAAATTCTATAAGTTAAATTAGAGAGTGAGGCTTATATGATTAGAATAATGTGTGAGTCTAGTTTCTTTTAAAACAAGCGGTGGTTGATTTCGAGTACTGAATTAAAAGATATAAATTTTTAATCGAATGTAGGACAGAAAAACTAGAAGTAGTTTTCTGCTCTAGACAGTCTCTGTTTTGGGACTTTTAGGAATTTTCATAATTTTTGTGGATTTTATTAAAATATGTGGATTATACCGTTAGAACCGTATTTGAATGTAGTTTTTAACAGTTTAAAGAAAGTTAAATTAAAATAAGTGTTCTGTTCTGTAGAAGCAAATCTTTGTAGGTGGTGCATGCTGCCAAAATTCTGGAAATAATTGCCTAGCTTAAAAGTGAGAATAACTTGTTATTGTATGAATCTTAAGAATGAAAATCTGATTAATGTTGTAAACTAAAGCATATAGATTGTTTTGAAATGATATAATTGTTAAATAGACTGTTTTATGTGCATACATGTGTATACAAATAATGTAGGTTGTTTTGTGTATACATGAATGAATCGGGGAGTGATTTGTATGGATTTAAAATTTTGCTTGCCTTTTTTGATATGTATTTACATGTGTACAATTGTGTTGGACCCCTTTTATTCATGGAAAAGTAAATAGGACTGTTTTAGTGAATAAAATGTATAAGTTCATAAATTTGAAACAGTTTTAATAAAACAAAAGAATTTCAAGACTGTTTAGCTTTAATAAAAAAAAAGAGTTGTGGACTGTTTCATACATATGATTATGTATTTATAAGAAAAAAATCTGGACTGCTTGTATACATGAGTTCATAAAATCTTTCCTGTTTCGATACATATATGTGTATGATGTATATTTGGACTGCCTATATGAATATATGAGTTTATAAATTGCACTATTTCGGTGTATCTATGTATATGTATGTAATGGAGACTGTTTTTAAATGAACATGAACTCTTGAGGACTATTGGAGTATATAAGAAAGTATGTGGACTGACTTGTATGTCATATGTGCATTTGTGTGAGTTTGGACGGTTATTTAATATGTATTTGTGTACACATGTTAGATTGACAACTTTGCATAATTATGAAAGTATAAGGGTTGTTTGAGTAAGTATGTATGTGGGAGAATTATATGAGAGTGGGTTTACATGTTTGGCAGAATTGTGAACCGATTATATGTTAGAGAATCAAAATCTTAATGTGAATCTTTGAGGTTTGTTCGAATGTAATGCTTGTGAAATTGCCATGCTTTAGGTGTTTTGGTAACATAGCTAAGGTTGATAAACTGAAAGTAAATGGACTGATTTCGAGTGATCAAATGTATATGAATATAAGTTGTCTTGTTTGGTAAATGTTTGAAAAATTGAATTGATTCTAATATATAGTTATATTCTTGTTATACTTAGACCAAGAAGAAGCTAGGAATGAATTGGATAAGTAGCAAGTTTTGGTTAAGGATTCGGGTATCCCATAACTTCGGGATAAGAGGTGAGAGTAGTTCAAGCCTCGGGATAAGCTTATAACTATCCCGAGTACTTTTATATGAAATTGCCTATTATTACTTTTCATTGTTTGGTTGTATTGTTCTTGCAAATGCTAGCTTGGGCTAGAGGTAAGTACTTAAGAATATGTTATATTTGAGCTAAATGATTGTATAGACTTTGAATGTGATGTGTACTTGTCCATATCTCGATAAGTTATGATGAAATATATATATATATATATATATGATTCTATGATCTTTGAGCTATGTTCAATTTGCTATGAATAAACCATGATTATCTGATACTAGATTAAGTGATAAATCTTGACTTTCAAAAATTGTTACGATAAGATTAAAAAGGAAAGCCTTGGTTTCGAGTCAGTCTTAGGTACAACTGGCTTGCCATAGAGTTTGTAGAGCTCCTTGATAGAATGGACTATGGTCCCTTGTTTGGACTACATTCCCTTGTTTGGTACTTCGAGTACCCTTGTTTGACGACAAACATCATAGGATTTGTGTATCTAGATTATCCGATTCTCAAGGTTGTGTAAAGATTAAATAATGAAATTGTGAGCCAATTTAATTGGTTAAACTTGATAAATTATTGCTAAAAACTTATATCTTGAAAAGTGGTGTTGATAACTTATCTGAGAAGTAAGTTATAAATATGCTATGTTATATGTTGATAACTTATGTGATAAATAAGTTTATAAATATGATATGTTATGTGGTGTTAACTTATAAGATAAGTGAGTTATATCTAAGATGTGAGATGTCCGAAAGTATGTGAAAAGTAAACCATGTAAAAAATATCATATGTTCGATACTTTAAATGACAAGTAAAACAAGTACATGAGATGTTATGATTCTATACTATGTTGGACTGTTTTTAGTGTATAAAATATATACATATGTAATGCTGCCATGAACTATATATACTTGAAAGAAAGTGGATTGTTTTAGCGTGTTTGAATGTATACATGATTTAATTGGACTATTTTGGTATATGTATAAAGTCAGTGGACTGTTTTAGCATGCTTGAATGTATACATGATTAAATTGGACTGTTTTGGTATATGTATAAAGTCAGTGGACTGTTTTAGTATGCTTGAATGTATACATGATTAAATTGGACTGTTTTGGTATATGTATAAAGTAACTGGACTGTTTTAGCACGCTGGAATGTATATATGATTAAAGGGGTCTGTTTTGTGTAAATACATGAATATGTGGACTGTTTTGGCATGTCTAATTGTATATAAGATTAAGGGGACTGTTTTTGTGTAAATACATGAATATGTCGGCTGTTTTGTCATGTCTAATTGTATATAAGATTAAGGGGACTGTTTTGTGTAAATACATGAATATGTGGAATGTTTTGGCATGTCTAATTGTATATAAGATTAAGGGGACTGTTTTGTGTAAATACAAGAATATGTGGACTGTTTTGACATGTCTATCGATGCACATGATTTAATTGTATTGTTTCGTGGTATTATATGAAAGAGTGGACTGTTTTGACATGTCTATTGTGTATATGAGTTGAATGGGTTGTTTTACTATGTTTAAAGGTATAATGACTTGCATAAGAAGAAACATCTCAATTGAGTAGTAAAATGGGAAATTAGATATACTCCACTCAAATACCTATAAGTATATATGAAAATGCCTAGTTCTATTTACCCATGTACAAGTGTAATTGTGGATTGAATGTCTTATCCTATGATGATTGATTTCTTGTCCAAGCTTAGAATTATATTCATATTCAATAGACCTGTGTGTTAGGGGTGAAGTATGGTTCTATGATCTTGTTTCTTTAAGCTACATCACTAAGCCTATGCTTACTCTGTCCTTTCGATGCTTTCAGGTTGAGTCGTTTTTGTGTAATTCTGAGCTTGGATTGGATCACGAGTGTTAAGGTGTATGTTCAACCTCTCTCTTCGAGAACTCCTAGATGGTGGTACATAGTTGATAGGAATGCATTGTGCATCAAGTATTGTTTTGTTTGGTTTTATTTTCTTTTAAGACTTACAAGTATTTGGTGGTTTGTAATGGGCCTTTAATTATTTTATAGTTGCTTGCTAAATGTGCTATAATGGTTTGTATATGTGTTTGATTGACCTTTGACTATATGTGCCTTAAGCTATAAGACCTCTATGATGCCATGTGTGTTTGTATGATGATACATATATTTATGCATATCTATTAATAGGTGTTAACCCTAAAAAGATAACATTGGTTGTATGTTTAGATTGATGATTAAAGTAAACAATCAATGATCCTGACAACAAATATGTGTAAAGTATGGCTATGCGACATATTTTGTAACTAAAAATGTTTGGTTCAAGTTTTGATAAATATATATACTTAATATTAATAATTGAACGTAGTTATCACTTTCTTGTTTATGGTCTCTATTGTCTCACACTTGCTTGTTTGTTAAGCTATGTCAAATACGATGTTCAAATGGTTGCTTATTGATGAAGCTCATTTAAATATGATGTCTGAGTATTTGTCTTCTTGGTTATATGTTGGGGTGTAATGAGAGGTGCTTGAATAGTAATCAAGGACAATGAGATTGAATTATTGTTATTACAACTTGCAAGTTTGTAATCGGCTTCAAGATTAATAAGGTGTTCGAATGAAAAGAGATTATGTGATGGTTGAAGTATTTGGTTTATGCTTGTAATTTTATTTGTACACATGATGTAAATCATGAGATTGGACCTTTCAAATGTTTAAAAGTTTTAAATTACCTCAATGTTCGAGTGCAGGCTTAGTTGAGAATTGCTAAGACATTACTTATTTGTTTGGTTTTCCGTTTGGTAATACTTCTTAAATCGATTTTCTCCTAGACCAGGTTAGGGGTGTTACAACGTGTTCAGGATGTATGTGAGTTTCCAGGTGTTTTTCTAGAGAACTTGTCAAGTTTTCCACTTGATAGGAAGTAGAGTTTGGCATTGAATTATATGCAAATATAGCTTAGGTGTCTATTGCTTCTTATCACATGGCACCGAATGAGTTGAAGATGCAATTTTAATAGTTGTTTGATCGAGGGTTTATTAGGCCTAGTGTTTCACCGTGGTGTGTGCTAGTGTTGTTTGTGTAAAGAAGGATGGCACAATGCAAATGTGCATTGATTATCGGCAACTGAACAAGTTAACAATTAAGAATAAGTATCATTTTTCCACATATTGATGATTTGTTTGATCAATTTAGAGGTGCTTCTATGTTTTCTAAGATTTATTTGAGGTATGGGTATTATCAGTTAAAGGTAAAAGATGTGAATGTGCCTAAAAATGTCTTTTGTATGAGGTACGGGCATTACAAGTTTTTGTTGATGCCGTTTGGTTTGACTAGTGCACCAGCGGTGTTCATGGATATGATGAATCGAGTATTCCATGAGTTTTTGGACCAATTCGTAGTTGTGTTTATTGATGATATTTTTGTGTACTCTCTTACTGAGGACATGATAGACAGTTGCAGATTGTGCATATTATTGGATAATCATTTATATGCCAAGTTAAGAAAGTGTGAGTTTTGACTTAAAGAGATTGTCTTTCTTGGGCATATGTGTCAACCGATGGAATTCAGGTTGACCCACACAAGATTGAGGTGGTGATAGGGTGGAAGTTACCTAAGTCCGTGTTAGAGGTTTGTAGTTTCCTTGGGTTGGTTGATTATTATCATCGGTTTGTGGATGGTTTTTCAAAGATTGTTGCTCCTTTAACCAAGTTGTTGTAGAAGAACATCCGTTTTGAGTGGACGGAGGATAGACAATAGGCTTTCAAAAAGTTGAAGGAGGCTTTGACGTAGCTCTAATCTTGATTAAACCCAAGTCGGTTAAGGAGTTTGTTATTTATTGTGATGCATCATATGTAGGCTTGGGTTGTGTGTTGATGCAAGGAGGAAAAGTTGTGGCTTATGCATCTACACAGTTGAAGGTGCACGAGCACAATTATCATATGCATGCTCTTGAGCTTGCCGTAGTTGTGTTTGCATTGAAGATTTGGAGGCACTACCTATATGGTGAGAAATGTGTTGTGTAAACGGATCACAATAGTTTGAAATACTTGATGACGCAAAAGGATTTGAATCTTAGGTAGCATAGATGGTTGGAGTTGCTTAAGGATTATGATTTGACGATTGAGTATCATTTGGGAATGGCTAATTTTATGGCTAATGCCTTGAGTAGGAAAGTTGTGGTGGAGTTGAGGGTGATATTTGCGTAGCTAAATGTGACACAAAATGGAGGCTTGTTGGTTGAGTTGCAAGTAAATCCATCCTTGTCATATTTGGTTAAGGACAAGCAACATTTCTATGTGGCATTGGCACCGCACATTAAGGATATCATGGATGGAAATCTGATAGATTTTTACTTTAATGATGATGGGGTGTTGTGTTCCAAAGATCGGATGGTGGTGCCTAATGATGGTGAGCTGAGGCGTACCATTTTGATCAAAGAGCATACTAGTCCTTTTGCTATTCATCTTTGTAGTACTAAGATGTATCGAGGCTTGAAAGAAGAGAATCACCATAGATTTTGTGTATGGGCTTTCGTTGATGCCAACTAAGAAGGATTCCATTTGGGTGATTGTTGATCAATTTACAAAGTGTGCATATTTTTTGCCCATGCATACAATGTATACCTTGGATAAGTTGGCGGATTTTACAGTTTGGTCCCTAAATTGCAATTATGTACAATTGGATGTCAATTCGACGTTTGATTCTATTAAGATTTCACCCACTACCGACATGTACACCTTAAGACACAATGTCTCATCGAGATAAGATAAAAAGAAAAAATGGACCTAATCTTAGTAAATCGATTCGAGTTTGTTTTGGCAAACCCAATGTAGCTCACTCTGTTAAGTCTGGTGCCTAGGCCGGGTGGAGGGGGTTACAAGGTTCACAAGAAGTAAGAGGAGAACTTTACTTCAAGGACATTTTCCTATGAGAAGAATTTCAAGTTCAAGAACAAACCCAACTTGGGTAATTCACCAAAGTTCATGATAGGGGAAGAAGCACAAGTGGGAGTTATTTTGTCAGCAAAAGGGGGAAACCTATTCCAACATTGTCCAAGAGTTTTATGTCCACCTCACGACTAAAGATTTACCTTTCTTATTTATACAAGGTGCGTGTGTTCGATATGATGAAGTGTCTACTAATGCTATGTTTGAATTGGATGGTGTAGATGAGAACCACTCTAAGTTTCCTGACTCATTGGACGCTGCCAAGAGGCAAAAGCTATTGGAGGATTTATGCTAGCCTGAAACCAAGTGGACCGTGTCATCGAAGGGTTGCTAGACGGTGAAGCAGCTGGCATTGAAACCACAACCAAGGGGATGGAACCACTTCTTGAAGGTAAACCTGATGTCGACCACCCATAAAGAGACTCTCTTGGAGGAGAAATTGGCTTTGTTACATTCAATCATCATGGGCCGCAAGATCAACATCGGCTGCATCAATATCGATAAAATTTATAAGTGCGCATGTAAGGGTAGTGGGAGTTTTTTCCTTTTATTAATTTTTATTATTTGTATAAAGCACAAAATGCCAAAGATTGGTTCAGAAGAGGTCCAAGAGAATAAGGGAACAACTATCACTTATGCCCTATGGAAGCAACTCACTACCACAGAGCCCAAAGAGAATGGCAAAGGAAATTCTGCAGAGCTGGTGTCCAAGGCCAAGGTGCCCAAGGCATAACTTGAGACTCTTATGCCAGCTGGTTCGATGGCAATGTTTTCTCAAATCTACCAACACCAGGAAATTATTCTTCAAAAGTTGGAGAAAGCAGAGGAGCAGAACACCAAGCTCTGGCATTTTACTCATGCTTAGGACTGTGACATCAAGAAAACTCTTGAAGGAATGTCCTCAAGTGTCTTGTCAGCCTTCCCTGAGTTCCCCATTGACCTTTTTACCAAATGTGCCAGCCAATCCTCATTCATTACATACTCTGACGCAATCAGATGCCCATAAAACTAGTGTCCCCTATCCAAGTTGAGTCTGCAAGAACAAACACGCCGCCTGAATCAAAAGAAGAAAGAATCTAAGCCAGACTTGCCACAACACATGTTGAACCTGCCTCATTTGCTGCCATTGACGCTTTTGCCTTCTTGGAGCTAGTGAAGATTGTCAAGGAAGTTCTCCGTGACATTGGAGCTTCCACTGCCACCTCAAAGCCCAACATGAAGGGAAAGAAACGCATGGCTCCTAATCGTGGGAGGTTTGTCAAGAGAAAGACCCATGTCACACGCCAAGAAAACTCCAAAAGGGAGTCCTCTTCCCCTTAAACTCATTACATTCATTTTGTTCATATTGTTCATGCATTTTATTTTATTTCATTTGTTTATATATGTCTACATGCATTGGGGACAATGCACACCTTTGGTCTGGGGGTGTGTATTGCTTCACATCTGGTACCATGATATGCATTCATATTTATATTTTTGTTTGCATTTTGTTGCCATATAGATTAGGTATAATATACATGCCAAACCGCTAAAAAAATTTTGTACCCTCAATAAAGTTTGGAAATTTTACCAATACTTTGCTAGATTAGGTAGAATTTGCTTTAGTACACTCTATCTAATGATGAAATTGGAAATCCTTCATTGCATGTGCTAGTAGGTTAGTAATGACAGGCCTGCTTGACAATTGATCTCTAATTTAGGAAACTGAAGTCTCACTTAACACGTAGTATGCATCTAATTCCTAAACAAAATTAGAATTCTTGAAACTAAGGTCATAATTAATAAAAAATAGAAAATATAAATACATATAAAAAATGATGATGAAGATGCCAGTGTAAAAGAAAATAATAAGGCAACAATGTTTTCCCAAGGCAAAAAAATGTAGAACTCCATATACCTTAGAGATAAAAAGTAGCTTAGGGCTTCGTGGTTTGCTCCATCTTAGTTCTCTAGTCAAAAACTTTATGGTATGAGTTGAAGATTAAAAACCTAGTAATAATGTCTGAAATAACGTGGGGGTTCGTGATATGCTCCCTCTTATTTCTCACGCCAAACAGTATTACAAAGCAAGGTTTAAAATATTGCAAGCAAAATCCCTTGGCGAATAAAAGAAAAAATAATTATGAGTTTGGGTAGTAGGAAGTAAAAGGATACTTGATGCATATTACCTACACTTCATGCACACTTCATAACCTTATACTAGTGTTATCTTGCTGCACTTGAATTTGTTAATCTGCTTGGCATTGTTGCACAAGGATACCTGAGAACAGAACTAGGGCCAGATTCTACTTACAAGCATTTGTTGACATTCAAAATAATTTTTCTTAGGTACTCATTTTTTGTTTTCTTTATTTTAGTTGCATTACTTGAGGACAAGCAATGAGCTAGGTTTGGATGAGTGTTAACTCCTAGAGAGTACTAATTTTTATGCATATTTCACAATGCTTTTGCTTGTCTTTAAGTATATATGTTTGCATTGAGTTGATAAAATCATGCATTTGCATAAGGAGTTAGGAGTTTGTATTTTGCCAGTGTGAAGGGTTATTTTGCTGACATTGATGCAGAGGTTAGGGGCAAGGAAGGCTTGGCAGAGTAGTACAAAAAGAAGCAAGAAATCAGAAGAGAATTGTTGAGTTGTAGTTGGCAAAGTTGGACCAAAGATTGTCAAGTTCCGTTGGCAAAGAAGTGAAGTTCGATGCCTGATCAAAGTAATCGTTGAACCCAACACATGTCACCCTTAAATTCAAATGGAGAGAAGAAGTTAACACGATTTATCCTAAGTGCGGAATCAAATTTGAAATTCAAACCCACTTTAGGGTTATCCATGCGTGCCTATTTAAAGGAATAAATCAAACAACTTGAAGAGAAAGAGCACCATGGTGGAAGTGGAAGCTAGATGTTGTGTGGTTCAACCATTTTAGACTAAGAGCTCTAGAGCATTCGAAGGGTTACATCGATGGACCTCCTTCTTGCTTATTCTCTTTGTTTTTATTTTTATTTAAATGATGATGTGGAGATACGATAATATGTTGTGGATGGAACCCCCAACCATGAACTAAGCTTTTATAGTTGGTTGGGGATGTTTGTTTTTAAAGCTCTGTTTATGTTTGATTTTTAATAATTTGAATGCATTGGCATTATTTTCTGTCTGGCTAGTACTCCATTTTTACCTTAATATCTTAACAGACTTGAGGGGTAACGATCAGTTGCCATGTACTAAGGAGAGAAGCTTCAACAAAAGATTTTCAAGTAAATGAGCTTACTTCAGAAGTGAATCTACCCCTTAGTAGTATAGATTGAAACTTAATCAAGTTAATTAATGAAAACTTCTCTATAGACATATAGGGGTTTAACATAGGTAACTTAGGGTATTGCCATCGACAGAGGCAATGTCTCTCTTGAATCTGCTCGGTAATAAACCCTAGGCACCACATTATTAATAACTAGCATAGCTAGCGTAAAAACTAGGTATCCCTTGCCAACATTCATCATTTATTTGATTACTTCCTCTTGCCAAACTGCTTTTACTTTCATTTCATTCATTTAGTTATTATCTAAAACAGATATTCAACTTATTGTTGTATTACTTGCTGACCGTGTATACTTGCACGTAGAGACTCACTCTTGGCATTATTGCTTACATATTTTACACTGCATTTCCCACTCTTTTGTCAAACTTTAGCAAAGTTGACAATGTTGTATTAAATTTTATACAACTTTTTAAGAATTTCATGCACTGAACTCGGAGAAGGTAATTGACAGTAGTAGGTTATGTGATGGATTCTACCTACTACAAGGCCCCAATAGAAAAGTTCTATCATGTTGCATTACCTAATCCCTCTCTACTTTCAATTTTTCGCCCAATGAAATAATGTTATGGTATTTTGGGTTAAGACATCCAAACTTTTTTATCTTGAAAGATTATTTTCCCATTTATTTGTTATAGAGATCTTCGTTCCCTTAATTGAGACATTTGTCGATTGCAAAACATACTAGATCTTCATACCATTCATCAATATACCAGTATTCTCATTCTTTTTTCAACAAAACATAGTTACATTGGGCTCTTCTAAGGTAAAATTATTATTAAGATTTCGATAGTTTGTTTCATTTATAGATAACCACTCTAGTGGTATAATTGAAGCCTAAACAAAAAATTTAATATTAAAATAATATCATTTTTTTGTTTAGTGATATAATTGATACTAAACTTAAATTTAGTGATATATGGTGTAATTTATCCTTAATTTTAACTAGAGTTTAATCTAAATATTATTTTTGATAACAATTTAGTAAGTTATTAGTTTGGTGTAGTGACCATCGTTTGAGCCTCAATTTATTTTATATATCTCATTTCTCATCTTATTGGATGATATTAATTTATTAAATAAAAATAAATAAATATTACAGGTATTCACTCACGGCGAGGGATTCAGTCACTACTATCGGCGGTGGATACCTTGGTTCTAACCAAAATAAATATTACAAGTATTAGATTAAATAATATAATTTAAAAATAAATATGAATCAGTTTTGGATTAATAAAATTTTTAGGGACTAAAATGAATAAAAATTTTCGATAGACTTGAAATGTCATTTATTTATTTTCATTAAAGTCAGTCAAATTTCTTTGATAAAAAATGTAATATGATATGCTTTGATTAATTTGTTAACAAGTATTAGTTTTAGAGTGAAACTAATAACGAGAAAATATTAAGAATACTAATAACAAAATAAACATAAACTTTTATCAAAAAAACATAAACTACCAAATTAAGAAAATAAGTAAACATCAAAGAACTAAAGAATATTATTTATCTTTCTCAAGCTCGGGTTATGGCCCTGTTTGGTAAATAGCGGTTTGAAACAAAATTAGAGGTTTGAGCTAATATTAAAAGTTTGACCAGTCAAATATGCTAATTTGGATGTTTGGCGAATAGCGGATTGGAGTAGCAGATTGGGGTGAAACCTCTAATTTTTTGAAAAAGCTATTAACCGGAGCTTTTTGAAATTTGTGGTTTGACATAATAGTTATAAAGACCCTTTTACCCTTAACAATTATCAAAATCTCCAAATAACCTAAATTTAACTTTTTCTATTTTAATTTTTCACCTTCACACATTTCTATTGTGACATTTTTAAAGTAATACTTTTTGTTTTTTTTTTTATTCTCACACATTTATATTTTTATTTAAATTTAATTAATTAAATTGTATTAAAAATAATTATATAAATAATAAATTAGTATATAGATCCTTCAAATATGCTTATTATTGTTATATTAAAAAATATTTTTCATAATCTGATTAATATTATACATACAAAAAATTTTTTTGAATGGTAGATACAAAATATTGATAACTAATAAACTATTCAAACAGACATCAAATATAATCATGTCCTTATATGTCATTTTGTTTGTTTAAATAATCAAACAACTATCAACTATCAATTAATTTTACCAAACACTTTTATACAATTAGCTAATACAATCCCCTAGTCAAATTATCTAATCCAATAAGCTACCAGCTAATGTAATCAACTATCCGCTAATTGCCAAACAAGGTGATAGAGTAGAGCAATCTTGGATTTGGAAGCCTTCAATCAAGTTGTTGCAAGAACTAGGAGCTCTAGACTCAATCAAGGAAGTTTGGGCAGATCTGAAAATTCAAGAGAAAAGAGAAGGGATTTTCTTGAAATTTTCAGATTCAAGGCTAGAAATTTAAAGAAAGAAAGACAAGATGAAGGGTTATATGATAAGAAATATGAATATAAAAAAAGATTAAAAAGATTGAGAAAGAGATAAGTAAAACAAATTTGAAAATTCCAGATTTGTTTATGGAATTATGGAAGATGGTGTGAAGGTTGAAGATGAAGATGGCTTGCGAATTGTTGATGTTGTTTTGTCCTCGGCACCCTCTTAGACTCAATTATCTAAGCAAGCAACCTCGAGCGGCTCTAACCCACCCTCCTAGATGTGATTATCTAGGCAAACAAGAGTGTGAAGATGATCTCCTTCACAAGAACTCGTCGAACTTATGTTGAAGAAGACTTCGAAGGCACAAGTAATCAGCACTTGCAAAAACAAACTCACTAAATATTTCATAAATCAAAGAAAATCTCCTTTACAATGATGGAGGCTTCATCCTTGTATAGGTGAAGGATAGACAAAGTAATTTAACTTCTACTAAAACAAGGAAAACCTAATCTAATTAAAAATAATAAAAAAATAACAGCCTTTAAACTCCTTGTGCTTGTCTTGCAAGGAATAGGGTGATAAGGCAAGTGATCAGCTGATAAGGGCTGGGTGGCTGGTTCCTAAAGTATATGAAACCCTAAAAACATCAATTTAAATGATAATAAATATATTGGGCTAAGTTTAATTCGTCCAAAGCCTTATATGTTAGCTTTTGGGCTGAATTTTACAAAATCCTGTATCCAGTTTTTTGCATGCGCAGTCTTCAGTAAATTGGACGTATCATGAGTTCCTAATGTCCAATTGACGGAAAATTTGTTATAAGACAACTTGACTCAGAAATGCCCTGATCGCATCCAAAAACTCGTTGCAAGTTGGCTGACTTTCCAGACTTTACAAACAGATTCAATTTCTTGTCCAAGATGTAGCGTTTTTGACCTCCTACGCGTGCACTATTTTGGCTTTTATTGTTTGCATCGACCAAATTCAGCTTCTTGTCCAATATTAGTAATTTGACCCCGCTCATGCATGTATCACAATGCCTATATATTACGACAACTTAAGTGCCACTTATTGATAGAGTAGCGTAATCTTGGATTTGGAAGCCTTCAATCAAGTTGTTGGAAGAACTAGGAGCTCTAGACTCAATCAAGAAAGTTATGGGCAAGTCTGAAAATTCAAGAGAAAAGAGAATGGTGTTTCTTGAAAATTTTAGATTCAAGGTTCAAAATTCAAAGAAACAAAGATAAGAAGGAAAATTAGAAGATGATTAATAAGAACAAAAGTAAAAAGATTGAAAAAGATTAAGATGAGGATAGATAAAACAAATATGAAATTTCTAGCTTTGTTTATGGCTTGTGGATATGGCGTGAAGGTTGAAGATGAAGATTGCTTGCGATTTGTTGTTTTTTCCTCGGCACCCTCTTAGACTCAATTATCTAAGCAAGCAACCTTAAGCGGCTCTAACTCACCCTCCTATATGCAATTACCGAGGCAAGCAAGAGTGTGAAGATGATCTTCCTCACAAGAACTCGATGATCTTATGTTGAAGACGGCTTCTAGACAAGTTTACCGAACACTTGGAAGCTCAAAGAATACTAAAATCTCCAAAGAGAACTTTTTATTAATCAATAAAATCTCTCAAACAAAGAAGAAAGCATCATCCTTTTATAGATGAAGGATGGCTTTAACCTAAAGCTAAGAATGAATAAAATAAACAAACAAATATGGTCCATTAAATTGGACTTGATCTAACGGCTTGGGAGAAGGGTAGCTGGTTCCTAAAGTATATAAAACCCTAAAAACATAAATTAAGTGTTAATAATTAGGTTGGGCTAAGTTTAATTCGTCCAAAGCCTTATATGTTAGCTTTTGGGCTAAATTTTACAAAATCTCGTAATAATCCCGTATCCAGTATTCTGCATGCGTAGTCTTCAGTAAATTGGACGTATCTTGAGTTCCCGATGTCTAATTGACGTGTTTCAAGATGCGTTGGAAAGGTAACTGAATGACGGACAATTTGTTAGAAGACAACTCGACCCAGATGCAACCTAAAGCGGTTCTAACCCACCCTCCTAGATGCAATTACCTAGGCAAGCAAGAGTGTGAAGATGATCTCCCTCACAAGAACTCGATGATCTTATGTTGAAGATGGCTTCTAGTCAAGTTTACCGAACACTTGCAAACTCAAAGAATACTAAAATCACCAAAGAGAACTTTTTATTAATCAATGAAATCTTCTCAAACAAAGAACAAAGCATCATCCTTTTATAGATGAAGGATGACTTTAACCTAAAGCTAAGAATGAATAAAATAAACAAACAAATCTGGTCCATTAAATTGGACTTGATCTAACGGCTTGAGAGAAGGGTGGCTGGTTCCTAAAGTATATAAAACCCTAAAAACATAATTTAAATATTAATAATTAGGTTGGGTTAAGTTTAATTCGTCCAAAGCCTTATATGTTAGCTCTTGGGCTGAATTTTACAAAATCCCGTAATAGTCCAGTATCCAGTTTTCTGCATGCGCGGTCTTCAGTAAATTGGACGTATCATGAGTTCACGATGTCCGATTGATGCGTTTCAAGATGCGTTAGAAAGGTAACGGAATGACGGACAATTTGTTAGAAGACAACTCGACCCAGAAATGCTTGGATCCCATCCGAAAACTCGTCGCAAGTTGGATGACTTTTCAGACTTCAAAAACAGATTCAGTTTCTTGTCCAAGATGCATCGTTTTTGACCTCCTATGCGTGCACTGTTTTGACCTTTATTGTTTTCATCGAACAACTTCAACTTCTTGTCCAATATGAGTATTTTGACCCCGCTCATGCATGTATCGCCTTCGAATTGTTTTGCAAACTCTTCGAGAACGTTAATTATTTGCAAAGTTCTCTAAATGTGAATTTTGGCTATCAGAAGTCTTGTTCCTTGGCCATGTCATCTCGGCAGAAGGGGTTAAAGTAGACCCGAGCAAAATTCAATCCATCTTGGATTGGAGACCTCCGAGAAATATTGGCGAGGTCAAAAGCTTTCTCGGTTTAGCTGGGTATTATCGACGTTTTGTCAAGGGATTCTCATCCATTACTGCAAGCTTGACTAAGCTAACTCGCAAAGATACACCCTTTGTATGGTCGGAAAACGAACAACGAAGCTTCGATCGGCTTAAACAAGCCCTGACTCATGCTCCTATTCTCATTTAACTAGTATCGGGCAAGGAATACATTGTTTATAGTGATGCATCTCACTTGGGACTAGGATGTGTCCTAATGCAAGATGGAAACGTGGTATCTTACGCTTCTAGGCAACTAAAACCACACAAGTCAAACTACCCTACTCATGATCTGGATTTGGAAGGTATCGTGTTTGCACTCAAAGTTTGGGGACATTACTTGTACGAGGAGAAATGCAACTTGTTCACAGACCACAAGAGCCTCAAATACCTCCTAACTCAGAAAGACTTGAATTTGAGGCAAAGGAGATGGCTAGAGTTACTTAAAGACTACAATTTGGTTATCGACTACCATCCGGGGAAAGTAAATGTGGTTTCTGATGCTCTTAGTCGCAGACTATACTCGGGTAAACCCTTAAATCTAAATCCTAGAATAATCCAATAAAATTAAACCTTTCTTGTCTTACAAGTAACTATTCGAAGAATCATCCTTAATGATCTTGTCCATTCGTTTGTAGCTTCCTTGGCTATCAATACTCATTTCCGTTTATCCAAAGGATAGAAATTCTTGTATGAACTTCAAGTTCAATCTAGTCTAATCTCAAGAATCAAAGAACTCCAACAAATTAATCAAGATCTTCAGAAGATCGTGTCCAAGCTAGACTCTAAGTCTAATTCTGACTTCTCCCTCAAGTCGAATGGACTCCTCTATTTCAAAGATAAGAGTATGTGTTCCTAACAACGAGGAACTAAGACACGAGATATTACAAGAAGCTCACCAAAGCTCTTTCTCGATTCACCCTAGATCGGTTAAAATGTACAAGGACCTAAAGCCACTATACTGGTGGCCGGGATGAAATCGGCTAATCGCAAACTTTGTTTCAAAGTGTTTAACTTGTCAAAGAGTCAAAGCTGAGCATCAAGTCCCCACTGGACTGCTCCAACCAATCGAATTCCCTTAGTGGAAATGGGATCGGATTACAATGGACTTCGTTACTGGTCTTCCTTACACTCCAAGAAAGAACGATGCTATGTGGGTGATTGTTGATATATTCACAAAGTATACTCATTTCATCCTTGTTCGAATGAAGATGAGCTTGGAAACCTTAGCCGAGCTGTACATCCGTGAAGTGGTTCAATTGCACGGTGTACCTACAGCTATAATCTCTGATCGAGACCCCAGATTTGCTTCTCGATTCTAGAATTCCTTATAGAAGGCTCTAGGAGCTAAAGTGCACCTAGTACAACCTTTCATCCTCAATCAGATGGACAATCTGAAAGAATCATCCAAGTGCTTGAAGACATGCTACGTGCTTGTGTTATAGACTTCAGAAAGAACTAGGAGAAATCTCTACCCCTAGTAGAGTTTGCTTACAACAATAGCTACCAGACATCTATTCAGATGGCTCCCTTCGAAGCTCTATACGAAAGGAAATGTAGAACTCCCATGTGCTGGTCTGAATTGGGAGAAAAAAAAGTATCGGGACCTCAATTGCTCAGAGAAACTGAAGAACAAGTGAAGATCATTCACAATCGATTAAAAGCAGCCTTTGATAGGCATAAAGCATATGCAGACTTGAAAAGGAGAGGCATCCAATACAATGTTGGAGAAAAAGTCTTCTCTGTAATACCCCAAACCCGAACCTAGTAGAAATACGTTCTAAAGGTAGTAACATAATTGAATTAGGGAATGTAATAATAGTAACAATTCATTGACTAATTGTGTATGGGACTAAAATTAAAGAAAAGGGAACTAAGTAACAATTAACCAAAAGACTAAAATGTTATAAATAGAAAGTAGAAGTGACCAATTACTAAAGGACCAAAGTGTTGTAAATAACAACATGCCTTGCCAAATTAAAAGGGCTAAATTGAACACTAGACTAACTAAAGGGTTGCATGGTGATTAAAAATAAAGGAGTGACTATTACACATGTCATGAAATGAAAATTGGCATGCTTGTATCTTGGGGAAAGGAAAGCGACCTTCTTCCTTTAGTTACCCCAAATCGATTATAGAGAGAAAAGAGAGAAATTAGAGTGAGAGAGAATTCTCCATGGAAATAGAGAATTAAGCTTCAATCCCACAAGTTTTCTAGAGGTTTCGGTTAGCATAGCTTAAGGATGAAGGTAATGAACCATTTCCTTCTTTCATTTCATGCAAATTGAATATTGATTGTGTGATATTGGTTGCTGGAATGTTAGGGGATAAGTAGAAATTCATATTTCATATGATGGTTAATGTATGTACAATGGTGTAATAGATTGGGTATATGTTTAAGTGACCAAATCAACTTAGTATACATGTCTAAATAAGTATTGTTGCTGGAAATTGATGTATATATGTTTATATAAAAGATTAGGTTGCTGAAAACTTAACTACATTCAAGTGATAAATTAATGAAAGTGTAAACATGCTTAGTTGAATAAATTGATCATCATGCCCTGTTTTAGTTACATTAATAGGTGAATTAAACTGACCAAGGCATGTAAGAAGATGTATATGAAATGAAATATCATGTTAAAACCTTGTATAATTGAATTAGGAAGCTTAAAATGTAAACTAGAGTAATCTGCCCAAAATGCTCTGTTCTGGGCAGCAACTTCAAAAATTCACCATAAATTGTGTAGATTGAATTCTGGGTCCTGAGCTAAAATCTGGAAAAGAAAATAGATGGACAATGCAAACTGTCCAGAAATGCAATTGCCCTGTCTTTGAATAAAAAATTGTATTAATTGGAAAAGCATGAAAATGCAAGGCCTATACCGTTGGAAATAAGATTAAGTTAGCTTTCCAACGATGTAAACTAATCGAAATTCTGACGTATGAAATAAAAGTTGTGCTTGTTTAAGTGGACACTGTACAAACTGCCTGGAAGTAGCAGTCTTGGTACTTTGAGACTGTTTTGTACACAATTTGATAAACTGTTAGTAACAGTTTTAAGACAGTAAATACTGCCCAGTTCTGCCTTAATATGAAATGTTGGCAGTTTAGGAATAAACATTAAGAAGTATACATGAAAAATGCCATTTTTTGTGTGTAGGTTATGTATTGACCTTGTTACTATGTTGAATGAATATGTGAACAAATTTTGATGTATTTCTTGTGTAATGTATTAGAACTAGCAGTGAACTTGGATAAGGCTAAAAACAAAAAGGGTTTGGATCCAAGACAAGCAGTTAAGCTTGGAGTATTGTGAGTGTAGCTTGACATAGGGTTAGGACTTAGGTCCTAACCAAATATGCATGTTATATTCTTGTTATCCTTGTATTGATTAAAATGAGCTTAATATGAACTTGAACATGCATAAAAGGGAAGATTGGCTAAGCTAAAATTTGTAAATAAATAGAAGCATGAAAATGGGTAAATTAATTAGAAAGGAAAATGTAAACATGTTTGATTTCTTGCCTTGGAAATGAGTTGTTCGAATGATTGCTTGTATGTACTCCATGATGTATATGTTTGATTTCCATGCTTTAGATTGATCATTCGAATGCTCGATGCCTAATAAAGGCCTATGCTAAATGCTTACTTGAGATGCTTGAAATGCTTGTCACTTGAAATGTTTGCTATTTGAAAGGCTAGCTAATTGAAATGTTTGAAGTGCTTGTTACTTGAAATGTTTGTTGTTCGAAATGCTAGTTACTTGAAATGTTGAAATGCTTGCTTGAAGGACAAGTAATTAGTGATTGTGGAGCTAAGGCTCAATTAGCCTAAGGGCTAAGCATGATATTGCTATAACTTTTTTGAATGTGATTCTTGAACACAATTGTCTTGACTTGAACATGAAAGTATAAAACACAAGAAACAACAATAAGCTTTAAAGCAAAATAAGAATTCTTGTGCTATAAAATACCCTCTAAAGAAAGTTAAAGATTTAAAATACTTAAGTTGCCTACAATGGAAGTCCTTGGATACAATGGTATGTTGCATGGTATTCTTGGGACAACGGTCCATGAGCCACGGCTCAGGGGGACGCCCCATTACATGTAATATGTTATTGGCGACAGTAGGAGGTAACGGGGGAGTTGTACGGAGATTGGAAACAGTTGGTTGGATAGTGAGAAGTATAGGATTCTTGGACCTTTATGGTCAAACACAGACCAATGTCATCCATAACTAATTGTGATCCAAGGCAAACATGTAAAAGATGTGAACATTATTGTGAAATCAAATAAGAAATTCAAAGGAAAATCATGAAAGTAAAATGAAATGTTAAAGAAGCTCTTGGTGAGCATATTATTAAAGAAGCTCTTGGTGAGCATATTGTTAAAGGAGCTCTTCGTGAGCATATGAAATATTGAGTTCTTAGTAAGCAAAAGAAGTTCTAAAAGGCATAAACTAAATTAACCAAGTGAAAAACAAATGAAGCATAAAGCTTACTTGAAATGCTTGACATAAAATTTTGAGTACGTGACTTACTTAACATGTATGCTTGAATTGATAAGGTGTATTCTTGAGTACTTGCTACTTGATATGATTTGAATGTGTTTAATATGTAAACATGATGTGTTGCTGCCATGTACACTTGTACATGGAAAAATGGACTATTTTCATGTGTTTAATATGTAAGCATAATGTGTTGCTGCCATGTACACTTGTACATGGAAATGTGGACTATTTTGTGTATAAATGAAAAATTATTGGACTGTTTTGGATGTCCAATTGTGTGAGCTTGATTCATGGACTGTTTTGTGTATAAATGAACAATTATTGGACTGTTTTGTATGTCCAATTGTGCGAGCTTGATTCATGGACTGTTTTGTGTATAAATGAACAATTATTGGACTGTTTTGGATGTCCAAATGTGTGAGTATTATTCATGGACTGTTTTGTATAGAATAGGGACTGTTTTGACATCGTGAATTATGTGTACATGTTAGATGACTGAATTGTCTAGGCTAAGTGAAAACATGAACTGTTTTGGCATCGTGAATTATGCGTACATGTTATATGGCTGAATTGGCTAGATTACATGGAAATACGGACACCTTGATAATATATGAGGACTAAATGAACTATCTTGCATTACCAGAATGTCTAAACATGTATAATAGTCGACTTAGGACCAAGGCTTAAATCAAAGAAAATAAACAGGAATCAAAGGAATACATGAATTGCTTGATAAGTAAGCTTGAACACTTGAATTGCTTGACATGTAATACTTGAATCTTGTGTGGTATGATTCACTACTTGGAATGTCTCACGATTTCACTTGAATTGATGATCAATGGATTTGCTTGCCTGAATCCAAATTACGTATATGACTTGACTCCACGCCCTTATTCAAATGCTTTGAAATCCTTAGTTAGGATCACATGCCACTTGAAGTAATTGCTACTCGAATTGTTTGATACTTGAATTTCCTGAACCTGATATTTAGGCTTGAATTGACAAATGTGATACCTTAATTTCTTGCCATAGGATTTTGTACTGGAATGGCTTGCTTGATAAGTAATGTGACCATACTTAACTTTGATATGTTATAGATTACTTTCTATATGAAAATTGATTGACTTAATATGGATAAAGTATGAATTGTAACATGTATTGCTTGAAAGGATTTGTATACTCGACTTGTAAAGCACGTATATGACATGAATTAAAATAGATATATTACTTGGACATCGTATTTGTTGTATGAAAAATGAGTAACCCTGGTTAATGTTGCTTAATCTAAATTGTCTTGATCAATGTTGTACTCAAATGCAATAGATTCGAAGATACATAATTCATGCTTGATTCCCAAATGCTATAAACTTTAATAGGTCTACTTGACTAATTAAGACTTGATATATACAAAAATTGGTTAGAACTAGGGCTACCTCACTAAGTACATAATTGCACTTATCACTCTCTTTTCCTCTCTTCCCAAACCACATGTTTAGAGTGCTTAAGGAGATTGCTTGATTTTGAAGTCAGATTCCTTGAACTTGAAGTAAGTTACAAGCAAGGGCTAAAGTATGAATTCATACTTGTTTTGTATTACTCCTAGTAGTTGGTGGCACCTAGTCATGCTAGATCATGCATTTGGTTTGTATTGAAAGTTTGTATATATGTATACATGATTTGGACTTGAATGTTATCAAACTTGGTTGTTATAACTTGATTAGCTACGCATATATGCGTGAACTCTGGATCGAAATAAAAGCTTTCTAGTCTATATATACTAATCAAATGCCTCACATGTCTACATGATTGAGTAGCAAGACAGTTTTGAATGTAAATTTGGAAATGACTATATCCTAGCCTAGTACGTTGTTCGAATGTCTTAATTGGTTGGAGGAGTGGTAAACATCTTGAATTTATCTTCAAAATAAAATAACCAAAGTGGTGACCTAGTGTGAATAAGAAGCACGTCTTACTTATATGATCGAATGTAATGCCTAAGTTATGTTAATTGTTGAATGATAAGCAGCGCATAGGTATATATATGATACTTGGATGGAAATGTACACTTGTTAGCCTATGCATACAAAGTGATTTCCTTACATGCCTACCTGATTTAAAATAGTAGTTAATCTTAAATGCATGAAACTTGAAAGTGGTTAACAGCTATGGTAATCTATAATGTAAAGAAGTATGATCACAATTGTATGATTGTTAATGAGTATATATATATATATATATGGATATGATCATGAATAAAATGGAAATTGGATTGAAAGAAGTATGCTTGGTTGTATGACCATTCGAATGCTATGTGATAACTTGAATGAAAATGCAATAGTAAATGAAGGTGGTAACCTATAATGACATGTGATTACTTGTGTAAAACAAATATGTGCTTGATTATGAAATAAAATATGTATGTCTATTGCTTACTAGTCACTTAACTCATCTAATAGAGATGAGTTCAAAAAAGTTTAAATTAACTCGTGTTTCCAGTGTTCTCGTAATGCTCCTGAGCTGGTTGACTACTAAATCGGGTTGGGGGTGTTACATCCTCAAAGTCTCCCCTTGGAAGAAAGTCTTTCGGTTTGGAAGAAAAGGGAAACTTAGTCCTCGGTTCATTGGTCCGTTTGAAATCATTGAAAGGATTGAACCAGTGGCCTATCAATTAGCTCTTTCCAGTGAATTTGACAATATTCATAATGTCTTTCACGTGTCTATGCTCCGAAGATATGGGTCTGATCCATCCCATGTCCTTGATCTTGAAGAAGTACAGTTCAAGCCTGACTTGTCATACGAAGAGGAACCAATTTAGATTCTTGAATACGAAGTTAGAAAGCTCAGGAACAAAATTGTTCCTCTTGGCAAGGTCTTGTGGAGAAATCACAAGATAGAAGAGGAAACTTGGGAATATGAAGAAATCATGAGGAAGCAATACCCTCACCTATTCAATTCAGGTAAATTCGAGGACGAAATTCTTTAAGGGGGGAATTGTAATATCCTCAAAACTAGTATAAAAGAAGTTACTACAATGTTTTCATTTGATCCCTAATTGATTGAAAGCGAGATACTAGATCTAGTTAATAAGGACTAGAATGTTATAAATGAAAAGTAGTAACCTAATGTATAAGTGACCAAACTAAAACAAACAACAAATTGAAGGAATGCATGCAAAATTCATACATTCCTAGAATGCCCCTACACATGTCTTTAATTAGTGAATAACTAAGGACATTTAGTCATTTTAGGGAGGAATTAATTGATGATCTATCATCATCTTCCTCCTTTAGCCGAACCATATGAACAAAATTGAGAGAGAAAACTCCATGCTCATTGATGTAAGCTTGAAATTTGGAGAAATTGGAATTGCTAGCATTCATATTATCTTGTTAGAAAGGTAAAATCCATTCTTTAATGCATTATAGATTCAAATGATGCATGTAGATTTAGGGTTCTTGCTTGAATTACATGAAATTGATGAATGATTAGCGAGTTGATGCTAAGAACTAGTTAAGAAGTTCAATTGATTGATTAATCCATGAAATTGATATGCCATTCGAATGAGTAGGAGAAATTGATGTTTTCAATAGCCAAATTGATGGTAAAATGCTATGCTAGATGCTGGAAATTGAGAATAGGGATCATGGTTGAAACTAGTATCGATTAGGGACTGCTTTGCTAGATAAAAATGTGTAAACATGCTTAATTGTATATGCTTCCATGTTTTGATCACATTGCTAGGTGAATTGGACTGACCTAGACATGTAGGAACATGAAAATAAGTTGAATTATAATGTTAGAATCTTGTTTTTATGAATTATGAAGCTAGAAGCTTAACCTAGTGTAAACTGCCCAGAAAACTCTGTTCTGGGCAGTAACTTTGAAAAATCACCATAAATTGTATAAATGGAATTTAAGGCTGAAATTTTTATGGACAGTGCCTTAATATGTCTAAATTCATTAGGAGAAAACAAAACTAAATTCTGGATTGTAGAATGAATTGTAGAGAAGAAACACTAGGGACAGTGCAAACTATCCAGTGTCGTAAATTGCCTTGTCTTTAAGCTAAAAACTGTATTAATTGGAAAAGGATTAAAAAGCAAGGGCTATATGGTTAGAAAGACAATTAATTTAGCTTTCTAACGGTGTAAACTAATGGAAATTCTGACGTGCAGAATGAAAGTTATGCATGTTTAAGTGAGCAGAGTACATGCTGCCTGGTAGTAGCAGTTTAGGTATTGTGGCAGTTTTGTAAACTGTTTTGCAAACAGTTTTGGGACAGTTTAATTGCTGCCCTATTTTGCCTTGATATGGAATGTAGGCAGTTTGGTAATGTGTATTAAGGTGTGTATATGAATGTACTATATGTTTTGTATATATAATGTATTAACCTTGCTGCCATGTTGAATGATTTTGTGATTTCATATTTTGACCTTGTTCTATCTATGTGATCCATTAGATCAAGGAGAGGAGTTTGGAGAAGGATCTAAAGTCGAGCATTCAAGGGACAAGCATAAGGGAATAGTCTTTCGAGACTAGCTAGCTTTGGGAGTATTGTGAGTGTTGTTTATTCTAGAGTTAGGACTAGGTCCTAACTAAAGCAAGCATGTCTAAACTCTTGAATTGTTAAATTGGACTTAATATGATCTTGACCTAATAAGGGGAGTATGAAATAAGATAATACATGAAACTTGACTACATCCTTGAAATGTTGTATAAATAGAATGCTAGCATGTATATGTGATAACATTGATGCTTGTATGTATGACATGGTATTGTGACCAATTGCTTAAACCGAATGCTTGATGTGCTAGCTTAGATGATGCAATGAATACTTGAAATGTTGAGTTATGGCTCTTTTGGCCTAAGGGCTTAATGCATGTATAAGCTTGCCTTGCAATACTCGAAATGACTCTTGAAAAGATAATGGTTGACATGAACTTATACACTTGAATGATACATGATCTTGAACTTGAAAAGCTTGAAATCCTTGAATAAATGGATTATAATCAAACAACCTTGGTTGCTAGTTGAATAGGTAGAAGGGCATGCCTTAGAGTATAGAGCTCATTGTGCCAAGGTGGACTACGGTCTAGGGCTAAGGCCCCTAATTGGCGACAGACGGAGGGTACGCATGTTGTCTTTGGCGACAGTAGGAGGGTTGATGGTACAAGCATGAGAGGGGTCAAAATAATCATCTTGGAAAAGAAGTTGAAACTGCTTTGCAAGTCAGAAACATCAGTCAACTTGCAAAGCATTTTGGGATGGGATCCAGTCATTTATGGGTCAACATTTCTTCTTAAAACTTGTCCGGCTGCAAATTAGCTTTCCAACGCATCTTGAAACGCCTCAATCGGACATCTGGATCTCAAGATACGTCTATTTTAGCGAAGACAGCGCATGCAGAAATTCCTATACGGGATTAATACGAGATTTTTGGATAATTACGAATTTTCAAGATTTTATTTGATTATTTGTAATTTAAATCAATATAGAGTTCTACAATATCTATTAGGATCAGATTTATTTAATTAGGATTTTATTTTTAGCATTTATTTATTATTAGAAGTTACTTATCTAATTAGGAGATTAGATTTTAGCATTTATTTATTGTATTTAATTCCTAAGTTTAGTAGGATTAGAACTTCTCCATGGCCTATATAAAGGAGGCTTCACCTGCATTGTAATTCAGATTTTAATGATTAAATATAATTATCTTTTGAGTTCCAACTTGCAAGAACATTAACTTATGTTTTAGAAGCAAATCGATTTTCAAGTTCTCCGGAATTTGTTGTTGAGGATCTTCACACTCCTGCTTGCCCATACAAAAGCGTTTGGGAGGGTGGGTTAGAGCCGCTTGAGGTTGCTTGCTTAGATAATTGCGACTAAGAGGGTGCCGAGGACAAAACAACAACAACGATTCGGAAGCCATCTTCATCTTCAACCTTCACACCATCTTCCATAATTCCATAAACAAAACTGGAATTTTCATATTTGTTTTATCTATCTCTTTCTCAATCTTTTTATTTATATTCTTATTTCTCATCATCTAATCTATCATATTCACCTTGTTTCTTTAATTTTCCAGCTTTAATTTGAAATTTTCAAGAAACCCCCAACTAGTTTCTCTTGACTTTTCAGATTTGCGTATAACTTCCTTGTTCGAGTCTAAAGCCCTAGGATTGCTTCCAAGCCATCAAATTGAAGGTTACCACGTGCCAAAGCATACTCTATCATTTGGTATCAGATTCAGGTCATTCTTAAGGATGTCATTGAGCAACGTATTGGATTATACCCTTTTGGAGATTCGATGTCATTATTGTTGTCGGCTAGATCATTCAGGGTATGATTGTCCAGATAAGTTTTATTTTCAAGAAAATATTTTGAGAGATATGTTGTCTGAATTCATGTCTTCTAATGATATTGAAATCCGTGATCCGGAGCATGATCAAGAAATCTGTTCTTCTAAAGAACACGAGGAAGACGATACCAACGAGTGTTTAACCTTGCCTATTGATGAGGAAGAAGCTATAAGTAATGTATTTGTTTCCAATGACAAACCTGCTATTCTGATTCAAGATGATCATCAAACGACAAACACCGACGAAGGTACCTTAAAATCAAAAGGTATCATTGATTGTTTTCAGAATTCTATTTATGCTTATTCCTTTTTTAGCATTAATAAAAATTTTGAAGATAAGAATGAGTTACTTTGCAACCAAAAGAACAATTGTGATGATCCCAATGAGAAGGAACTTTTAAATTACATTGCAAAAAGAGACTCTGCAAAAGGATCCTTCAAGACGTCTTCTCTTCTATGGTACTTTGATGAACTTCCACCATTTACCGATCTAGATTCGAGGGCGAATCTTTTTGAGGAGTGGGGGAAGGATACGAGCATGAGAGGGGTTAAAATAATCATCTTGGAAAAGAAGTTGAAACTACTTTGCAAGTCAGAAACATCAATCAACTTGCGAAGCATTTTTGCATGGGATCCAGGCATTTATGGGTCAACATGTCTTCTTAAAACTTGTCCGGAACGAATCTTGAAATGCCTCAATCGGACATCTGGATCCCAAGATACGTCTATTTTAGCGAAGGCAACACATGCAGAAATTCCTATACGGGATTAATACGGGATTTTTGGATAATTACGAATTTTCAAGATTTTATTTGATTATTTGTAATTTAAATCAATATAGGATTCTGCAATATCTATCAGGATCAGATTTATTTAATTAGGATTTTATTTTTAGCATTTATTTATTATTAGAAGTTACTTATCTAATTAGGAGATTATATTTTAGCATTTATTTATTGTATTTAATTCCTAAGTTTAGTAGGATTAGAACTTCTCCATGGCCTATATACAAAGGAGGATTCACCCACATTGTAATTCAGATTTGAATGATCAAATAAAATTCTCTTTTGAGTTTCAAATTGCAAGAACATTATCTTATGTTTTAGAAGCAAATCGATTTTCAAGTTCTCCAGGATTTGTTGTTGAGGATCTTTACACTCCTGCTTGCCCATACAAAAGCGTTTGCGAGGGTGGGTTAGAGCCGCTTGAGGTTGCTTGCTTAGATAATTGCGTCTAAGACGGTGTCGAGGACAACTATCAATTCATCACGCCATCTCTACATATTCAAGCTTCCTCCATTGACGTGGCCACCATAAGAAAATCTGAATTTTTAGATTTGTTATTTATTTTGGTTTGTTTTGTTTTTCTCTTTATTCGAATTTGCGCTACTCTATCATTTGACCAGTACTACGGTACATCTTGTGGCGACAGTTGGTTGGAGACTCAATTACATAGTCAAACTATGAACCAAGGATTGTGTTAAAAGGATAATAAATGAGCTAATAAGCATGAATAGCTTGATTACTTGTCATGTAAGCATGATTTGCTTGATTTCTTGTTATGTATGCATGAATTGCTTGACTACTTAATATGTGACCATGAATAGCTTGATTACTTGAAATGGATAAGCATGAATTATGATTCATTGTCTCTTGCTTCTTATGCTATTCGAATGCCTTGAAATCCTTAGCTAGGATCATTATTGACTAATTGACACTTAATTTGATATAATAATTGGTTAGAACTAGTTACTACCTCACTAAGTATATTCTTGTACTTATCACTCTTGTTTTCATCCTTCCCAACTAACGGATAAAGGATTCGATCGTTGCTTGATCTTGAAGCCTGATTTCTTGAGCTCGAAGTATGACACAAGCATACCTCGAAGTAAGACATACTTGTTTTGTATTTCTCCTAGTAGGTGGCACCTAGACATATACATGTAGCTAGCACTAGACCATGCATCTTGTTTGTTTTGGGAGGATTGTATATATGCATGAACATGGCTACTTGATGTTTTGAATACTTGTATATATATGCATGAACATGGCTACTTGATGTTTTGAATACTTGTATATATATGCTATTGTATGGGCCTTCCATGTTAAGAACATAGCTATTAAGACTTAAGTATGTATTAAACTCAAATTATATGTAATGTAAAAGCAGTTACTGTGCATATGTGAATATATGTGGAATGTTCAAAGTGATTGATCTAACGACATGGAGAAAACTACGTTCATAACCATGTGGGGCACCTTTTGTTATCGGGTGATTCCATTTGGGCTAAAGAACGCAGGGGCAACATACCAAAGAGCAATAGTGACTCTTTTCCATGACATGATGCACAAAGAAATAGAAGTATATATGGACGACATGATTGCCAAATCCCGAACAAAAGAAGAGCACCTACAGAACTTGAGAAAACTATTCCAAAGACTATGAAAGTACCAACTGAGGCTCAATCCTGCCAAGTGTACCTTCGCTGTAACTTCTGAAAAACTCCTAGGGTTCATGGTAAGCCGAAGAGGGATTGAGATTGATCCAGATAAAGTGAAAGCCATCCAGGATCTCTCACCACCCCGCACTCAGAAGAAAGTTCGCGGTTTCCTAGGGAGGCTGAATTATATCTCTCGTTTCATTTCCCAATTAACCAACCGATGTGACCCGGTCTTTAGACTTCTTAAAAAGAATAATCCTGGTGTGTGGGACGAGGAATGTCAAAGAGCCCTAGAAATGATCAAAAAGTACTTGACAAATGCTCCAATTTTAGTCGCACCAGTACTAGATCGACCAATAATTCTCTACCTCACAGTTTTTGAGAATTCAATGGGATGCGTATTGGGGCAACACGATGAGTCAAGAAAAAGGGAGCAAGCCATCTATTACCTAAGCAGGAAATTCAATGATTATGAAACGCGGTACCCGCCAGTGCAGAGGCTGTGTTGTGCTCTAGTTTGGGCTACTAAGCGGCTTAGACAGTATATGCTGTACCATACTACTTGGTTGATATCCAAGCTAGACCCATTGAAGTTCTAATGGAAGTGCCAGCACTAACGGGAAGGATGGCCCGATGGCAGATGCTCTTATCCGAATTCGATATCGTATACGTTAACCAGAAAGCCGTAAAAGGGAGTGCCGTAGCAGATTTCCTAGAAAGGATGTGCATTACAACCAAAGAAGAGGTTTCAGATGATCAATCATGGAAACTTTACTTTGATGGAGCCTTTAACGCCCTCGGACATGGGATAGGAGCAGTGCTAATTTCTCCTGAGGACGTCTATTATCCGTTCACCAGCAGATTGGAGTTCTTATGCACAAACAATATAGCTGAATACGAAGCTTGCATTATGGGACTAAACTCAGCTATTGAGAGAAAGATTAAGGAACTTCGAGTATTCGGAGATTCATCCTTAGTAATTTACCAATTGCGCGGGGAATGGGAAACTAGGAACCCGAAGTTGGTCAAATATTACGAATTGATCTAAGAGCTCACCAAAGAGTTCGAAAAGGTCAGCTTCAATTACCTGCCCCGAGAAGAAAATCAGATGGCAGACGCCTTGGCAACCTTGGCATCCATGTTTAAAACAAACACCAGGGTAGAAATGAAGCCCATTGAGATGCGGACGTTTGAAAAGCCTGCTCATTGTTGTAATGTACAGGAAGAGATTGATGGAAACCCATGGTACTATGACATCTTGCAATATGTCAAGCTTCGAAAGTATCCAGAAGAGGCAAATGACAACGACAGAAAGACACTCAGAAAAATGGGAACAAGATATGTCCTAGATGGGGAGATCCTATATAGGAGAAGTCATGATCAGACATTGCTGAGATGTGTGGATGCCCGGGAGGCGAAGGAGATTTTAGCCGAAGTACATGACGGGCTCTGTGGAACGCACGCCAACGGGCTGTCTATAGCCCGAAAAATCATGAGATATGGTTATTTCTGGTTGACCATGGAGGGAGATTGCATCGATTACGCCAGGAAATGCCATAAATGCCAAATCTACGCTAACAAAATTCACGCACCCCCATCGCCTTTACACACCATGAATTCTCTGTGGCCTTTCGCGGCGTGGGGCATGGACGTCATCGGGCAGATTCATCCGAAAGCTTCCAATGGACACCGTTTCATTTTGGTCGCCATAGACTATTTCACTAAATGGGTAGAGGCAGCGTCTTACGCCAACATAACAAGGACTACAGTATGTAAGTTCTTAAAGAAGAAGATTATTTGTCGATACGGATTGCCAGAAAGGGTCATCACCGACAACGCTTCCAATCTGAATAACAAAATGATGACGGACGTGTGCACTCAATTCAAGATAACACACCATAATTCCACAGTCTATCGTCCTAAAATGAATGGAGCAGTGGAAGCAGCAAACAATAACATAAAGAAGATCATAGCAAAGACGACTGATACCTACAGGGATTGGCATGAGAAGTTGCCATTTGCCCTTTTCGCCTATAGGACGTCCATTCGCACATCAACAGGGGCAACACCCTACTTCTTGGTGTATGGTACCGAAGCAGTACTCCCCATCGAGGTAGAAATCCCATCTCTCCAGGTCTTAAACAAAGTAAAATTGGAAGAAGCTGAATGGGTGCAGGCTAGACTCGACCAGCTAAATCTCATTGATGAAAAGATACTAAAGGCCATTTGTCATGGTCAGATGTACCAAAAGCGGATGATGCAGGCATACAACAAAAAGGTGCGCCCAAGAGAATTCAAAGAAGGGGATCTGGTGTTCAAGAAAATCCTCCCTATCCAGAAAGATTCTCGAGGAAAGTGGATGCCCAACTGGGAAGGACCGTACATCGTAAAAAAGGCCTTCTTAGGAGGAGCCCTGATCCTAACAGAAATGGATGGAGACGAGCTGAAGAACCTTATAAATTTTGATGCCGTTAAGAAAAACTATCTTTGAAAAAAAAAAGAAGAAAGAAAAGAAGAAAATAAAAAAAGAACGAAAATGGAGAGCTCAGGGCGAAAACCCGAAACTGGGCGTCTTGAAGCAAAGGAGGACCCGAGTTGAAAACCCGTAAAGGGCGGCTCGGGTAAATTGAAAAGTTGAATATCCGAAGAGAAGGGTATCCCCATGAACATCATGAAGAGGGAGCTTCAGGCAAAACATTCTACGCTGGTTGACAGGATCATGTATCATTCATATCGAAGATAATGAGGGATCTTGTATTTCATACTTAACTTTTCTTCTTTCTCATGTGTGTCATACCTTTTTTTAAAGATATCCCAAGCCCTTAATCGTAATAAAACCGTGTTTTTGAGCATCCATTCCTTGCCTTCTTGTTAATTTCAGTCAAATAAGTTAACATAGGCTTATAGTGAAACAAGAGATTTCGGAGCATTACTGTGATCTAACCTTAAAAATGCAGGTGATTAAAGAAAATGGTGTTAATTCCGCCCTCTAGCTCCCTACATAACGACTGTTGATAGGAAAGGCGGAAAGCGTCAAACAACCGGATAGGATAACCAATGGCGTACGTCCTGTCTATTCAAGGAAAACATGCGAGATAACAAAAGAGATCTCTTGGATGAAAACCCAGAAACGCACCCTTAAAAAAAACTCTCTCTCTAAAGCGAAAACCCGAAAAGGGCACTTTAGAATTCCAAGTCGTAAAAAAAAGGTTGGAATGGTTGAACCTGACAGTGAAGCGGGGTATCGACGCCCGTGAGAAAGGAGAAAGTGAACAACGAGATCGAATAAGGAGCAAAACAAGCCCACCAAGATATTGACACTCATGCATCATGAATAGTTAGACATCACTAGGATTAGGAGCATGTCAATTCATTTATCATAGCATTTTGTTTTGTCTCATACAGGTATCTGCGGATTCAAAGAGACATCGATGGCCATCGTGGTGTGAATCCCAAATGAGAAAACAGTGGTTTTACATACAAAAGGCATATGTTTCCAAGCTCCAGAGAGAGGTTCTATATAGGAAGAATCCTCCACTCCGAGGCTGCAGAAGCTGAAAGTTCTATGTAGGAAGGACTTACAGCTCCAGGGTGAAGACTAGCAGTTCTATATAGGAAGAACTCCAGTCGAAGGAATTCACCCATGACGCACAAGATTATATAGGAAATCCTGCTGTGTCGAAAGCGAAGAGTTCTATATAGGAAGGGCTCCGAGCTTCAATGTCTTAGAGTAAAAGATTCTATATAGGAAGAATTCGTAGCTCCAAGATTTCAGACGCCAAAAGTTCTATATAGGAAGGACCGACGGCTCCAAGGTGTAGACTAGCAGTTCTATATAGGAAGAACTCCCAGTCGAATGAATTCACCCATGACACACAAGGTTATATAGGAAATCTTGTTGTGTTTGAATGTGAAGAGTCTTATATAGGAAAGGCTCCGAGCTTCACTGTCTTAGAGTGAAAGGTTCTATATAGGAAGAACCTGTAGCTCTGAGATTTCAGATGCCAAAAGTTCTATATAGGAAGGACTGACGGCTCCAGGGTTTGAAGACTAGCAGTTCTATATAGGAGGAACTCCCAGTCGGAAGAATCCATCAGCGGCGTAAAAGGTTTTATATAGGAGAAACCAGCATTGAAGGCGAAGAGTTCTATATAGGAAGGACTCCTAGTTGTACTGTCTCGAAGTAAAAAGTTCTATATAGGAGGGACTCCAAACTTGAGGCTTCAGAGCGAAGGGTTCTATATAGGAAGAGCCTGTAGCTCCAAGATTGGAAGGTGACGAAGCTCTATATAGTAAGAACTTACGAGCCTGAAGATTCAGCTAAAGAAGGGCGGAGAATTCCAAAAGAACACGTGTTTCCAAAGCTACAAACAAGGAAGTCTGATAAAAATGAGTGCTTATGAATCTTTGCTTTGTTCCCATTCCATGAGAACAAGCAAAGAGGGGCAACTGTAATGACTTATTTTTATCTGGTTTGTAAATACATATTAGTATAATTAATAGTATACTAGTGTTGCATGTATACATTGTATTATATGTTTATTATGAGCATGAGTGTTACTAATATATATATAAGGTGTGGTGTGTGCATGTATATTATAAACTATGTATGTATACGTATTAACGGTACGTGTGTCACACATGTATCTATAGTTAGTACGAGCGTATTTGTTTAATGTGTGTAGATGTTATGTTAATTATGTGTATGATTATATGTACGTATGCTAATATGTTATATTAATTAATGTTTGTATAAGTATATACGTTTGTATTATCGTATGTGTATTGTTGTTATACTATTAATATTATTATTGGGCTAATATATAAAATGAAATCCAAAATATATATATTAAACCAAATAAATAAATTGCCAGTCCAAGTCCAATTACAAGTCTAATACTATTACAAGGCCCGGTTGGCCCAAACCCAAACTCTATTTAATTACAATTATTTTGTGTGCAGATGACTATGGGCTGTTGGATCAAGATCTGATCCAACGGCCACGATCAAGCAAAGAACAAAATATCTGCCACCCGCGTGCACTACATGTCTGGACGCTTCGAGTGCCACGCGCGCGTGCAGTCCACGCACAGACTCTTTGATATCCCACGCGTGCGTGAGCCCCACGCGCTTTGACCCCTTGACTGCTGAGCCACACGTGTCACAATCTGGAGTCGTTTCACCAATCGAGGCTTCATCTGGGCCGTTCATCCTTCAAGCCAGCCCGACCGTTAGATCAGATCTGATCTAACGGCCGAGAACACCTCTGGACAAAGACAGAGCCCACACCGTCACCATGCTTCACCATGCCGATCTTCAACCACCGCGCTCAGACATGTCAAAACACAAGAAAGTATTATGTCAGTAGCAGTCCAGATCTGAAAGCAAATATTATATTACTTGTACCAAACCAAGGACATGCATATATGTATGAAAGAAACATTTTGTAAGAAAAAAAAGGTGGTAATCGAAAGAGTCAAGTAGTTGTAATCGAAAAAGCAAAGTTGTAATCGAAAGAAAAAAATACAAAAAAGTCAGTCTTTAGTGGTAATACTCTTCTCTTTTTTTCACCTTGTTGCATGCATACACAAAAAATACGTAGTAAAAAAAAAGAGGGTTAGAAGTCGTACCATCGTCGTGGGTGGATCTCCCCTCATCAGTGATAAGCCTTTTCGGCTTTCCCAAGCCGAACATGGTGAACTGAAAGGAGTGGGAGACCCCTTTTTGGTTTTGTTTTGGGTTGAAAATAAAAAAATGGGTTTTTATGTTTCGTATTTCTTAAATCTAGGCTGTATAAAGGCTTTTTCTTTGAATCCAAGTTAGGATCAGTGTCGAGGGTAAGGTAGGGGTTATTTTGGTGTGTTTTTTGAGGCTCGCCGACGCCAGTTAGCAGCGGCCGGCGGTGGAGAAGACGGCGGCCGGTCGCCGGATTCTGGGTTCATCAGGGTAAGTTGAGAGAAAACGAGAGAGAGGGTCTTGTTATAAAATTGAAAAAATGAAGAAATGTGTGAAAATTTGGTCCCGGCTAAAAAAAGGGGTATTTATAGGTGTTATTATTTCGTGAAATGGGGAAATTACGTAATAAATCCCCCCGCATTTTTGATATTTTCACTTCTGTCTTGCCGCATGGTATATTTTCAACTCTGGTCCCCCTTTTATTTCAAAATCTTGCAATCCAGTCCCTAAATTACACCGAATTAGTTTTTAAATGGTAAAATTACCCCTTTAACCATCCCGCGTTTTTGAATTTTTCATTTCGGGTTTGCCCCTTGGTCCAATTACAGTTTTGATCCTTTTAGGTTCTATCTATTTTGCATTTTCGTCCTTAAATTGCATATTGTTATCCTTTCATTTCTGCCACTGATGTTTATTTCTTTTCATTTCAGTCCTGTTTCCATGCAAATATTTATGTTCGTATTATAATCGTATATATTGATGTAGTCTTCTGCCTTATTATATATCCCTCGTATATACCTTGTATTTTTATGTTTACATGTATATGTGTGTTAAGTTTATGATGATTATGTATCTTTATGTATTTGTTTGGTTATTCGTATTACGCATATTATGTTCTAGTCGGCTCGTACATAACATGTTTTGTATTTTTGTACGTATTGTATGTTTTCTTGGCTTTTAGGTTACATGCTAGTATATTTTCTTTTTATGTATGATATATTGCTTTATATGTGTTGAAATGTGTTTTATTTCTAATATGTATGTCTTCTTGAAATATATGTTTTTGTCTATACATGTATTTATTCCTGCCTTGTTATTGTGACATGTTAAATTTGTTTTTATCTATTATTAAGCTTGATGTATATGTGTGTTCTAATTACGTATTTTATTTTTGTTAGATTAGTATTCTGTTATGTGAATATTTATTGTCTTTAAATTATCTGCCTTGTTTTATATTTTTGCCACTAAGACTGCATATGATATATAAATTGTCAATACGGTGCCCTTTTATCCGAGCGTAAACGGGGCCAGTATCAGGCGTAGTGATAGTGGTTGGGCGTTTACTCTCGGCTAACGGGGCCCTTAAAATTTATTCGCAATTATAACCGAATTTTAAAATAATCGTCACTTTAACCCGGAAAATCCAATATTAATAAAGTGGCAATTATTAAAGTACCAATTTTGGGCGGTGTGGGGGTGCTAATCCTTCCCCATCCGTAACTGACTCCTGAACCCAATATTTTTTGAATCTCTGGTTTTATGGTGTCCGGCCTACCTAAGTGACCGGTGGCAACTCCAATTTTTTAAAATGCGGTTTTTAAAACCCCATGGAATAAACGTTTTATATCCAAAAAATTCACAAACACCTTTCGAACCCACGTTTTTTAGCGAAAAAAGACATCGCGACACACTCATATATTGGCAATTAGCGTGACAAGTTTCATAATCATAATTCGTTCATAAAACACATAAGATACTTGTATTGCAATGGTGATAGTCTTTCAATCTCCTTTTTATGGTGGTGATAGCTCTTTAAAGAGCATGTATTTCCTCTAGATTTATGGATTTAACTATCCCCACATCAGTGTTTAATGCATCCATTTTTTGTATTTTCATGTTTATTTTTTGCATTTTGTCTATCTATAGTCTTAGTTGCTCTTGTTATACATATTTCTACCTTTTTGCTCTATTGTCGATGTATTACTAATGTCCCTACAGATGATGTTTCACTACTGCAGCTAGCTCGACACTATAGCGACTAGCTATCCAGTTTGCTAAAAGATAAGGACGACCCTACTAGCTGGATTATTTGTTATAGCAGAATTGGTATGTCAGAGAGTCACGCAAAACACCTGAAGGATAGGTATGCTTTCTTTGGTTGCTTATAAAATGATAAATTCGAGAAGAGAAAGAGATTTCACGAAATCTCCATTTCCTATCATCTTTAACCTTCCAAGATCTCCTCCCATGGCAATTTAAACTCAATTTCTTGAGACCCAAGGTTAAGCAAGGCGAAAATATCTAAGGAGATGAGGATTCAAGTGCTAGATGAAGGAGAAATATATGTTATATTCTTTAAACGTTTCTAGAGATAGATGTTTATTGGAGATCCTATTATATTTTATGTGTTAATAACGTTGGTTTAATACTTTGAGCTCTATATGAACTTGTTTAAACTTTGGTTTTTCAATTCAATATATTATTATTAGCTTTCTTCATATTTCGATTGTTAGATTTGATCTTTGTTTGCATGGGAGCGTTAAACATCATCACTGACATCAAGAGATGTAATGACGAGTCAGGTCAACAAGCCATTACAATGATAGTTGAATGAGGATACAACGAGAGTTGATCCACTTGTTCAAGGAGTTGTAGTTTTGATGAATAACGAGAGCTGTGGTTGATCTACATTTTTGAGTCATCAGTTGATAATTGAATGGAAGTTAATAAGCAAGCTTAACCTTTTTATTTGCCAAATGAGCCATCGAATTATATTTCCTTGATTGTACTTGACAGTTTGCAAAGTTGAACCAGGGTTATCCAGATCTTCACTTAATATTCCTTTTAACTTCTTATATTTGTTGTCCTTGCTATCATCTACACACATTACTGTATTTCTTTGTTGCAACTACTATTACACTCACAATATTTTAGTTTTATAGAATTGCTTGTGGCCACATAATAGTTCGAGTAAATACTCGTCCTCGTGCGAATAATATCTAACATGATCCTCCTATTTCTATACTTGCATCGGTAGTGTTTACTTGCACTTAGCATGTGACGATTATTCACTGCGCAAGTTTTGGCGCGGTTGTCGAGATGGTGTTATTTGGTTTTTATGTTTCTACTTGCAATTCTATTTCATTTAACTAATTTGTAGTTGTTTTAATAGCTTTTGTTATTTCCTTTTGTTTTAATCTGTTTTATAGGTTTTGTATGACCAGAAGTGTAGCCATACCACTCTTCATACCTAATCTAGAAGTTGAAATGACTCTTTGCCAGATCTATTACATCATGGAAGGATCTTGCAATGCAGTTTGTATTGCACTTTAATCCACCAACAATAAACTTGCGCTTGAGAAATAATATTACTACATACTATAGTTGGATGATAAAACTCTCCAAACTACAATTGGAATGATATGTCTCTATTGTGACGATGTCGCAACCATGGCCTTCAACAAGAAACTCAAATTGAGATTTTCTACAATGGGTTGAATGCGACTACAAGAAATCTTGTCAATGGATCCTCTATGGGACCTTTACTTGATTACACATACACTACTACTGTTGGTGTGTTGGAGTAATTTTCTTAGAATGATTCTCAAGATCCTATTTCAAGAGTTACTTCATGCAAGGCTTAAAAAAGGAAACATGAAAAACAAAAGAAAAACAAATATGCAAATGCAATATGAAATACTAAACTAAAAAAATAAAATAAAAGAAAAAATAACTCATGGAGACACTGAGGAGGTGGTTCATGGATGATGATGCCCTAGCCTTTGTCCCGTGTGGATGTGGGTTTCTTGGCAAAGTGGGAGGAGGCACCGGCTTTAGTATCTGGTCGCTGTCTCCATCGAGTGGTGGGTGCAGCGGCAAGGAGTTTAGGTGGTAATGAGGGAAATTCCATCGGTTCATCTGGAAGCAACTTCTGAAACAATGACTGTTGTTGCAAGTCTCTTCTTTGAACCGACAGGAAATATGGTCCCTGAGTGGTTTAGAGAGATTCAGCTACAATTTCCTTGATGGAAGGGTGGTGTAGATTGAAGAGGTGAAGGCGCAATATAGACATATCCCTTTAGTTCCTCCACGTGCAATGGGATTAGTCCCGGGAGTGCATCAATCATGGTATCCCCACCCATTGTTTTACTCTAGCCTTCGCACATAGTTTTGTTATTAAGTTGGGGAAGAATATTTCTTGTGTCTTACTCAATGATGCATATCTTTCGATGACGGTGACGTGAATTTTTGTGTTGGGAATAGGTCAAGCTTCCTCAACGATCTTTGATAGAGTAGCTCAAATTCGAATAAAGAGAAAAACAAACCAAAATAAAGAACAAATCTAAAAATTCAGAATTGCTTATGGTGGTGGCGTCAATGGAGGACCCATGAATATGTGGAGATGGCTTGATGAATTGATAGTTGTCCTCGGCACCCTCTTAGACACAATTATCTAGGCAAGCAACCTCAAGCGACTCTAACCCACCCTCCCAAACGCTTTTGTATGGGCAAGCAGGAGTGTGAAGATCCTCAACAACAAATCCCGGAAAACTTGAAAATCGATTTGCTTCTAAAACACAAGATAATGTTCTTGCAAATTGGAACACAAAAGAGAATTTTATTTAATCATTCAAATATGAATTACAATGTGGGTGAAGCCTCCTTTATATATAGGCCATGGAGAAGTTCTAATCCTACTAAACTTAGGAATTAAATACAATAAATAAATGCTAAAATCTAATCTCCTAATTAGATAAGTAACTTCTAATAACAAATAAATGCTAAAAATAAAATCCTCATTAAATAAATCTGATCTTAATAGATATTGTAGAATCCTATATTGATTTAAATTGCAAATAATCAAATAAAATCTTGAAAATTTGTAATTATCCAAAAATCCCGTATTAATTCCGTATAGGAATTTCTGCATGCGTTGTCTTCGCTAAAATAGACGTATCTTGAGATCCAGATGTCCGATTAAGGCGTTTCAAGATGCGTTGGAAAGCTAATTTGCAGCCGGACAAGTTTTAAGAAGACATGTTGACCCATAAATGCCGGGATGCCATCCAAAAATGCTTCGAAAGCTGACTGATGTTTCTGACTTGCAAAGCAGTTTCAACTTCTTTTCCATCCAAAAATGATGCGCAAGGAAATATTGATCTAGTGAAAATTGAATAGAGTAGATGGTACCAGTTTGTAATGAAGTGAGTTTATAATCTAACGATTTACTACATGATACCCACTAGTGAACATTCTCTAGAACCTCATGAATGTTCGTTATTGAAATATTGGAGGTAGTAGTCTTCTAATAAATGGCTTTCATTATCACAAATGACATGAGTCTTAGTTTATTGTATAAATGATTGTTGCAACATAGTTAGTAATCGAATCAAGAGTTTAGAATTAGTTATCTTTATAAGAGGTTAAATAGATAACCACAATTGTAGTAGTCTGGTATGTTGGAAGTCTTGATAGTTTCTAGCAAACTTCTCAATTCTTCAGAACTGCGTAAGATAATGGTGATTACTTATGTGTTTACTTATGCTTTAGTTATCTAGAGTGAGCCTAAATCTAAGTTTAGTTAAAAGTTTTAGTTTTCCCTGAATTCTCCTTGTTCATTTGTTACAAATAGGGCAGAGTCAGTCATGATTACTTGCTTGTTTATCTTTAACATGCCCTAATTCGGTTTATATTCTAGGCCGGGTTAGGGGATGTTCCATGTAACACCCCCAAAGTATAGTCTAGAAGTTTGCTGCATTTGTTTTGAGTCACAAATCAGATTGAGAATATCTTTAATAATAATAACATATATATGTGTGTATTAAAGGACCATTTCTAAATAAAAGAGAAATGAGTGATTAATGGTGGAAGGACCTAAATGAGACAAGTACAAACTTAAAGGAATGCATGTAAATGCATAAAACAACATGGACCTTAACATGTGTCTTGGATAAAACAATATGCCTTTAAATAGGCTACAAATGAAGAGTTCATCTTAAATTACGAAAAGTAATGATAATAATAAAATAAATAAACATATTTTATCTAACCTAAAAAAACTAATAAATAAATAGCAAATCTAATCCTAAATCATCTAAATATCTTCATAAAGAATCCTAGATTAAATTTAAGTACAAATAATCCATAAAATTATTGTAAATTCGTAATAAATAATATTTCCCGTGATAAAACCGTATAGAGATTTCTGCTTGCACAGTCTTCACTAAAATGGACATAATTTGAGCTCCCGTTGTCAAATTGATGCGTTTCAAGATACGTTAGAAAGCTAAGAGACAGACGAATATGTTTGAAGAAGACATGTAGAGGAACCCTCTAGATCACAATTAATCTAGCAAACTCACTAATATGATCCGAGAAAACCCCAAACCCATGTTTAGCAAACCGATAATAAAACATGATCTTGATGTAGAAAACGATATATGATGAATTTGATGGTGGTGGTGTTGGATAGATTTGTCCTTGGCACCCTTCTAAACACAATTGAATAGACAAACACCTGCAAACGGCACGAATCTCTCTGATGAATGGATGATGACGAGATAGATGTTGTGGGATACGTTGTCCTCAGCACCCTCTTACACGTGATTATCTAAGCAAGCAACCTCAAGCGGCTCTAACCCACCCTCCTAGATGCAATTACCTAGGCAAGCAAGAGTGTGAAGATGATCTCCATTACAAGAACTTGACGAACTTACGTTGAAGAAGACTTCTGATACGAAAAATAACAAGGCAAATCTATCAACCTTGAAAATAAAATGGCCCATGGCCAAAGGTTTTTGCAACTCATAAATTCATGATGTTGTTCTTATTAGTGGAGCAAGTATGCCTTTAAATAGGCTACAAATGAAGAGTTCAACTTAAATTAGAAAAAGTGAAGATAAGAATAAAATAAATAAACATATTTTACCTAAACTAAGAAAATAATAAATAAATAACAAATCTAATCCTAAATCATCTAAATATCTTCATAAAGAATCCTAGATTAAATTTAATTACAAATAATCAATAAAATTATTTAAAATTTGTAATAAATAATATTTCCCGTGATAAAACCGTATAGAGATTTCTGCACTCACAGTCTTCACTAAAATGGACATAACTTGAGTTCCCGATGTCAAATTGATACGTTTCAAGATGCGTTGGAGAGCTAAGAGACAGACGAATATGTTTGAAGAAGACATGTAGAGGAACCCTTTAGATCACAATTAATCTAGCAAACTCACTAATATGATCCAAGAAAACCCCAAACCCAAGCTCAGCAAACCGATAATAAAACATGATCTTGATGTAGAAAACGAGATAGGATGAATTTGATGGTGGCGGTGCTGGATAGATTGGTCCTTGGCACCCTCCTAATCGCAATTGAATAATCAAACACCTGCAAACGGCACGAATCTCTCTGATGAATGGATGATGATGAGGTAGATGTTGTGGGATATTTTGTCCTCAGCACCCTCTTACACGCGATTATCTAAGCAAGCAACCTCAAGCGGCTCTAAACCACCCTCCTAGACGCAATTACCTAGGCAAGCAAGAGTGTGAAGATGATCTCCATTACAAGAACTTGACGAACTTACGTTGAAGAAGACTTCTGATACGAAAAATAACAAATCAAATCTATCTACCTTGAAAACAAAATGGCCCATGGCCAATGGTTTTTGCAACTCATAAATTCATGATGTTGTTCTTATTAGTGGAGCAAATATGCCTTTAAATAGGCTACAAATGAAGAGTTCAACTTAAATTAGAAAAAGTAAAGATAAGAATAAAATAAATAAACATATTTTATCTAACCTAAAAAAATAATAAATAAATAACAAATCTAATCCTAAATCATCTAAATATCTTCATAAAGAATCCTAGATTAAATTTAATTACAAATAATAAATAAAATTATTTAAAATTTGTAATAAATAATATTTCCGTGATAAAACCGTATAGAGATTAATGATCGCATAGTCTTCACAAAAATGGACATAACTTGAGCTCCCGATGTCGGAATGATGCGTTTCAAGATGCGTTGGAAAGCTAAGAGACAGGCGAATATGTTTGAAGAAGACATGTAGAGGAACCCTCTAGGTCACAATTAATCTAGCAAACTCGCTAATACGATCCGAGAAAACCCCAAACCCAAGTTTAGCAAACCGATAATAAAACATGATCTTGATGTAGAAAACGAGATAGGATGAATTTGATGGTGGCGGTGCTGGATAGATTGGTCCTTGGCACCCTCCTAATCGCAATTGAATAAACAAAAACCTACAAACGGCACAAATCTCTCTGATGAATGGATGATGATGAGATAGATGTTGTGGGATATTTTGTCCTCAGCACCCTCTTACACGCGATTATCTAAGCAAGCAACCTCAAGCGGCTCTAAACCACCCTCCTAGACGCAATTACCTAGGCAAGCAAGAGTGTGAAGATGATCTCCATTACAAGAACTTGACGAACTAACGTTGAAGAAGACTTCTGATACGAAAAATAACAAATCAAATCTATCTACCTTGAAAATAAAATGGCCCATGGCCAAAGGTTTTTGCAACTCATAAATTCATGATGTTGTTCATATTAGTGGAGCAAATATGCCTTTAAATAGGCTACAAATGAAGAGTTCAACTTAAATTAGAAAAAGTAAAGATAAGAATAAAATAAATAAACATATTTTATCTAACCTAAAAAAATAATAAATAAATAACAAATCTAATCCTAAATCATCTAAATATCTTCATAAAGAATCCTAGATTAAATTTAATTACAAATAATAAATAAAATAATTTAAAATTTGTAATAAATAATAATTCCGTGATAAAACCGTATAGAGATTTATGATCGCATAGTCTTCACAAAAATGGACATAACTTGAGCTCCCGATGTCGGAATGATGCGTTTCAAGATGCGTTGGAAAGCTAAGAGACAGGCGAATATGTTTGAAGAAGACATGTAGAGGAACCCTCTAAATCACAATTAATCTAGCAAACTCGCTAATACGATCCGAGAAAACCCCAAACCCAAGTTCAGCAAACCGATAATAAAACATGATCTTGATGTAGAAAACGAGATAGGATGAATTTGATGGTGGCGGTGTTGGATAGATTTGTCCTTGGCACCCTTCTAATCGCAATTGAATAGACAAACACCTGCAAACGGCACGAATCTCTCTGATGAATGGATGATGACGAGATAGATGTTGTAGGATATTTTGTCCTCAGCACCCTCTTAGACGTGATTATCTAAGCAAGCAACCTCAAGCGGCTCTAACCCACCCTCCTATATGCAATTACCTAGGCAAGCAAGAGTGTGAAGATGGTCTCCATTACAAGAACTTGACGAACTTATGTTGAAGAAGACTTCTGATACGAAAAATAACAAGGCAAATCTATATACCTTGAAAATAAAATGGCCCATGGCCAAAGGTTTTTGCAACTCATAAATTCATGATGTTGTTCTTATTAGTGGAGCAAATATGCCTTTAAATAGTCTACAAATAAAGAGTTCAACTTAAATTAGAAAAAGTAAAGATAAGAATAAAATAAATAAACATATTTTATCTAACCTAAAAAAATAATAAATAAATAACAAATCTAATCCTAAATCATCTAAATATCTTCATAAAGAATCCTAGATTAAATTTAATTACAAATAATAAATAAAATTATTTAAAATTTGTAATAAATAATATTTCCGTGATAAAACCGTATAGAGATTTATGATCGCATAGTCTTCACAAAAATGGACATAACTTGAGCTCCCGATGTCGGAATGATGCGTTGGAAAGCTAAGAGACAGGCGAATATGTTTGAAGAAGACATGTAGAGGAACCCTCTAAATCACAATTAATCTAGCAAACTCGCTAATACGATCCGAGAAAACCCAAACCCAAGTTCAGCAAACCGATAATAAAACATGTTCTTGATGTAGAAAATGAGATAGGATGAATTTGATGGTGGCGGTGTTGGATAGATTTGTCCTTGGCACCCTTCTAATCGCAATTGAATAGACAAACACCTGCAAACGGCACGAATCTCTCCGATGAATGGATGATGATGAGATAGATGTTGTAGGATATTTTGTCCTCAGCACCCTCTTAGACGTGATTATCTAAGCAAGCAACCTCAAGCGGCTCTAACCCACCCTCCTATATGCAATTACCTAGGCAAGCAAGAGTGTGAAGATGGTCTCCATTACAAGAACTTGACGAACTTACGTTGAAGAAGACTTCTGATACGAAAAATAACAAGGCAAATCTATCTACCTTGAAAATAAAATGGCCCATGGCCAAAAGTTTTTGCAACTCATAAATTCATGATGTTGTTCTTATTAGTGGAGAAAATATGCCTTTAAATAGGCTACAAATGAAGAGTTCAACTTAAATTAGAAAAATTAAAGATAAGAATAAAATAAATAAACATATTTTATCTAAACTAAGAAAATAATAAATAAATAACAAATCTAATCCTAAATCATCTAAATATCTTCACAAAGAATCCTAGATTAAATTTAAGTACAAATAATCAATAAAATTATTGCAAATTTGTAATAAATAATATTTCCCGTGATAAAACCGTATAGAGATTTATGATCGCATAGTCTTCACAAAAATGGACATAACTTGAGCTCCAGATTTCGGAATGATGCGTTTCAAGATGCGTTGGAAAGCTAAGAGACAGACGAATATGTTTGAAGAAGACATGTAGAGGAACCCTCTAGATCACAATTGATCTAGCAAACTCACTAATATGATCCGAGAAAACCCCAAACCCAAGTTCAGCAAACCGATAATAAAGCATGATCTTGATATAGAAAACGAGATAGGATGAATTTGATGGTGGCGGTGTTGGATAGATTTTTCCTTGGCACCCTCCTAATCGCAATTGAATAGGCAAACACCTGCAAACATCACGAATCTCTCCAATGAATGGATGATGGCGAGATAGATGTTGTAGGATATTTTGTCCTCAGCACCCTCTTAGACGTGATTATCTAAGCAAGCAACCTCAAGCGGCTCTAAACCACCCTCATAGAAGCAATTACCTAGGCGAGCAAGAGTGTGAAGATGATCTCCATTACAAGAACTTGACGTACTTACGTTGAAGAAGACTTCTGATACGAAAAATAACAAGGCAAATCTATCTACCTTGAAAATAAAATGGCTCTTGGCCAAAGGTTTTTGCAACTCATAAATTCATGACGTTGTTCTTATTAGTGAAGCAAATATGCCATTAAATAGGCTACAAATGAAGAGTTCATCTCAAATTAGGAAAAGTAAAGATAATAATAAAATAAATAAACATATTTTATCTAACCTAAGAAAATAATCAATAAATAACAAATCTAATCCTAAATCATATAAATATCTTCATAAAGAATCCTATATTAAATTTAAGTACAAATAATCAATAAAATTATTGCAAATTCGTAATAAATAATATTTCCCGTGATAAAACCGTACAGAGATTTCTGCTCGCACAGTCTTCACTAAAATGGACATAACTTGAGCTCCCGATGTCAAATTGATGCGTTTCAAGATTCGTTGGAAAGCTAAGAGATAGACGAATATGTTTGAAGAAGACATGTAGAGGAACCCTCTAGATCACAATTAATGTAGCAAACTCACTAATATGATCCGAGAAAACCAAAAACCCAAGTTCAGCAAACCGATAATAAAGCATGATCTTGATGTAGAAAACGAGATAGGATGAATTTGATGGTGGCGGTGTTGGATAGATTTGTCCTTGGCACCCTCCTAATCGCAATTGAATAGGCAAACACCTGCAAACAGCATGAATCTCTCCAAGTTGACTGATGTTTCTGACCTGCAAAGCAGTTTCAACTTCTTTTCTAAGATGATTATTTTGACCCCTATCGTGCTTGTATCAGTAATGGTTGAATTAAAGGCTGTAATTTATATGGTTAGAAGCTTAATATGTCTAGTTTCATTAGAAACAAACGGAATTGAATTTTGAACTGTAAAACATATTATAGAAATGAAACTCTAGGGACAGTGCAAATTGTCCAGTGGTGTAACTTGACCTATCTTTAAGTTAAAAGTTGTATTAATTGGTAACGTATAAAAATGCAAGGCCTATCTTTAAGTTTTGGACATTTTGGTTACTACCTTGTTTTGCCCAAATTGGAATGTAAACAATTATAGTAATATGCATTAACGTATATATATGAATATGCTGAACGTTTCTTACATGAAATATTTGAATATTGTTGCCATGTTAAGTGATTGTGTGAACATATTTGACTGCTTGAGATGGGTAATTGTTATGCTCAATATACCTTGTTTAACATGTATTTACTTGTATGAATTGTTAGAGCAAGGAGTAGAACTTGTGGAGGAAGAAACAGTGGAGCATTCGAAAGCTAAAAACAAGGGGATTTGGATACAAGACAAATAAGCTAGCTTGGAGTATTGTGAGTGTAGTTTACTATAGGGTTAGGACTTAGGTCCTAACCAAATATGCATGACTACCTTCTTGCTATTGATATGCCATGATAATGAGCTTAATTTAACTTGAATATGAATAAAAAGAGAAGATTGGACTAAACTAAAATTGTGAGTAAGTAATAGCATGCAAATTGATAAATTAATTAGAAAGAAAAGTGAAAACAAATGTATGATTCCATGCCTTGGATATGACTTATTCGAATGCTTGCTTGATAGTGCTCTATGATGTAAATGCTTGATTCTTGATGCCTTGGGTGTGAACCATCGAATGCTTGCTTGTATGGATTTCTATGATGAAAATACTTGATAACATGGATTAAGTCATGAAATAAAGACCTTGCTTGATGCCTAAGATGGCATATGTAAAATGTTTACTTGAATATCAAGTTAAATTGCAAAATGATGAGCTAAGGCTCAATTGGCCCAAGGGCTAAGGTTGATCTTGATATAACTTGCTTGAATGTGATCCTTGAACATGATTTGTCTTGCCTTGAACATGAAACACTTGAAACGTAAAAAGTAATTGAAGAGCTAAGGCTCAATTGGCCTAAGGGCTAAAGCATGATGTTGTTATACCTTGCTTGAATTGATTCTTGAATGAGATAAGATATCTAAGTCTCTCTTTCAATGGAAGTCCTTGGATATTAGAGTGTGATACTTGGTCTGCCTTGGGACTACGGTCCATGAGCTACAGCTCGGGGGGACGCCACATTGATTTGTGAAATGTTTTAGCGATAGTAACGGGGGAGTTGTACAGAGATTGGTGATAGTTTGGTTGGATAGATGTGAAGTTAGGATTGACATGTTTCGATATCAGCCTTTGCTTTGCGCTTTGAGCTAAGTATCGCTTGGACCTATACGGTCAAACTCAGACCAAGGTTATTCATAATTAAACCTATGATCCAAGGCGAACAAGTAAAAGACATATAAATACCAAAGGCCCAAATTAAAGAAAGTAAACAAGAATTACAGAGGCATAAACTAAAGTAATCAAATGAAAAACAAATGAAGCATAAAGCTTACTTGGAATACTAGAATTACTTGACATGTAAAGTTGAATACTTGAATTACTTGACATGTAAACTTGCTACTTGAATTACTTGACATGTAAACTTGTTACTTGGATTACTTGACATGTATTCTTGAAATGACAAACATGTAAACTTGAACTATTTGCTACTACATGATTATTACTTGAAATAGATCTTCATCTTACTTGAATTCATGAGTACTATTTGTAAACTTGTCTTGAATGAAAAGCTTGAAATGCATTATGGTTATACTTGACTTGATAAAAAAATGTGTATTGCTTGAGTGTTGCTGCCATGCACACCTTGTACATGAAAATATGGACTGTTTTATGTGATTAACATGTAAAACTTGAGTGTTGCTGCCATGTACACCTTGTACATGAAAATATGGATTGTTTTATGTGATTAACATGTAAAACATGAGTGTTGCTGCCATGTACACCTTGTACATGAAAATACGGATTGTTTTATGTGATTAACATGTAAAACTTGAGTGTTGCTGCCATGTACACCTTGTACATGGAAATATGGATTGTTTTATGTGATTAACATGTAAAACTTGAGTGCTGCTGCCATGTACACCTTGTTCATGGAAATATGGATTGTTTTATGTGATTAACATGTAAAACTTGAGTGTTGCTGCCATGTACACCTTGTACATGAAAATATGGATTTTTTTATGTGATTAATATGTAAAAACATGAGTGTTGCTGCCATATATATACCTTGTACATTAAAATATGAGCTGTCTTGAATTGTTAAAATGTATAAGAATACTATATGGACTATTTTGTCAATGTGTGGTCAAATTATGAGCTGTCTTGAAATGTTAACATGTATAAACATGAAAAATGGACAGATTTGAATAAATTAGAGGTCACCATGGACTGTTTTGCTTGTATATGTGTATATATGTATTTAATGGAATCTACATACCTTGCTGCCATGTATTGCTTACATGTGATTAAAATGGGTTGTTTAAGTATGTTATTGGAATCTACATACCTTGCTGCCATGTATTGCTTACATGTGATTAAAATGGATTGTTTAAGTATGTTATTGGAATATACATACCTTGCTGTCATGTATTGCTTACGCGTGATTAAAATGGATTGTTTAAGTATGCTAACGGAATATACATACATTGCTGCCATGCTAGGTGACAATAGGTGTAAAATGAGGCTGCTTTACATGTATGAGTGTATGTTTGTAAATGTTGCCATGTTAGGTGACAATAGGTGTAAAATGGGGCTGTTTTACATGTGTGAAGAAAATATGAATTATGTTCTTACTTGAATTGTAACATCCTAAATTTGTGATACTCTAAAGGAAGAACGTTTGATTTAGAAATTATTACTAATTCGTATGTTAATGGAATGGTTTGTATTATTTACACCTAGATTGAAATAATAAGTCTAGGGCCAATTTGAAAGAAAGGGAGATAATAATAACTGATGTCTAATGTACTAAAACATAAAAGATGTGGAGCTTAGGACTTGCATGTTAAAAAAATTCTACTTAATGGTTCTTACATATGTCATGTGAAGTTTTATACATGTGGGGGAAGGAGGGATCGGTAGAAAACTTCATTAATGCATGTCACCTTCATCTTTTCCCCCGCAGAATCCGAGACAATAGTTGGGAGGAAAAGGGGGAATTAGAAGGAGGTTGGTAAAGCTTCAAAATTGAGCTTCAATCTTAATCAAGCTATTGTTTTTCCTTCAGGAAGCCTATTGTAGAGGGTAATAACCCTCCTCCCACTCCTTTAGATTGCATAATCAAATCTGAAAATTTATATATTGTATTCTAACAAGCCATAGATGTCTAGATTGTTAGAAAAATGAATTCTTGTGCTATATGAACCCTCCTAGTTTTCGAGTACCATGAATGATGGATTTCTTATGCTTGGTAAATTGTTATGTAGATAAAAGAAAGGTCGTGTTGCTTGTGATTAGGACCTATACATTATTGAAATATATTGATTAATAGGATGGGCTATTGTCGCTGGCATTATGAAGATTGAAATTGAATTGTGGTACCGTTGCTTGAAAAAATATAGCTATGGACTGTTCTGTTATAAAAAGGAAAAAAAAATCTAGAAACTGTTTTGTACTTAAATGAGACTGTTTTGGGAACTAAATAAGGGACTGATTCGAGCTGTTTGATAAATTAAAGGACTGTTTTAAAAGTCTAATTAAGAGGCTGTTTTTACATTAAATCGGGACAGTTTTGTAGCTTAAAGGACTATTTTTGAACTTAAATATATATATATATATATATATATATATATATATTCATCCTTGGCTTGAATCTAATTATATAGGAACACATTAAGGAATGTATTAAGGTATAAAAATATGAATGCAAATTTAGGGGGGGGGGTTAATCTGGAAGTATAGAATCACAAGCGGGACTGTTATGAATGTATACACTTATAATAAGAGCTGATTTTAGTGATCTAAAAATAGAATGAACTGTTTTGTTGAAATAAAATTGGTTACAAGTATGCTATGGACTGTTTGGCAATGTTAAGCTTGTCAATGAACTATTTTGATGTGTAAAATGTGTATATAAGTATAATGGATTAAATTGGCATAAATATAAACATTAGAGGATTGTTCTAAGTAAATATATGTGTGGAAATAAAATATGCTGGACCGTTTTGTAATTTGTTTGAATGATTGTGCTTAGAAGTGTGAAATTAGATACAAGGGTACATTTAGGTGACTTTAGATCATTGTTGGTTTGTGTTACTTGATTGTGGAAGATTATAGTAAAAAGAATTAGGGACTGTTGTCCAACTCAAAAAGGGATTATTTTACATTGTAAATGGACTGTTTTGAATTGAAATAAAAATGTTTTTGGACCGTTTTGCAAATCCGAAATAGGGGGCTGCCTTGAAACTAAATAAAGGCTGTTTAGGATAAGTTAAGAACATGAATGGATAATAACATTAGAGGAAAATTTGTGAATGGGTTAATTATACAAAAATGGAACTATTTTTGAGAAGTTAAAACAGGGCAAGGGCTAGATTGTGTTCTAGTGGACTGTTTTGCTTCATAAGAAAAATATATGGACTGTTTTGCTTAGCCTAGCAGTTTTGAATAATTAAGAAAGTATATAATTTGTGTAAGCTTGCGTATGCGTATGCCTATTCTTTGAAACTGTTTTGTGTAGAGTTAAAAGTACGAAGGTTTGTCTAGGTCATATATGTAAGCATGTACATAGGTTGTGAGCTGTTTCGATTACTTGAGAAAGCTTGTAGACGATAGGGGGATATAAATATCTATTGTGAGCAATAGAATTGTGGATAAATGAATTGTGTTGATATTAATAATTGGTTATTTAACTGGAGGTACCTATCTCGATAAGGATTTGGAAAGGGCATGAAGGCTAGAAAGGGGAACCAATCCAGAGTGTAAAGAAGTGTAGATTCAGGTATTCTGTAACTTCGGGATAATAGGTGAGTGTAGTTGTTATGTTTCGGATGACACGGTGATACATGTATGGGGGGCTAAAATGATGCATTGTAGCCAACAAGTTGAAGTTGTTTTATAAGTCTGGAATTTCAACCGCCTTGCATCAAATTTTCGGATGGGATCCGGACACTTCTGAGTCTACATGTCTTCTTCAAACATAACGCATCTTGAAACGCAACAATCCGACATCGGGAGCTCAAGTTATGTCCATTTTAGTGAAGACTGTGCGAGCAGAAATCTCTATACAGTTTTATCATGGGAAATATTATTTATTACGAATTTTCAATAATTTTATTGATTATTTGTACTTAAATTTAATCTAGGATTCTTTATGAAGATATTTAGATGATTTAGGATTAGATTTGCTATTTATTTATTAGTTTTTTTAGGTTAGATAAAATATATTTATTTATTTTATTATTATCTTTACTTTTCCTAATTTAAGTTAAACTATTCATTTGTAGCCTATTTAAAGGCATATTTGCTTCACTAATAAGAACATCATGAAGTTTTGAGTTACAAAAAACCTTTGACCATGGGCCATTTTATTTTCAAGGTAGATAGATTTGCCTTGTTATTTTTCGTATCAGAAGTCTTCTTCAACGTAAGTTCGTCAAGTTCTTGTAATGGAGATCATCTTCACACTCTTGCTTGCCTAGGTAATTGCATCTAGGAGGGTGGGTTAGAGCCGCTTGAGGTAGATTGCTTAGATAATCGCGTCTAAAAGGGTGCCGAGGACAAAATATCCTACAACATCTATCTCGCCATCATCCATCCATCGGAGAGATTCATGCCATTTGCAGGTGTTTACCTATTCAATTGCGATTAGGAGGGTGTCAAGGACAAATCTATCCAACACCGCCACCATCAAATTCATCCTATCTCGTTTTCTACATCAAGATCATGCTTTATTATCGGTTTGCTGAACGTGGAGTTTGGGGTTTTCTCGGATCATTTTAGTGACTTTGCTAGATTAATTGTGATCTAGAGGGTTCCTAGATTTTGAGGTAATTCTTGGATCCTGGCTTCCTTATCAATTGGTAATCAGAGCCTTGGTTTAGGTGTTTGAAACAATTATCTTTTACTGTTGTTTTAGTAGTTGAGAAAAAAGAAAAAATATATAATTCTCTATATAGATCCTAGTTTTAATATTTCATTCTTGGAGACATCTCAAGAGACTTGAAAGTTGTGATCAACAACTCTTAAGATTTGGGACGAATCGTTTTCAATAGGGGAGAATGATACATGTATGGGGGCTAAAATGATGCATTGTAGCCAAAGAGTTGAAGCTGTTTTATAAGTCTAGAATTTCAGCCGACTTGCATCGAATTTTCGGATGGGATTCGGGCACTTCTGAATCTACATGTCTTCTTCAAACATATTCGTCTGTCTCTTAGCTTTCCAACGCATCTTGAAACGCATCAATCCGACATCGGGAGCTCAAGTTATGTCCATTTTAGTGAAGTCTATGCAAGCAGAAATCTCTATACGATTTTATCACGGGAAATATTTTTTATTACGAATTTTCAATAATTTTATTGATTATTTGTACTCTAATTTAATCTAGGATTCTTTATGAAGATATTTAGATGATTTAGGATTAGATTTGTTATTTATTTATTAGTTTTTTTAGGTTAGATAAAATATGTTTATTTATTTTATTATTATCTTTGCTTTTCCTAATTTAAGTTAAACTCTTCATTTGTAGCCTATTTAAAGGCATATTTGCTTCACTAATAAGAAGATCATGAAGCTTTGAGTTACAAAAAACCTTTGACCATGGGCCATTTTATTTTCAAGGTAGATAGATTTGCCTTGTTATTTTTCGTATCATAAGTCTTCTTCAACATAAGTTCGTCAAGTTCTTGTAATGGAGATCATCTTCACACTCTTGCTTGCCTAGGTAATTGCATCTAGGAGGGTGGGTTAGAGCCGCTTGAGGTTGTTTGCTTAGAAAATCGCGTCTAAGAGGGTGTCGAGGACAAAATATCGTACAACATATATCTCATCATCATCCATTCATGGAGAGATTCGTGCCATTTGCATGTGTTGGCCTATTCGATTGCGATTAGGAGGGTGCCAAGGACAAATCTATCCAACACCGCCACCGTCAAATTCATCTTATCTCGTTTTCTACATCAAGATCATGCTTTATTATCGGTTTGCTGAACGTGGAGTTTGAGGTTTTCTCGGATCATATTAGTGACTTTGCTAGATTAATTGTGATCTAGAGGGTTCCTAGATTTTGAGGTAATTCTTGGATCCTGGCTTTCGTATCAATTGGTAATCAGAGCCTTGGTTTAGGTGTTTGAAACAATTATCTTTCACTGTTGTTTTAGTAGTTGAGAAAAAAGAAAAAATATATAATTCTCTATATAGATCCTAGGTTTAATATTCCATTCTTGGAGACATCTTAAGAGACTTGAAGGTTGTGATCAACAACTCGTAAGATTTGGGACGAATCGTTTTCAATAGGGGAAGAATGATACATGTATGGGGGCTAAAATGATGCATTGTAGCCAAAGAGTTGAAGCTGTTTTATAAGTCTGGAATTTCAGCCGTCTTGCATCGAATTTTCGGATGGGATCCGGGCACTTCTGAATCTCCATGTCTTCTTCAAACATATTCGTCAGTCTCTTAGCTTTCCAACGCATCAATCCGACATCGGGAGCTCAAGTTATGTCCATTTTAGTGAAGACTGTGCAAGCAGAAATCTCTATACGGTTTTATCACGGTAAATAATATTTATTACAAATTTTCAATAATTTTATTGATTATTTGCACTTAAATTTAATCTAGGATTCTTTATGAAGATATTTAGATGATTTAGGATTAGATTTGTTATTTATTTATTAGTTTTTTTAGGTTAGATAAAATATGTTTATTTATTTTATTATTATCTTTACTTTTCCTAATTTAAGTTAAACTCTTCATTTGTAGCCTATTTAAAGGCATATTTTCTTCACTAATAAGAACATCATGAAGTTTTGAGTTACAAAAACCTTTGGCCCTGGGCCATTTTATTTTCAAGGTAGATAGATTTGCCTTGTTATTTTTTGTATTAGAAGTCTTCTTCAACGTAAGTTCGTCAAGTTCTTGTAATGGAGATCATCTTCACACTCTTGCTTGCCTAGGTAATTGCATCTGGAGGGTGGGTTAGAGCCGCTTGAGGTTGCTTGCTTAGATAATCGCGTCTAAGAGGGTGCCGAGGACAAAATATCCTACAACATCTATCTCGTCATCATTCATTCATCGGAGAGATTCGTGCCGTTTGCAGGTGTTTGCCTATTCAATTGCGATTAGGAGGGTGCCAAGGACAAATCTTTCCAACACTGCCACCATCAAATTCATCCTGTCTAGTTTTCTACATCAAGATCATGCTTTATTATCGGTTTGTTGTGCAAAATTGGAGAATTCGAATTTAAGTTCAATTTGTTTTAGCGGCAGTTGAATTATATAAAATAATATATATACACAATGCTTTAATTGGGATAGGATCCAGTTACACAATATGAGAGTTTTTAACTTTTACACGATTTTTGATCGTTGGATGAGTAAAATGGATGGCTAAGATTAATAGTGACTTATGTGAAGATTATCACATGGAAAAAAAGTAAAGAGTTAATCTCAACCATCCATTTTCCCCATCCAACGATTTAAAAAACGTGTAAAACTTAAAAACTTTTACACTATGTAAGTGGATCCTAACCCATATATATGTAATGTGTGTTTTAATTAAATTGGTACTCCTAGTTAATTCAAATGTCTTCTTATATCTCGCTATATATAGACATGCTTGACTTCATTATTTTGAATCTAGAGAATTTCCACAAAGCCTTGCGCATATACTAGAATACAGAGAGGGAAAATTCTTGGAAAATTACCATAAGAGTTATTTAGAATTTTCGATATATTTCCTGTGTTTATAAATTGAGTGGTGCCCACACACCTAGCATCCACGACTGTGAGAATAGAGAAGATCTTTTGGTTGGAAGCGTAAATCTAGAAGAAGCTCGAATTGTTGATAATAATCTGGAGAATTACCAAGAGATTTGCATCAAGCATAAGATATTTAAGTAAACAAGTACATGATTATGGATTGTATTTATTGTATTAGATATCATGTTTGATCGACATTCTGATGCAAGGAAAATAGTTCACATGGTTTGGGCCGGGGAAAATAAATACAACCTATTAGACATGTTTATTGTGACAGGTGAATGGCTTGACAGATACAAACATATTAAATAATTTAACCAACCACGTGGGTTATCAGATCATACACCTTTGAGACTAACTACCGATGATAGTGATTGGGGGCCAACACCTTTTCAGTTCCTTAATTATAGGTTAGATCAAAAGACACGTGTAAAGGTTATGGACCATGAATGGGCAAGATTATCGAGCTCGGAAGAAAATGTGCCATTAACCAAAAAACTAAAAGGGATGAAATTCTTGCGAGTGTGGAATAAGGAGACATTTGGGAATGTGGATCAACAAATAAAGTTTGTGATGTTAAAAATTGATGCCATAGATGCACAAATAGGTTCAGCAAATGGGAATTATGTGGATGAGGAGGAGCGCATGCTTTTGATCTGTAACACCCATAACTTTGTTTAGGAGTAAACCGAACAAGGAAGTGTTACGGACAACAATGATTGGTTTAATACAAGTAAGCCATTAATCCGAATACTAAACTAAATTCAATGTCAAGTTTAAACTATTATTTAGTCAATTTTAGTTAGAAATTTTAAACCTCAACTCAAGTTTTCATATAAAGTTTTAAAAACATTTAACTTTTTCTTCAAGAATCGATATATGACCATTCTTTTAATAGGAAAACTTGAGACCTTTATCTTCTAATAACATGTGACCATTATAAGCCCTTTTTATGTTCCAACCTTAATTCCTAGCTTTCATTTGTCCAATCTATACCATGTTTAATACCAAAGATGGAAGTAAGGTTTGGCTAGAGACAATGTTTAGAAGGTTCGACCAAGTTAACAACTCAATTGATCAAAGGAATTCATTGAAGATTAGTATTAACCTATTTAAGCAAGCTTGAGACACCAACATTTATTTTAATTCGAATCCTAGGATCAAACATTTTAAATCTTAGGTCAACCGTATTCATATACATACATCATTTGCCTCACACATCTAGTCACGCCATCATATTCAAACTACCATACATGCATCCAAAAATAACTACTAATCTATCTAGTAGTAAGCTATGATCATCTAAACATGCAAACAACCCCAAAACATAATAGAGGCCTTATTTACACATAGCATAAGATACTCACAGGATTTACTTACTCATACAACAAAATAACATTCTAATGCATTATGCTTATAAACAATCTATGTGGCACCAACTAGGAGTTCTTATAGAAAGTTCACAAAACATACTTCTATATACTTGTGATTTGTCCCAAGCTCCAAAGGTAATCTGCAGGCAAAGCTTTTTGCCTGAAATATGATGAAAGGATTGCTTTAGTATACACTTAGCGAGGAAGTTTAAAAACTAAAAACATGGAACAAACAAATTATCGTTTCACCACAAATTTATTAATCATGAAATTCTAAGTTTGAACAAGATACTAGTTATTTTGAAGTAAGTCATTAGATCAAAGCAAATATATATATACTTGGGTATTCGAATAAGCATATGTATAAAAGCATTCAAACAAGACACGTCTATATAGGCATTTTGACAAAGCATATATCTTTACCCAAGAGAAGATTCAAGAATCAAATTGGCATATTTACGTGTTATGCAAGTTATTGCAATGATTCATTAATTTAACTTATAAAATTTCATTGTTTTTCTTTAACTTAGCCTTAAGAATCAAGTAGTCTAGGTATACGAATCACCAAGTAACTATCGCCAAACAAAATGGTACTCGAAGTACCGATCAATCCCTTCTACTGTAGCCAAGTGACCAAAACACATCCCTCTTACTATCGCCTTATAAGGACCGTAGTCCAAGATAGTAGTCCTCCCTGAAAACGAGCTCTATGGACTCTATGGCATGCCAACTATACCTATGACTGACTCAAAACCAAGGTTTTTCATTTAGATCTTATCACATCTGAACCATAGCTGAGCTTAGCTCCAAATTCATATAATCTCATAAGCAAGGCTTATAACTTATCATATCAAGCATATATGACAATATGTATAGATTTCAAACATATATCATGCATTCACCAAGTATTGCATAGCATAGGGTACTTTTCATTTAAGTACTCACCTCGAATCCAAGCTTAAATGTACATGCATAACTTAACTTAATGAACAAGTAGTGTAAAATAAAACAAATAAAGATGCTCGGGATAGTTTCGATCTATCTCGAGACTTTAAAACTACACTCACTGTTTGATCCAAGCTAGTTTTACTCCTGAATCACAATTCCTTTTTTCTTTTTTACAACTTGGTCTACCTTATGCCTTACTTCTCCAATCCCTTCTTGGTTTAAGTATAACAAAGAATATAACTATATATTAGAATCAACCCCTAACATTCAATCACTTATAAAACAGCTCAAATACCCATGTATTCATATAATTTCACACAAAATAGTCTACAAATGTTCTTAAATATGCAAAACAGCTTCAATTTCATAAGTACACAAATACATGTACAAAATAGTGTCATATACTTTTCTATGTATCCAAAATAGTCCAATATTCATGTGTATACATGCATATTTGCACAAAACAGTTCCTAACATATTTTTATACATTCAAAACAGTCCATACACTTTGCGTACATACTTATAAACATCAAAACGGTCCCTAACATATTTATATACATTCAAAACAGTCAATACACTTTGTATACACACTTATATACATCGAAATAGTCACTAACATATTTATATACATTCAAAACAATCCATATTTTAGTGTAAAGTAGTCCCCTATTTCCAGCATTATAAAACATCCATTTTGATCCAAAAACAATCCCTAATTGTTACAAAACAGCCCCCGTTTAGTGTAAAACAACCTCTAAATCAAAATTTCAAAGCAGTCCAATAATTCTTGTTAAGCAATATGATCATCATTCCATTTCAAGCATAGTTTACTCAACCACATGTATCATCCGAATGTATATACTCTCAACAACAATAGAATTCATCCTCAAGTATTTTAGTACTTTAAACTACACTACTATTTCACCAAAACATAAGAATTCAACATGCATACTATACACATAATCCATGAAAATTCATAGTACAATGTTTGCTTCCTAACAATCTAATCATCTAAAGCTTATATGAACTTAATACTCAAATTTTCAGATTTGCATTTTGCCTCTAATGGAGGTAAAAGAAGGTTCTTACCCTCCACCACCAAATGTTTGAATGAATTCACCAAAATTTCACCCGATTGGAGTTCAAAACAAAGCTTTGCCAACAACAATCATCTCTCTCAACAAGATAATTCGGTATTTGGAGAAGATGAAGATGTTTTTTTCATCTTTCCACCTAGATTATTTTCGCCCACATGTCTAATTTCTTTGCTTGACAAATGTAAGGACCATGAATTATAATTTTCTTAGCATGCAAGACTCACGTTTAGCATACGATTCAGTTTCGTTCATTAAACAAAAGTCATCTTTTCTTCCTTTTCTTTCAATTTGGTCCTAGACCCTTAATTAAATCTATGTTTAAGAATGATGCAAGACAAATTAAATTACTTTGAAATAATAACCTTCTACTAAGCCAATATTTGGGGTATTACATGAAAACATAATTATATAGATTACATCATCTAAATGAATCAATTTGGATGCAAAAATCGAGGGCAATTTGGCTTAAGGAAGGTGATAGAAATATGCGTTTCTTCCATCGAACGGTAAAATTGAGAGCGATGAAGAATAATATTGCGGGAATACATATTAATGGGAGATGGGTGACTCAACCAGAATGTTTGAGACAACATTTTTTAGAGAATTTCACAAGCATTTCATAAGTACTCAAGTGCACGGACCATGGATGTCGATGTTAATTTCCAATCTTTGAGTGAGGACCAAAGTCGTATGTTAGAGATGGACTTTATGGAGGAAGAGGTTCGAAAGGCAATCTGGAGTTGTGACGATTCAAAAGCACCAGGCCCAGATGGTTTTAGTTTCGCATTCTTTAAAAAAGGGTGGTACTTTTTGAAGGACGATATAATGCATATGGTACCTTCTTTCTATACGACTGGTGTTCTACTGAGGGGTATAAATTCTACATTTGTTTCTTTAATTCCTAAAATAGATGAACATTTAGTTGTGAGTGATTACCGCCCCATATTCCTACTCAATTCTGTGTATAAAATTATTGCAAAAGTAATGGTGGCAAGGCTGCAAAGGGTGGTGGGTGATGTAATTAGTGACACACAATAAACATTTATACAAGGGCTCCAGATTGTGGATGGTATTCTATTGACTAACGAGGTGATTCATTCAATAGGGTGTAGTCGATTCAGTGAGGGAGCTGTTATTCTAAAGCTTGACTTCGCCAAAGCCTACAATTGCAAACGGTGGGATTGTTTAGATCAAGTGATGTGCCACATGATGTTTGGCATGAAATGGAGACGTTGGGTACATCAATGTATAAGTACGGCTCGACTCCCAATCCTTATGAATGGTACTGTCACTAGTGAGTTTGATATGAATAGGGGTTTGTGTCAGGGAGATCTGATGTCACCGCTTCTATTAGTAATGGTCGTTGAAACATTACATCAGTTTATATTGAGGGTGGAAGAATTGGGCTTAATCAAAGGTGTAAGTGTGGCCGAGAATGTCTTCATCTCACACCTACAATTTGAGATGATACCGTATTATTTCTGCATGGAGATGTGCAAAATGTGCGGAATCTAAAGAAGCTCTTGACGTGTTGCCAATTAGGTTCGGGACTCATGATAAATTTTAACAAGTCTTATCTATATGCAATTGGTGTAGAAGAAGAGATTATGGGGGAGATGACAATAGTTCTTGGCTGCAACCATGGGAAATTACCCTTCATTTATCTTGGTTTGCTGGTTGGAATCAATCCATGTAGCCTAAAAAGTTTGGGAGTCGTTAATTCAAAGAATACGATCACGACTATCGTTTTGGAAAAGTAAGACCATGTCCTTTGCAGCGAGGTTAGTTTTAATTAATTTTGTTTTGTCGACTTTGCCAATTTATTATATAGGAGTATTTATGATGCCACAAGGGGTTATTGCAAAGATAGACTAAATTCGTCATGCGTTTTTGTAGAATGGATCAGAAACAAATAGGAAGATGAGGCATGTCAATTGGTCTCGAGTGTGTCCCCCACGAAAATGTTGTGGTCTTGGGGTAGTTGATTTGTGAACGAGGAACCTTTGTTTGCTTGCTAAATGGTCGTGGTGGTATGCGACAGGTGAAAAATCGCTATGGCACGACATCATTATAGCGAAATATGGTCGACAAGTGCTGCAGTGGAGGATGAATTCAACGTATCAAAATAATATGTCTACTATATGGAGACAAATTGTTGTTGTTCAGGATGACGATGTTGTTGAACGTTTTATAGGAGATGGATGCTTTAAATGGATTGTTGGTAATGGGTCAAGTGTAGACAACTAAAGGGTTTTGAGATGCAGCAGGTTGATGAGCTTAAGGCTATAGTGTCCATAATGTCTTTAACTCCTATTGATAGAGATAAGCTGGTTTGGAAACCAAGTTTCTTTTGAAATTTCTCGATAAAACAGCTCATGTCCTTGATGTCTTCATTCAGTTTAGAGGATGGGAGATAGCTTGTTTTTTGGTATGGAAGATTGCAGTTCCCCCAAAAATTCAATGTTTTTGTGGTTTGTAGTCATAGGTAGTCTCCTAACGATATAGTTCTTGAGGGATTGAGGGTTCTCGATCGAAGGCGTAGTGACACAATGTGCGTGGTGTGATGGTAATGATGAGATGGAACATATATTATATTCGTGCCTGAGGATTTGCAGGTTATGAAGGCAACTTTTTGAATGGTGGAGAGTAGCTCTAGTGTTTCCGCAATCACTGCTGGAATTTTTATCTCTTTGCTTTCATGGAAATTAGTTGGAGTAGTACGGTAATGGTGGATTATGGGGTGTGTAGCAGTTTTGTGGTTAATATGGCTTGAGAGAAATGATTTTGTTTTTAACAACAAGAAGATTGTGCTAGATGAGTTGTTGTTCCTTATACAATTGAGATCTCTATACTGGGCGAAAGGTTCAATGTAACACCCTCAACCTGGATGCCACAATTTGGGCCTTAAGCCCAAACAAAAACCATAAAATTTCTCAAATTGAGTTTAGCCCAAATAAGTTATTATTTAGATCCAATAGTTGAAAACATAGATAAACATTTTAAACGTTACAAAGGAGATCCATTTTAAATTAAGACATTTAACATTCGACTTGATAAATATAATTTCAAAAGTAAGATTTACAGACTTGACCACGTAAGGTCCTATGAATAGTGCACCTTTATCCCAATATTTGACGATCAACCTACGCACAGAAACAATGATTCCCAGCACCGGCTTACAAAGCTTAGTGGTACACATCTACTATACTGTACTTCTTGGTAATCATAAACATAAGCAGGCAAGATAGTACGAGCAATAAGGAAATATAAGTAAACACGTGGTGCTACCATTGGTTGCCTAAACACATGCTCTCATCATAGCAATCATCATACATGGCCTACAAGGCCCAACCATACTAAGGATCTCACAAGATAATCCGAGCGAAAGCACAGAAGCCATACTACAAACCTAGAATGATGCCCGTGTCTACACAACTTCGAGATCGTACACTTCGAGTGAGGCCCGCGTCCATACAACATCAGGATCCTACACTCCGAGTAAGGCTTGCGTTCATACAACATCGGGATCCTACACTCGTAGGGATGAGGCTTGCGTCCACATAGCATCGGGATCTTACATCCATGTTCAGGATCTCTCCTTAGGCATCTTTGAATGAGGACCTCGTCCACACAACATTGGGTTCCTACATTCAGAAATCTTCAACTGTAGTGTTACAACACACTCATTCATTCATTGGGTATCTAGATCCCATCAATCAAAATGAGTCGACTACCTAGGTGTCCATATCAGCATATAGCAAGGACACGTCTACCACACAACACAGAACATCACACGATCCATCAAGGATCCCTACAGTTACTAATACCATTTGGGCACCCAACGTTTAACAAGTTGTTAATTATTATGGAAGTGTACATTAATCATCCTCGTTAATTATCTCTATTAATCCATATTTTCTCATTAACATCCACGCTAATTTCTATCTCTTTATTAGCATTATAGATTATCTCGTTCAATGGGTATAGGTACTTGAACATGAGTATCGATACAGTACTGCTGGGTATTAGTACTCATACGTGTACCAATACTAAAATAGCTTACTAGAAGTCCTTAATTTTACAAGTACCGGTAGAGGTTGACCCATACCAATACGACCCCAAATGTTTACCCGTACGACCAAGGCTCATATCGATACCTTATCATGGTTTCCTACCATTTCTTTGATTTATGATATTTCCATGATTTATTTGATCCCTAAAGCTTATAAAAGTCATTAGGGTTTGTTTTCTAGAGCATTTAATCATTTAATATTAATTACCAAATTCATGATCCTTTACTCGAATATTACTAATTATTAGTCCACTTAATATAATTCCATCAAACATGCCAATTCATATATCAAGCACTCAAGTAACACAATATGTAAATCAAACAATCAAATAATTATATGAATATTCAATGATCCTACACAGTCTCTAAAGCTCATAATAGTCTTGAATATTTTGAAACTCACCGGACATCTCAATATTTACCAAGTCCCATAATACCAGTCTCAACATATGCTTATCTATCATCAACCTATTTTACAACTACTAAAAAGCAAGGCAATTATACTTATAATGCTCATGAAGCATAGTTCAAGGTGTACTAACCTTAAGCTAGAGCGATAAATCCTCATATAAACTTCCTGATTACTCCACTTGGTCTGATATCCACTCCCAATTAACCCTCTAATAAAAACCACTCTAAAAACACATTAATTTCATGTATCCCCTATTCAACTCACAAGGTCAAAAGCATAAAAACATCTTACCGAGTTTGAATTTGGTGAAACAAAATGCGTCCATAAACTCGGAATGTTGAGAAACCCCCGAGTAGGGTCCCCTAGAAAAAGTCAAAGGCTCGGTATATGGTCAACGGTTCAGTCAATAGTTAACGGCTCGATCAAACAACTCAGTTTAACAGCTCAAATGGCTCGGTCAAACAACTAAAATAGCTCAATCAAATGGCTCAAGTGGCTCAGTTAACCGGATGGTCTGGTTCGGTCAGCTAGCTCACTGATTCGTTCCAACCAGCCCAATGAACTAGGCCAAGCTTAGAGCAGCTGCGGGGCACTGCTACACAAAGGTGGCGACGCGTGTGCTACATGCGGAAGCTTTTGGTGGCGGACGGTAGCGAAAAGCTCTAGATCCACACTCTAGGAGACGACGATCAACGTGGTAGTGACTGCTTGTGGTGGTGAGCACTAGAAGGTCACATTTCAGCCATTTTGAAACTTACTGAGCTTCTCCCCAGCGAGTGGCCATGGTGATAGCAATGTGGCAACCACCGACGGATGCGTCTTGGCGAGGCCTTTCCAACGATGTTGACGGTGGCCCGAGTAGTAGTAGACCGGGATCCAAACTCCTTCATCCTTACTTTTCTCCTATTCTCTCTCTCCCTTAAAAAATATCTTATCCTCTCCTCTCCTCTTTTTCACCAGCCACAACCACTTTAAATTTAAATAACTCTCTCATTTCAAATTAATGGCCCCAAACTTATGTACCCATAACTTAGACGTTCAAATTTAGGGGGCCATACCTCGGGTATGAGATCCAATTCACTAATCCTAATTTCGGGTCATTACAACTCTCCCCACCTTAAAAGAAATTTTATCCTCAAACTTTGTATTCATAAACCAATGAAGATTACTTGCTGTGCTACTCTGATCTCTTTCATCACTCTTGTCAACTATAACCTATAACATCCTAAAAATCGGCCTAGTTGAAATTGGGATCCTGCGATTGGAAACTCAATATCAGAAAGTCAAATCATTGCTTTGAGTTTTGACCGGGTGGTCAATTATTCAACTATTGAACCTTTACTTTGTATTGTTATTGACCAATGACTATATGAAAAACATTGAAACCTAGCAAGGTGACTAAATTGTAAAGGGTGAAACTATTGGACAAAAAGGGGAGAAATATAGGAAGTGAAGGACCAACCATGTAATTAGTCCCTCAAATGAGTCACCAATTACGTGGATAAAGGAAATTGGATTCCTTCACCCCCAGGAAATCCCTTATATTATTAAATAAAGGAATAAGGAAAAGAAAGAAAGTTTGCCAGTTAATATCTCCAAGTAAATTTCACAATCATTATCTTCTTCCTCTAGCAAACTAAGCAAGCACCTCCATTGGTGTTACGAGGCTGCCCGTTGAAGAAGGCCTCCATTGATTGTGTCAGATCTAGGATCGAAGTAAGATTTCCTGCGTAGAAGTGTTGCTGCAAAAGAATATGTTGATAGTAGAATTCATGGTATTTAAGGGACTGGAATTTGATGTTTTTATGTAGGATGAAAGAAGGTAAATGATGGCTGGAAATTTGGTTGAAGGAAAAGGTTGAAGATGAAGGTTTGAAGAAGATGACAATGGTGGAATTTGGTTGCTGGAAATTTCGGTGAAGAAGAAAGGGTTTCAGTTGCTGTAAAATGAAATAAAAACAAGAACAAGGAACAAGGAAGAACCTATACAATAAAGTGTATAAACCCGAACCTTATACGTTCAATGCTTTAAGGACTTGTACCCATTGATTAGAAAACCAATAACCCAAAGTATCTGATTGTAGACAACACAAGCACAAGACTTGAAGAAGTCTGAAAAGTTCAATGAAGAACTAAGTTGAGAGAAATTCTCCCAATGTAATTTGAATTCACGTAATGCTCGTTTTTACATCGTTTTATGAAGTATATATAATGAAATACAAGATGGAAATTAGAATTCTTTAAAATTCAAATAGAAACTACCTATTCTAATCTAAGGTGGCAGATAGGAAGTTGATAATTTAAAATGATCCAAGGCTGGTTTTTGAAGTGTTTAAAAATCAAAATCATATCAGCCTTTAAAGTGGCGCCTAAGGGAGAGGGAAATCTGAATTTTAAACATTGTGCACATGTGAAATGTTCAAAATTCAAACAAGAAACCTCTTGTTCTTATCCATAGTTGGCTAGCCATGTAGAAAAGGATGGAAAAGGAGTTCAAATCTGCCAAGCATGCACACACATGTGTGCCAAGCCTGCCATGTGTGGGGAAGCTTGATAGAGCTTGCTGAAGCTTCTAGCTTGATGCACCTTGTTGTAGGACACTCTACTAGGTGTAGGCACATGTCCCTCCAAGTTTGAGCTACCCTTGGACTCATTAGCTGGAGTTGAACTACTGAAGCTGAAGGTGAGCTAGTTGAGCTTGAGTTGAGCTTAATTGAGCTAATTTGGAGTGTTGGAGCTGAAAGGAGCTGAAACGAGCTGAAAAACATGCTTGTGGGCTGTTTTGAATTGAGTTGAGTTGAGCTACACACGTATTGATGAGCTTCAATCAAGCTTGTTGGAAAGTCCTTAGCTGCCACGTTTTATTGTGTTGTTGTAAAAACAAAATAAACACATATAAATACTGGAAAACATAATATAAACACACATAACTTAGTAAATAATATGCATATAAATATATACTAAGTATAAGAACTTAATATGTCACATATCAGCATGTAACACATTGAAGAACTTATTATCTAAGGCTGAAACATTGAGAAATAAGTTGGAAGCTTCAATGCATTTAAGTGAAAGAACTTCCCTGAATAACTTAGCCTTAGATCGAGTAATAGGTCATGTTGGCATGACCTCCGGATCAGATGGTGTGCTCACATCAATTGGAGACCTTACCAAGCTTGTATTTCTTCGGTTTCTTGATCATATTTTATTGTTAACAATTGGGTAAGTAAAACCCTTCAAGCTATTGAAGATTCCTTTGAGTAAAACATGGTGAATTTCATGTTAAAGGATCTTGAACTCTATAATACTATATGTGGATTCCAAGTTTAACCTCTATTGTTTTCATAGCAAAAGGTTGCTATGAGCTTAAATATTGTTATTGGAATAATTAAGGCCATTGAAATCTTTTTCCCATGTCTTTTGTGTTAGCTCAAATCTTTAAAGGTGGAGAATCACTTGTGATAGAGTAGCGCAATCTTGGATTTGGAAGCCTTCAATCAAGTTGTAGCAAGAACTACAGCTCTAGACTCAATCAAGAAAAGTATGAGCATATCTGAAAATTCAAGAGAAAAGAGAATGGCTTTTCTTAAAAATTTCAGATTCAAGGTTGGAAATTCAAAGAAACTAAGATAAGAAGGAAAATTAGAAGATGATTAATAAGAATAAAAGTAAAAAGATTGAAAAAGATTAAGATGAGGATAGATAAAACAAATCTGAAATTTCCAGCTTTGTTTATGGCTTATGGAGATGGCGTGAAGGTTGAAGATGAAGATGGCTTGCGATTTGTTGTTTTGTCCTCGGCATCCTCTTAGACTCAATTATCTAAGCAAGCAACCTCAAGCGGCTCTAACCCACCCTCCTATACACGATTATCTAGGCAAGCAAGAGTATGAAGATGATCTCCCTCACAAGAACTCGTCGAACTTATGTTGAATCAGCACTTGCAAAAACAAACTCACTAAATATTTCATAAATCAAAGAAAATCTCCCTTACAATGATGGAGGCTTCATCGCTTTATAGGTGAAAGATAGACAAAGTAATTTAACTTCTACTAAAACAAGGAAAACCTAATCTAATTAAAAATAATAATAAAAATAACAGCCTTTAAACTCCTCGTGCTTTTATGGCAAGGAATAGGGTGATAAGGCAAGTGATAAGCTGATAAGGGCTGGGTGGTTGGTTCCTAAAGTATATAAAACCCTAAAAACATCAATTTAAATGATAATAAATATATTGGGCTAAGTTTAATTCGTCCAAAGCCTTATATGTTAGCTTTTGGGCTAAATTTTACAAAATCCCGTAATAATCTCGTATCCAGTTTTCTGCATGCGCAGTCTTCAGTAACTTGGACGTATATTGAGTTCCTGATGTCCGATTGACGCGTTTCGAGATGCTTTGGAAAGGTAACTGAATGACGGACAATTTGTTAGAAGACAACTTAACTCAGAAATGCCCTGATCCCGTCCAAAAACCTGTCGCAAGTTGGCTGACTTTCCAGACTTTACAAAAATATTCAATTTCTTGTCCAAGATGCATCGGTTTTTACCTCCTATGCGTGCACTGCTTTGGATTTTATTTTTTGCATCGAAAAAACTCAGCTTCTTGTCCAATATTAGTAATTTGACCCCGCTCATGCATGTATCAACTTGCTTCATCGAAGGCTAACACGCCAACGGGCAAGGGAATTACTATCCACGAGCCTTGAAAGCTTTGGGAGTATCGGTGAGTGTAGTCGGAGTCTCGGGATTGGCTAGGTGCCTTCTCGATTTCATTTCCATTGTTTATTGCATAGCTAACATGTTACAAGGTTTCATTGCATCAATTTCTCTTAGGAGGTATTATTTGTAAGCATCAGTAATATTATTGCTTTGAATTATTGTTCATCGAATCATTGATATTGCAATCGACATCATCAAAATATTGATACAAGATTTTAGTAATCATTGGATATTGCTATTGAACTATCGATATTGCTATTATTACCATTATTGTTATTGGCCTAATTACTGAACCTTGGATTCGAATGGACATTGGATACAAATGGCATGCCATAGAATTCATGAGCTCATTGGTACAGAGTAGACTACGGTCCTTGAGCTATGAATCTATTTGGTAATGCTAGGGGGATGTGTTTTGATTTGGTCTATTGGTGATGTTGGAGGATTTGACCGTTCACTGATTGGCGATGTTGTATGGGAATTCGTGTATCCACTATCTTGTTTGATACAAGGAAAATGATATTAAATGTTGATTTCAAGATTTAAAAATGAGTATATATATTGAATATATTGTTATAGCATGAATTGATATGCATACTATTGTTATTGATATTTTTTATGACTGCCTTACTAGGCAAAGTATGCCTAATGCATCTCATCTCATGCATTGCAGGTTAAGAAGATTACCGTACGAGATTCAAGGAAGTTGGTGTTTTGGCAAGTCACAACCTAGTGAAGTAATGTCCTTTGTTCCTTTTAAACTCCTAGAACGGTGGCAATATAGTTAAACGAATCGCATATGACCTTTTGCTATAGCTAAGTGTTTGTATGTGGTTGTGAACTTAAATGGCCCTAAATGACTCCTTAGTATTGTATAAAATGGGTAGAAATGCCATATTAGGCCTAAAATGGTAAAAACATGATAAATAGATTCGTATTACTACGAAACCTGCATGCTACAAGATTTAAGTATTTATAACTTGCTTGCAAAATTTCATTGAAATTGGACACTAATTGATTGGTTAGATTGCCTAAAACCTAGACATAATCTATCATTACAGAATATGGCGTACCGATAAGAGTAGGGCGTACTAGTATGAGTATGCATTATTGGACCAAGTTATTAAGGCGTACCGATACTGGCTTAGGCATATCAGTATGAATTTTTGCCACTGGAATTTTTATAATTAACAGGGTACCAGTACGGCAGGGGACCGTACCGATCCCCATAAGAATAAGAATCTTGTATCGATATGGTTCATCACTTATCGGTACCGAAGGTCGCTACTGGAATCGGATAAAAATTATTCACGCATTACGTACCGATATGGAAAAACTTTGTACTGATACTTGTACACTAATCTTAGAAAACTTAACAGTCATTGACAAGGCGTATCGGTATGGCCTCTCGAGTATCGATACCAATACAGGTAAGTAAATTAAAACTACTAAAAAAGGTTTGTAAAGCTTCAAACAATTCATTGAATTTAAATTGGCTAATTGAGTGAGTAAATGGATTTAAAATTTGATTAAAAATCAGCATGTGTATTAAATATGCATTGAATTTCACTCTAGAAAACTTAATTAATATTAAGGATCCCTAATTTATAGAAATTGCAAATTGGTCCCTAAATCTTGTGGAAGCTGCTTTGAGGCCCTAGAATGAATAATACAAACTTCTATTGATCTATAACTCTCATTAAATCTTTAAACATGCTATTGATTTATTGAATAATTGTGAATCACACTTAAATCACTAAAAATTATTGTACAAATTATCGTATTAAACACTGGTAGCATTCTCTGATCTAGTTCCCTACAAATAGGAAGGGGTGTTACATTTGTTGTATCAGAGCTAGAGTTTAGTCAATTCTAGGACTAAACTGAAGTCTATTGTATGTTATTGCATTGCATTTGCCACTTAGGAGTTAGTATTGTGTCTATTGTGACTTGTCGACTAACCTAATCTCTTTTTCTTATAGTATAGATATACATGAGACTGACAAAGCTCACTTGAATATTGAGTATTCTACAGGCTCCTCGACTCATGGTGAGGAGATAAGGAGGGAAGATCCTTCTAAACCTTAGGAACCTCCACAACAAACACTGAATCCTGAACCCTTGACACAGACAGCTCAATTCGAGTGTTATCGAAACATGGCTGAAATGTTTAAGCAATTCATGACCACCCTAAGGCCTGAGCAGGTTGCACAGCCTTCTGTGGCTGCTGCCTCGACACCTCGAGCCCCTATCAACAAACTTGCCCAACATAGGGCTTTCACGTTCACTTGCAAGGAAAGTATTAATCTCGAGATTGTTGAATACTGGATGATAGTATGTTGAGGATATTTAATAAACAAGTACAATGCTCTGATGAGCACAAGCTAGAGTGTGCTCTTGTACTGATCGCTGATGAGGCTTTATACTGGTGGGAAATAACAACCCTCATTGTCCCAGATGATGCAGTTATCTAGGAGTTCTTCCTAGGGGAATTTCATAAGAAATATATCAGTGAGTTCTACTTGGCCGAAAGATGTGTCATCTTTCTGCACCTCAAATAAGGTAGGATGCTAGTAGAGCACTACATCCACGAATTCTGCAAATGTTGCAAATAGGGAGCCGAATATATCAAAAAAGAGGAAGAGAAATGAAAAATGTTCATAGCAGGGCTTAGTTATAAGCTTCACCCGATGTTTACTGCTCTGGAAGCTGCAAATTGGTCCCTAAATCTTTTGGAAGCTGCATTGAGGCTCTAGAATGAAAATACCATCCTGTATTAATCTATAACTCTCATTAAATCACTAAACATGCTATAGTGTTATTGAACAATTATGAATCACAGTTAAATCACTAAAAATTATTATACAAATTATCGTATTGAACACTGGTTGCATTCTTTGACCCAGTTTCCTACAAGACCGGGAAGAGGGTGCTACATTTATGGTATTAGAGCTAGAGCTTAATCGATTCTAGGACTTAACTGAAGTCTATTGTATGTTATTACTTCACATTTGCCACCTAGGAGTTAGTAATGTGTATATTATGACCTGCCGACTAACCCAATCTCTGTTTTTTAGTATAGATATCATGAGACAGATGAAGCTCACTTGAATTTTGAGCATTCTACCAGCTCGTCGACTCATAGTGAGGAGATAATGAGGGAAGATCCTTCTAAACCTCAGGAACCTCCACAAGAAACACTAAAACTCGAACCCTTGATGCAGACTGTTCAATTAGACTGTTATCGGAACATGGCTGAAATGTTCAAGCAATTCATGGCCACCCTAAGGTCTGAGCAGGTTGCACAGCCTTCCGTGGCTGCTGCCTCAACACCTCGAGCCTCTATCAACAAACTTGCCCAACATAGGGCTTACACATTCACTAGTAAGGAAAGTGATAATCTTGAGACTACTGAATACTAGCTCGATAGTACGATGAGGATATTTAATAAACAAATACATTGTTCTGATGAGCACAAGCTAGAGTGTGCTCTTGCACTGATCGCTGATGAGGCTTTATACTGGTAAGAATGAACCACCCTCACTGTCCCAGATAATGCAGTTACCTAGGAGTTCTTCCTAGGGGAATTTTGTAAGAAATACATCAGTTAGTTCTACCTGGACGAAAGACGTGTCATCCTCTTGCACCTCAAATAAGGTAGGAGGCCAGTAGAGCAATGCATCCACGATTTTTGCACATATTGCAAGCATGGACCGAATATATCAAGAAAGAGGAAGAGAAATACAAGATGTTCATAGCAGGGCTTAGTGATAAGCTTCGCACGTTTTTACTACTGTAGAAGCTGCAAATTGATCCCTAAATCTTGTGGAAGCCGCATTAAGGCCCTAGAATGAATAATACCATATTATCTTGATCTGTAACTCCTATTAAATCATTAAACATGCTATTGAGTTATTAAACAACTGTGAATCACAGTCAAATCGCTGAAAATTATTATACAAATAATCGTATTGAACACCAGTAGCATTCTCTAACCAGTTTCCTACTAGATCAGGATGGAGGTGTTACAATTGTCGTGTTAGAGCTAAAGTTTAGTCGATTCTAGGACTAAACTGAAGTCTATTGTATGTTACTGCATTGCATTTGCCACCTAAGGGTTAGTATTGTGTATATTGTGACTTGCCGACTAACCCAATCTCTTTTTCTTATAGTATAGATATGCATGAGACTAACGAAGCTCACTTGAATATTGAGCATTCTACTGGCTCCTCGCCTCATGGTGAGGAGATAAGGATGAAAGATCCTTCTAAACCTAAGGAACATCCACAAGAAACACTAAATCCTGAACCCTCAACACAGACTGCTCAATTCAAGTGTTATCAGAACATGGCTAAAATGTTCAAGCAATTTATGACCACCCTAAGGTCTGAGTAGGTCACACAACCTTCTGTGGTTGCTACCTCGACACCTCGAGCCCCTATCAACAAACTTGCCCAACATAGTGCTTACACGTTCACTGGCAAGGAATGTGATAATCTTGAGATTGCTAAATACTGGCTCGATAGTACGTTGAGGATATTTAATAAACAACTACAGTGTTCTGATAAGCACAAGCTAGAGTGTGCTCTTGCACTGATCACTGATGAGGCTTTATATTGGTGGGAAAAAACACCCTCACCGTCCAAGATGATGCAATTACATAGGAGTTCTTTCTAGGGGAATTTCATAAGAAATACATCAGTGAGTTCTACCTGGCCGAAAGATGTGTCATCTTCTTGCACCTCAAATAATGCAGGAGGCCAGTAGAGCAATAAATCCACGAGTTATGAAAATATAGTAAGTACAGAGCTGAATATATCAAGAAAGAGGAAGAAAAATGAAGGATGTTTATAGCAGGCTTAGCGATAAGCTTCGCTCGTTGTTCACTGCTCTAGAAGCTGCAAATTGGTCCCTAAATCTTGTAGAAGATGCGTGAGGACCTAGAATGAATAATACCATCTTGTATTGATATATAACTCTCATTAAATCAGCAAACATGCTATTGGGTTATAGAACAATTATTATTCACAGTTAAATCGCTAAAACTTATTGTACAAATTATCGTATTGAACACCAGTAGCATTCTCTGACTCATTTTCCTACTAGACTAGGAAAAGGGTGTTACCTTTGTGGTATTAGAGCTACAGTTTAGTCGATTCTAGGACTAAACTGATATCTATTGTATGTTATTGCATTGCATTTGCCACCTAGGAGTTAGTATTGTGTATATTGTGACTTGCCGACTAACTCGATCTCTTTCTCTTATAGTATAGATATGCATGAGACTGATGAAGCTCACTTGATTATTGAGCATTCTACCGGATCGTCGACTCATGGTGAGGAGATAAGGAGGGAAGATCCTTCTGAACCTCAAACACTGAATCCTGAACCCTTGACACAGACTGCTCAATTTGAGTGTTATCGGAACATGGCTAAAATGTTTAAGCAATTCATGACCACCCTAAGGTCTGAGTAGGTTGCATAGCCTTCTGTGGTTGATGCCTTGACACCTCAAGCCCTATTGACAAACTTGCCCAACCTAGGGCTTACACGTTCATTGGCAAGGAAAGTGATAATCCTGATATTGCTGAATACTGGCTCGATAGTACATTAAGCATATTTAATAAACAACTACATTGTTCTAATGATCACAAGCTAGAGTGTGCTCTTGCACTGATCGTTGATGAGGCTTTATACTGGTGGGAAACAACAACCCTCACCGTCCCAGATGATGTAGTTACCTAGGAGTTCTTCCTAGGGGAATTTTGTAAGAAATACATCATCGTTTCTACCTGGCCGAAAGACGTGTCATATTCTTGTACCTCAAATAAGGCACTTCTGCAAATATTACAATTACGGAGCCTAATATATCAAGAAAAAGGAAGAGAAATGTAGGATGTTCATAGCTGAGCTTAGAGATAAACTTCACCCATTGTTTACTGCTCTGGGTATCACTAACTTTCATGATCTTGTGAATCGAGCTATTGCTACTGAAGCTACTAGAGAGCTCAGAGGACTGGTGGGTTATTTTTTCTGATATGAGTCCCCGGGATGATTCTCATCCTCCTCTACTGTAGTAGAAGGGAAAACATGGAACTAAGCAACAATGCTATCAACAACCTTCTCATTTTGGCAATATTGCAAGGCCACCGACTATGTCTCAGTTTGTACCTATTGCCAGAGAAGGCATCTTGCAGGCCAATTCTGTAAACAGACAGGAGCTTGCTACTATTGTGGTAAGAAAGGCCATTACATCAAGTATTGTCCTATGAACACCTCCAAAACTACCGCACCAACTGACACTACATCACATGTTCACTCTTTCAAGGGTAAAAGACATAAACATAGCATTGGGAGCTATAGGGAAACTTAGTAGCTCAACAAAAACCCCAAACTGACAAGAATCCAAGGTTTCTTCTCAGGTATATAATGGGAGGAGCAGTGAGGAGGAGGATGATCCAGACATCATTGTAGGCATTATTGAACAACATTCTCATCCTATTTATGCATTGGTAGATTCTGGATCCACTTATTCTTTTATAAGCACCATATTGATAAAGAAGTCTTAGTTATAGTTTGAATCAATTGTAACTAAGTTCACAGTAACAAATCCTTTAGGGGATAGTGTAGTAATCAGTTTAGTATGCGAGAAATGCCCCCTAATGATACAAGGGATTTCTTTTTTCGGCCAACTTTTTGGCCCTTCCTATTCATGGATTTGATGTTATATTGGGGCATGATTGACTCAGTGAGCACCAAGCCTGAGTACATTGTAGTAAAAAGAAGTTGTATATCCATGGTCTTGGCAAGGAAAACATAATTCTTATGAATTCAGGAGTTAATAACCCATTTTTGTATGCCATTAAAGGCAAGAATGAAAAAGAACCACATTTGCAAGATATCAACACTATGCAAGAGTTCCCCAATGTGTTTTTAATGAACTTTCGAGTTTGCCACCCACCCGTGAAGTTGAGTTTGGGATTGAAGTGCAACCTGAAACTGCCCTAGTTTCTATTTCCCATTATCAAATGGCTTTGGTTGAACTTAAAGAACTGATGGATCAAATACAATAGTTGCAGAATAGAAGTTTCATCCGACCAAGTTCCTCACCTTGGAGAGCTCCAATCCTCTTCATTAAGAAAAAAGATGGGTCTATGTGCCTTTGCAACAATTATCGACAATTGAATAAGTTGACCATCAAGAATAATTATCCTCTTCTGAGGATTGATGATCGCTTTGCCCAACTCAAGGATGGCACCATCTTTTTTAAGATCGATTTAAGGTCTGGGTACTACCAGATGAAAGTCAATGAATGTGATGTTCCCAAGACTAATTTCTATACAAGGTATGGCCACTACAAATTCTTGGTGATGCCCTTTGGGTTAACCAATGCACCAGATACCTTTATGGATCTCATGAACCGAGTTTTCTGACCCTACCTTGATAAGTATGTAGTAGTGTTCATCGATGACATATTATTTATTCCAAGAATCAGTTGAACATCGAGATCATTTCTGTATTGTGCTTCAAACTTTGCGAGAGAAGCAACTTTATGCTAAGTTCAGCAAGTGTGAGTTATGGGTCACTGAAGTTTCCTTTTTGGGAGACATTGTGTCAGCATTGGGTATCCAAGTAGACCTGAAAAAGATTCAAGCTATCATAAAATGGAGGTCAACGAAGAATGTTGGAGAGGTTTGGAGTTTTCTCGGTATTGTTGGCTATTATAGGAGATTTGTCAAAGGATTTTCAATAATAGTAACCCCATTAACAATGCTTCTATAAAAAGGTATTCCTTTTGAATGGACCGAGACACAACAACGTAGCTTTGATCAGCTCAAGCAAGTATTAACTCATGCATTGTCCCTAACCCAACCCGAGTATGGAAAAGACTATACAGTGCATAGTGATGCTTTACATCTCATGTTAGGATGCGTACTGATGCAAGAAGGCAAGGTCATTGCATATGCTTTGAGACAACTAAAGCCACATGAAATGAAGTATCCCACCCATGATCTTGAGTTGGCTGTAGTTGTGTTTGCATTGAAAATCTGGAGGCATTACCTCTATGGAGAAAAATGTTATCTCTTCAATAATTACAAGAGCATCAAGTATCTATTGACCCAAAAAGATTTGAATCTTCGTCAAAGGAGGTGGATGGAACTCCTTAAAGATTATGATATTGTTATTGACAATCACCCGAGCAAGGCCAATGTTGTAGCTGATGCATTCAGTCGCAAACCTTTGCCTGCCCCTCAAGCTATTAACGCTCATTTCAAGCTTAGGAAGCATCGACCTTTAATAGATGAACACCAAATTCAATCTACCATTGTATTGAAGATTAAGTTATTGAATGACCAAGATCCCGAATTACAAACCATTGTCTCTAAATTCCAGAGTAATCCTAATTTTGAATTCAAAGTTAATGTCGAAGGACTTCTAAGCTTCCATGACCGAATATGTGTACCAAATGACAAGCCATTTCAAGATGAAATACTCAAAGAGGCTCACTATAGTCCTTTTTTCTGTACACTCGGGATCGATAAAGATGTATAACAATCTTTGGGAACTTTATTGGTGGCCGAGAATGAAACAGGCTATTACAGACTATGTATCGAAGTGCCTCGCATGTCAACGAGTCAAGGCTGGGTATCGTGTGCCCACTAGATTACTACAGCCTATTGAGTTACCTCAGTGGAAATGGGAAATGATCACTATATACTTTGTTAGTGGACTACTGTTAACACCCGCCAAGCACGATGCCATTTGGGTCATTTTTGACCATTTCACTAATTTAGCTCACTTCCTACCAGTCCGAATGGAATATGGTCTTCCATGGAGTATCCAAGTCTATTATCTTTGATCTAGATCGTCGGTTTGCTTCTCGATTCTAGAGAACATTGCAAGGAGCTCTGGGTACCAAGGTTAACCTTAGTACAACTTTCCACGCACAATCTGATGGCTAGTCAGTAAGGGTAATTCAGGTAAACATTGAAATTATTCCATTGAAATTATTGAAGTTATGTATCTATATTGAACCCCTCCTTACAAATTTTTGAAGACATGCTTTGAGCATGCATCATTGATTTTGAAGGAACCTGGGAGAAATCCCTACCTATCATTGAATTTCCCTACAATAACAGTCACCAATCATCTATCGAAATGGCACCCTATGAAGCATTGTATGCCAGGAAATGTAGAACACCGTTATGTTGGTCTAAACTCAGTGAAGGCAAGGTGTTAAGCCCTGACTTACTTCGAGAAACCGAAGAACATGTTACCATCATCTATGACTGTCTTAAGGCTGCCTTTGACCAATAGAAGACCTATGTTGATCTCAAGAGACAGGACATGTAGTATTCTATAGGGGAAAAGATTTCTTTAAAGTATTCCCATGGAAGAAGATTATTTATTTTGGCAAGAAGGGGAAACTCAGTCCACGATTCATTGGACCCTTTGAGGTTATTGAAAGAATTGGTCATGTGGCTTATCGTTTGACACTATCTCAGGACTTGAGCAAGAATCACGATGTCTTCCCCATATCAATGCTCCGTAAATACCAATCTAATCCATCGCATATCATCAAGCCAAAGCCTGTTGAGATTCAACTGAATCTAACCTATGAGGAATAACAGGTACAAATATTGGCATGGGAAATCAAAAGACTTGAAAATAAAATGGTCCCATTGGTCAAAGTGCTTCGAAGGAGGACCAAGGTTGAAGAAGCTACTTGGGAACCATAAGAGATGATGAGGAAATAGTATCCTCATCTCTTCGGTTTAGGTAAAAATTCGAAGATAAATTTTCTTAAGGGGGAAGAATTGTAACGCCCTGAATTTGGGCCTAGGAGTTAGCTAGATAGTTTAGACGGTTCGGGTGAACCAAATTTGACGGTTCAAATTGGTTTCAGTAAATAAATTCAAATAAATGGTTTTCGGCTAAAATATAATATGGAAAAAAATCTAAAATGTTTAATGAATGTATAAAATGTATTTGAGGAGTCAATTTGATAAGATAAAGTCAGATTAAATGATATTTTGGGTTTGGTGACTAAAATTTAAAGGTTTCAAAACTGTTTTAGTGACTAAATCATAAAAGGTTCAAAACTTAGAATCTTTAAGGAGCTACTAAACCACATGATTTTATCAGACTTTTTCCTTAATTTTGGTTATTTTAAGCAGATGAGGCATTATCAGCTTTTATGGATATGATGAACCATGTATTTTAGATTACTTGGATCATTTTGTGGTGGTGTTCATCGATGATATTCTTGTGTACTCTTCTACCGAGGAGGATGATGATTGGCATTTATGGATTGCGTTGCAAGCTTTGTTGGATAATCAACTTTATGCTAAGTTGAGTAAATGTGAGTTTTGGATTAAGGATGTAGTTTTCATTGGTCATATTTTATCCGCAGAGGGTATTCATATGGATCTGCAGAAGGTTGAGGCGGTGATGAATTTGAAGCAACCCAAATCTGTTAAGGAGGGTCATAGTTTCTTGGGGTTGGCTGGTTATTATTAGTGGTTTGTTGATGGCTTTTCGAAGATCACTGATCCTTTAACCAAGTTGTTGCAAAATGATGTTCGTTTTGAGTAGATGGAGAGAAGGTAACAAGCTTTTGAGAAGTTGAACAAAGGTTTGACACAAGCTCCAATCTTGATTCAACCTGAGTCAAGAAAGAGTTTGTAGTCTATAGAAATGAATCTTACATTGGTTTGGGATGTTTGTTGATGCAAGAAGGGAGAGTTGTGGCTTATGCATCTCAAAAACTGAAAGTGCATGAGAGTAAATATCCTACGATGATTTGGAGCTTGCCATGGTGGTTTTTGCTTTGAAAATTTGGAGACACTGCCTTTATGGTGAGAAGTGCCTTGTCTATACGAATAACAAGAGTTTGAAGTATTTGATGTCGTAGAAGGAGTTAAATCTTAGGTAACGTAGGTGGTTGGAGTTACTTAAGGATTATGATTTGACGATAGAATATCACCCGAGTAAGGCTAATGTTGTAGCCGATGCCTTGAGTAGGAAAGTTACGATTGAGCTAAGGGCCATGTTTGTGAGGTTGAGTGTGACGCGAGATGGAAGTTTGTTGGTTGAATTGCAAGTTAAGCCATCATTGTCACAAATGATTAAGGCAAAGAACCCATATGATGATTCATTGGTTCCACATGTTAAGGATATTATGAATTGTAATCCGACAGACTTTTGTTTCAATGATAATGAGATTTTGTGCTTCAAGAGTCAGATAGTGGTGCCAAACGATGTTGAGTTGAGGTGTACAATTCTGACTGAGGCCCATTCTAGTCTTTTTGCTATGCATCTTAGCTGTACAAAGATGTACTGGATTTGAAGGAGAATTATTATTGGGTTGGTCTGAAGAAAGATGTGGCGGATTTTATGGCTCATTGTATAGTGTGTCAGTGGGTTAAAGATGAGCATCAATTTCCTTCTGGGTTGTTGCTACTGTTGAGGATACCTGAATGGAAGTGGGAAAGGATAATGATGGATTTTGTGACGAGATTGCCTTTGACGTCATCTAAGAAGAATGCCATTTGGGTTACTATTGATTGGTTAACAAAGTATGCACATTTTCTAGAAGTGCATATGACGTATACGTTGGATAAGTTGGCAGATTTGTATATTGAGAGATTGTGAGGTTCCACGGACTGTCCAAGTCTATCGTATCGAATAGGGATCCACATTTTACATCGAGGTCTTTGCAGAGTTTGCATGGAGGGTTGAGTTCTCAATTGAATCTTAGTACTTCGAATCATACTCAGACGGATCGTTAGTCTGAGTGTTTTATCCAAGTCTTGGAGGATATGTCACGATGTTGTATCCTAGAATTTTAAAGTTCTTGGGAGAAGCAACTACTGTTGGTGAAGTTTTCTTATAATAATAGTTATCAAACCAGCATTTAGATGGCTCCGAATGAAGCTTTTTATGGTAGGAGGTGTTGTACGCCACTATATTGGGCGGAGACAGAAGAGAAATACGTTACAATACCAGATATGTTGAGAGGTACTAATGAGAAGGTGAAACTCATTAGCGAACGGTTGAAGGCGGCTTCGGATCAAAAGAAATCTTACGCGGATTTGAAGCATAGGGATTGAGTTTGCGGTTGGTGAAAAGGTTTTCCTGAAGGTTTTGCCTTGGAAGAAAGTGATGAGGTTTCGACGTAAGGGTAAGTTGAGTTCAAGGTTTATTGGACCTTATGAGGTGTTGGAACACATTGGTCTGGTGGCTTACCATTTGATGTTGCCTATAGATCTGGAGAAGATACATGATGTTTTCCATGTGTCGATGCTTCGAAAGTATAGATCGGATTCGTCACATGTAATGCCTTGAGGAGATTGAGTTGTGTCGAAATTTGACTTACGATAAGGAACTGGTGAAAATCTTAGACACTAGCAGCAAGTTACTTCGTGGAAAGACGATTGAGCTAGTTAAAGTGTTGTGGCGGCATCAATGTGTCGAGGAAGCCACATGGGAAGGTAGGGAGGACATGAAGAAGCTGATTCCTTATCATTTCCCTTCAGGTAAATCTCGAGGACAAAATTTCTTAAGTGGTGGAGAGTTGTAACGCCCCAAATTTGGTCCTAGGAGTTAGCTAGATTGTTTAGATAGTTCGGGTTAACCAGATTAGACGATTCGAATTGGTTTTAGGAAATAAATTCAAGTAAATGGTTTTCGGCTAAAATAAAATATGCAAAAATATTGTAAAATGTTTAATTAATGCATTAAATGTATTTGAGGTGTCAATTTGATAATATAAAGTCGGATTAAATGACATTTTGGGATTGGTGACTAAAAATTAAAGGTTTCAAACTGTTTTGCTGACTAAATTGTGAAAGCGTCAAAACTTTGAATATTTAAGGAGCTATTAAACCACTTGGTTTTATCAGATTTTTCCTTAATTTTGGTTATTTTAAAATAGTTTTTAAAAGGGTTAATAAAATAAAATGAAAGGGGTTTTAATTAATTAAAATGTCTTCTTACGTAACTATTTTTCTCCAAACTTTTTCTCTCTAAGTCTCAGCAGCCAAACTTTTAATTAAGAATCCCATGGATTCATCATTTGATCTTGCTTTTGATTTCAACAATTGATTTCTTTGATTCTACACCACATTACCTTGTAGATTTCATCAAAATCAAGCCAATTAAAGAGGAAGTCTATAATTAGATTTGATTTTCATTTCTCCCCTCTAATCAAAGGTTCTTTTCTGAAATTCCCAAGTTTATAATCCTTTACAATCGATTTTTGTCATGTATTTGTATTTAAATCAAGTTTTAATGATTTAATGTTGGTTTAATCAAGGAATTGATGGATCTTTATTATGAATCTGAACATTGGTGATATTGATTGATTTAGATTACTTTTGAAGAGTACCTTAATTTTATAAGATAAGTTTTACAAATGGAATCTCGAAACTAATTGGATTGCTAATTTTCTAGGTTGTAAATGGTTAGATTTTGGGGTGTTTATGGTGTTATTAAGTTGCTCGAGGTATAAGGCGATGATGTAGGTGTTCTTAGATATTAATAGATGATGTTAAGTGTTTCAAGTCATTAGATTATGGTTGGGCTTTGTTTAGGTTGAAATTAAAGGTGTTTTTGGTTGTGTTCAGATGGCTTTTGGTGGAGTTCGAATGTGTATAGTTTAGAAACTGATGTTTCTGGGATTATAGATGTACATTGATGCATTAATGCTCTGTTATTATGTGAATAAAACGGGGGAGATTGATCCTACAACGATTGATGAAGGATTGGAGGCATATAACGGTTATTTTCACATCGGCAAAGGAAGCTTTGTGTTGTCAGTGAGTTGAATTACGTTTTGCTGCATAATAAAGGTTTGGAAAGTTATTTTGGGAATTTAACTTAAGCCTAGCACGCTTTTTTAGACGCAGAAGTAAGTAAAAGGCGAATTTCTCTCGTTATCTCAGTTTTTGGCCCATGATGATTTAACTTTTGTTTTGATTTCAAGCATGGCTTATTTCCTACTATTTTATACTTGATTTTCTGTGTTAATGCAATGCAAATGATGATATATATGAATGCTTATGAGATTTGGCAAATGGTTTCAGAAATGGAAAACTTTGTGGTTTTCAAATATAATTATTGCATCAAAAATTGGTTTATATGTTGCGTATGTAATAACATTGAGGTGACATGGTTTTAAAGTATATCTTGGCTAGGTGGGAATGAATTATATGTTATCAGATATAGTTGGCATGCCATATGGTTTAAAGTGCACTATAATAAGCTACCTCATGGTTTGTTGAGGGGTAATCTCCAACTATTGAGAACCTCAGCCGTTAAGGGTTACTCTGGCTAGAGGATAAAAGGTGTATTTAAAGGTACCACCAAGGTAAAATGTGTGTTTAAAGGTACCACTATGGAAATTCGAGTATCCGATCTGTTTTCACAAAATGTGAAGAATTGGTTTTGGTCATTATAATGTCAATATATATAAAATAATGTATCATGATGAATATGAAAGATGTATATGATGTGTTTGATAATGATGATGCCCCTTAAGCTATGCTATTGAAACGTTTATGTATATGCAAGCTTAAGTTGAGGTTTTGCATATGTGACTATGCATGAAATCCATGATATATTGGAAAACATATGGTTCCATATGTTTTGAGAGATATTTGTAAAGCATCTAAGGTTTATCAAATAATTATTTAGCCTCAAATCTTGGTTTTATACTATGGTTTTAATTGCATTGGTGAATTTTTTTTAGCATTCCTCACTAAGCATTTTGTGCTTATGCTCCATTCTCATTCTTGCAGATAAGTAAGCTTTAGATGTAACATTTGGGCAAGAGATCTTCCAAGATTTCAAATTTACAAGTATGGTTTACATACTTAGACTTTGGTAGCAATAAGGGGGCAATGTGGCCTTGGGTATTGGGAGACTTGTATGTGTTGCTTCCTGTTTTTGAGTAAGTTTATATACTGCTATGGATATGTTTTGTGGTGTTTGAAGTTTGATTTTGGGCTTGGGATGGTTTTTTCATGCTTGGATAGAGAACATGCCTATAGAACTTTGTTAATGCTTCCCATGTCATGATGGTTGATCTTACATATGCGAATTCATGGTATGATGATATCTTTTTGTTCATAAGATGGTTAAGGGATGTTTAAGTGATGTTTCTTTGAGCCAAAGTGTTATACGTTAGGCCAAGAGGCCATTACAAATGCAGTCGTACCGATACGGGTCTAGGGATTGGTACGCAGGGACTAAGAAAGGCTCAAATTTGGGAAATAATGAACAAGGTATCAGTACACTTAGATATCGTACTAGTACGCCCCTAAGATTTTACACTGGTTTTGCTGCACGAGAAACTATACCAATACGCATTTGAGTTACTAGAATCCTTGTTTCTTAATTTCTTTTTGTATCGGTACACATGGATCCGTATTGATACCCCCTTTGCAAAATGGGGATAGGGATAGATACAAGCTTACTAGTATCGGTACAGGGTTCGTTATATCTGGTAAATGTATGTTGAAGTTTGCTTTGCTTACATTTTGGTGTATGTTCCTTGTATTTGCAATTAAATGAATTTGATTGATCGTTTAAAGCTGACCTGTATGCATGTAATATGATTAATTAAGGTTTGGTAAAAACAAATTTTAAGTCCACATTTTTTTTAGATTTACAATTTAGTCCTTTAATTGCAATTACGTTTAATTAGATGCCAATTCGATGCCCGATTCAAACGAGAATTTAACTGCTTCTAGCATGCTCACTTAGGGAATAAATATGCATATAGATAAGATAAAAAAGAGACCTAATTTGGAGTGAATCATTTTGAGTTTGTTTTGGCAAGCCCAATGTAGCCAACTCGGTTAAGTCTAGTGTCTAGGCTGGGTCTAGGGGGATACAAGGATTGTAACACCCTAAAAATCGACCTAGTTGAAATTGGGTTCTGGTGATTGGAAACTCAACATCAAAAAGTCAAATCATTGCATTGACTTTTGACCGGGCGAACAATTATTCAATTATTGAACCTTAACCTAGTATTGTAATTGACCAATGACTATTAAAAACATTGAAACCTAGCTTGGTGACTAAATTGCAAAGAATGAAACCATTGGGAGAAAGGGGAGAAATATGGGAAGTGAGGGACCCACAGTGTAATTTGCCCCTCAACCCATTAGTCACCAATTATGTGGTCAAAGGAAATTGGATTCCTTCCCCCCAAGGAAATCCCTTAAATTATTGAATAAAGGAATAAGGTAAAGAAAGAAAGTTTTCCCGCTAATATCTCCAAGTAAACTTTACAATCATTATCTTCTTCATCTAGCAAACAAAGAAAGCACCTCCATTGGAGACCTTGTGATAGAGTATGCTTTTTTGACACGTGGTAACCTTCAATTTGATCGCTTGGAAGCAAACCTAGGGCTTTAGACTCGAACAAGGAAGTTAGGCGCAAATCCGAAAATTTAAGAGAAACTAGTTGGGGGTTTCTTGAAAATTTCAGAATTAAAGATGGAAAATTAAAGAAACAAGGTGAATATGATATATTAGATGATGAGAAATAAGAATATAAATAAAAAGATGAGAAAAGATTAAGAATAAGATAGGTAAAACAAATATGAACATTCCAGCTTTGTTTATGGAATTATGGAAGATGGTGTGAAGGTTGAAGATGAAGATGGCTTGCTAATTGTTGATGTTGTTTTGTCCTCGACACCCTCTTAGACTGAATTATCTAAGCAAGCAACCTCAAGCAGCTCTAACCCACCCTCCTAGACGCGACTATCTAGGCAAGCAAGAGTGTGAAGGATGATCTCCCTCACAAGAACTCGTTGAACTTATGTTGAAGAAGACTTCGAAGGCACAAGTAATCAGCACGTGCAAAAACAAACTCACTAAATATTTCATAAATCAAAGAAAATCTCCCTTACAATGATGGAGGCTTCATCCTTTTATCGGTGAATGATAGACAAAGTAATTTAACCTCTACTAAAACAAGGAAAACCTAATCTAATTAAAAATAATAAAAAAATATCAGCCTTTAAACTCCTTGTACTTATGTGGCAAGGAATAGGGTGATAAGACAAGCGATAAGCTAATAAGGGTTGGGTGGCTGGTTCCTAAAGTATATAAAACCCTAAAAGCATCAATTTAAATGATAATAAATATATTGGGCTAAGTTTTATTCGTCCAAAGCCTTATATGTTAGCTTTTGGGCTGAATTTTACAAAATCCCGTAATAATCCCGTATCCAGTTTTCTGCATGCGCAATCTTCAGTAAATTGGACGTATCTTAAGTTCCTAGTGTCCGATTGACGCGATTCAAGATGCATTGGAAAGGTAACTGAATGGCGGACAATTTGTTAGAAGACAACTTGACTCAGAAATGCCTGGATCCCATCCAAAAACTCGTCGCAATTTGGCTGACTTTCCAGACTTTACAAACAGATTCAATTTCTTGTCCAAGACGCATCGTTTTTGACCTCCTATGCGTTCACTGTTTTGGCTTTTATTGTTTGCATCAAAAAAATTCAGCTTCTTGTCCAATATTAGTAATTTGACCCCGCTCATGCATGTATCATTCCCCCACTCCTCAAAAGGATTTGTCCTCGAATCTAAATCGGCAATGAGAGAACAATCATCAACTTCAATTGAAAATGCTACTTTGTTGTATGTGGAGTGATCTAATTGAGGTCCTCTCAATGGTTCAACAAAATCCTGAAAAAATAAGACAACACTACTCGAACATTTGTAAGGATTAGTCAAAACAAAATCACTCGTCGCGTTCTTTTTCTTGTCTTTTTCTTTTGGGCTTTGTGTGACTTTTACCTCATATGTATTTTCACTCACCAAATTTGGGCCGTTAATTTGACCTTTTTCACCCTTGGCCTCTTTACTCTCAGCCTTTTGTATCTCATATCCCATATCCATCTCATCAATGTACAATTTCTGTAGCGGATAAAGTGTTTCTAACGGAATGATAGGACAAGAATCAAATGAAGGGTTAGAATTACACTTGCTTTGTTTGTGGGCAGGTGATGAGAGTATAGCAAGTGGACCTACTACTTCACATGAGGGATTAGAAGCATTGTCATCTTGTCTAATGTGTTCATTATCGCTATCCTCTTGTTTTAGTGTTTGTGTGTTTTCCGTCAACATGGGGATTTTTGTCTTGGTTTTGTCCAGTGACTTGGATGTTTCAATTTTCTACTTTGGTCTACTTGAGTCGAGCAAAGGTTTAGAAGAATTAGAATGAGATAAAGGTTGAGTGGTACCTCTATCATAGTGATAATTCTTCTGTCGATATCTTTGTAGATCTTTGATGCGCTTTTCGATTGTCATGGCGAATTGGAATGCCTCTTGAAGGGTATAATAGGTTTTGAGTTCCAGTACCTCAATAATGTTGTCATTGAGTCCGATAACAAACCTAGTCACTGTATCCTCTTCATCCTCTTGTATGTCGGCTCTTTGCATCAATGATTCCATCTCTTTGAGATACTCATCAACAGTTTTGTAGCCTTGTCAGATCCTTTGTAACTTTTGTTTGATCTCTCGTTGATATAATGGAGGAACGAATCGTTCTCGCATGACTTTTTTAAGTTCTCCCCATGAGGTTATCTTAGCTTCTCCATTGAGACGTCGATTGCAAACCAATTGGGACCACCAAATGGATACGTATTCAGTGAATTCGAGAGTCAACAGTGGAACTTGATCCTCTTCGGGGCATTGATAATACTCGAATAGAAGATTAACTCGATTTTCCCAGTCACAATAAGCATCAGGGTCATACCTTCCTTGAAAAGGTGGTACAATGAGTTTTGGTTTGGCTAAGGTGTTTGTTGCTCGTCTCGGCCCTATGCGAGGATTGTGCCCATGCAGGGGGTTTTGCCGTGTATTCTGAATGGGAACAAGATTTGGACGCCTAGGCTCTTCAGTATCGCTTGCAATTGCAGTGGTTTCTAATCTTCCAATGGTTTGAGTGATTGCGGTTACGACTGTATCGGTGTGCTCAAGCTTGGCTGCCAAAGAGGTTACAATCCGTTCAAGTTTATTGAGCGTATTCAAAACTTCTTGAAGAGTCACTTCATGTGGTTCTTCGTCGTTACTCGTTTCTGACATCCTGAAACGCTCAGATTTAAAAAGGTGAAAAGCAAACGAAAACTAGAAATCTCATTAAACACACCAAGGAATAAATATTTAGCCAGGCAAGTAAACCGATCTCGTGCTCTTTAAAGACCTTCCTGCCACAAGTCAACAAGTTACAATCGGAGTTTAATCCTAACAATGAGTCCTAATTGTATTAGAAGTCCAATGAAAGGCTTGACACCAATTGAATATAGTTGCAAGAAAGAAGGATTGAAATGCAACTTTTAGTCCTACTAACACCAGAAAAGAGAAGGTGTTAAATTGTGTAATAGAAGAAAGAAAAAGCAAAATAAAGGAACTTAAGAAACTAAGAGTAGAAAAAAATAGTAGAGAAAGATGATAACCGCAAAACCTAGAAACAACTTGAAGGAAGAAATCCAATGTTGAATCCACTTCAATGTGATGCTTGTGGTGGTTGATGATGGTGATCTTGATGATTCTTGATGGTAGTTGGTGGCTAGGTATAAGCTTTCTCACTTTTCTTTCTTTTCTTTTTTTTTATTTTTTTTAATTTTTTTCTTTTTACAAGGTAAATAAACTGAAAATAATGAAAATAGGGTTAAAGAAGGGGAAAACCCTTATTTGGCTGAAACTTTATCCAGTTCGTTCGAGGTGTTCCCGAAGTCCAAAAATTTTGATATTTTGTGTGGTGACTCCACCAATGGTGTAGATCTGATCTGGAATGTTTCAGCTCAAAATTCACTCGTTTGGTTTTGACGAATTTTCCCTAATTTTTGAGTTTTTTCCCAAAAACGCAAAATTCTTGCCAAGAATCGTCCCAAATCTGATACCAAATGATAGATTATGCTTTTTTGACACGTGGTAACCTTCAATTTGATGGCTTGGAAGCAAACCTAGGGCTTTAGACTCGAACAAGGAAGTTAGGCGCAAATCTGAAAATTTAAGAGAAACTAGTTGGGGGGTTTCTTGAAAATTTCAGAATTAAAGCTGGAAAATTAAAGAAACAAGGTGAATACGATAGATTAGATGATGAGAAATAAGAATATAAATAAAAAGATGAGAAAAAGATTAAGAAGAAGATAGGTAAAAAACAAGGTCTAATGTAGTTAAGGGGTTAAAACCATAAACTACTTCAAATGGAGAATAACCGGTGATGAATGAATAGAGCGGTTGTAGGCAAACTCTACAAAAGGTAGATATTCTTCTCAAGTTTTTGTGTTCTTATCGACAACAGTTCTGAGTAATGCACCTAAGATCCAATTTATTACCTCGGTTTTTCCATCCGTCTATGGGTGACAAGTAGTAGAATAAAGAAGTTTGGTACCTATCTTTCCCCACAAAACCTTCCAAAAATGGCTTATGAACTTTACATCTCTATTAGAAACGATGGTGCATGGAATTCCATGAAGTCGTACTACTTCTCTAAAGAAGAGATCGGCTACATGTGTTGCATCATCCGTTTTATGGCATGGTATGAAGTGAGCCATCTTTGAAAACCTGTCGACCACAACAAAAAAAACTATCTCGACCCTTTTTGGTACGAGGTAATCCAAGAATAAAGTCCATAGATAAATCGACCCAAGGGAAAGAAGGGATAGGAAGGGGTGTATATAAATCGTTAGGACTTACCTTGGATTTTGCTTGTTTACATCTGAAAATTCCAGCTTTGTTTATGGAATTATGGAAGATGGTGTGAAGGTTGAAGATGAAGATGGCTTGCGAATTGTTGATGTTGTTTTGTCCTCTGCACCCTCTTAGACTAAATTATCTAAGCAAGCAACCTCAAGCGGCTCTAACCCACCCTCCTAGACGCAATTATCTAGGCAAGCAAGAGTGTGAGGATGATCTCCCTCACAAGAACTCGTTGAACTTATGTTGAAGAAGACTTCGAATGAACAAGTAATCAGCACTTGCAAAAACAAACTCACTAAATATTTCATAAATCAAAGAAAATCTCCCTTACAATGATGGAGGCTTCATCCTTTTATAGGTGAAGGATAGAAAGAGTAATTTAACTTCTATTAAAACAAGGAAAACCTAATCTAATTAAAAATAATAAAAAAAATATCAGCTTTTAAACTCCTTGTGCTTGTGTGGCAAGGAATAGGGTGATAAGGCAAGTGATAAGCTGATAAGGTTTGGGTGGCTGGTTCCTAAAGTATATAAAACCCTAAAATCATCAATTTTAATGATAATAAATATATTGGGCTAAGTTTAATTTTTTCAAAGCCTTATATGTTAGCTTTTGGGCTGAATTTTACAAAATCCCGTATCCAGTTTTCTGCATGCGCAGTCTTCAGTAAATTGAACGTATCTTGAGTTCCTGATGTCCGATTGACGTGATTCAAAATGCATTGGAAAGGTAACTGAATGACAGACAATTTGTTAAAAGACAACTTGACTAAAAAATGCCCGGATCCCATCCAAAAACTCGTCGCAAGTTGGCTGACTTTCCATACATTACAAACAAATTCAATTTCTTGTCCAAGATGCACCGTTTTTGACCTCCTATGCGTTCACTGTTTTGGCTTTTATTGTTTGCATCGAACAAATTCAGCTTCTTGTCCAATATTAGTAATTTGACCCCGTCATGCATGTATCACCTTGCAAAGCTTGTATTCCTTTGGTTTCTTGATCATATTTTATTGTTAACAATTCGGTAAGTAAAACCCCTCAAGCTATTAAAGATTCCTTTGAGTAAAACATGGTAAATTTCATGTTAAAGGATTTTGAACTCTAGAATACTGTCCCTGGATTGCCAGTTCAACCTCTATTGTTTTCATAGCTAATGGTTGCTATGAGCTTAAATATTGTTATTGAAATAATTAAGGCCATTGTAATCTTTTCCCCATGGCTTTTGTGTTAGCTCAAATCATTGAAGGTGGAGAAACACTTACCCCATCGAAGGCTAACATGCCAATGGGCAAGGGAATTACCATCTAGGAGCCTTGAAAGCTTCGAGAGTATCCGTGAGTGTAGTCGGAGTCTCGAGATTGGCTAGGTGCCTTCTAGGTTTCATTTCAATTGTTTATTGCATAGCTAACAATTTACAAGGTTTCATTGCATCGAGTCCTCTTAGGAGGTATTATTGGTAAGCATTGGTAAGATTATTGATTTGAATTATTGTTTATCGAATTATTGATATTGCCATCGACATCATCGAAATATCGATACAAGATTTTATTAATCATTGGATATTACTATTGAACTATTGACATTGTTATTATTACCATTATTGTTATTGATATTGTTATTGGCTTAATTATCGAACCTTGGATTTGAATGGACATTGGATACAAATGGCATGCCATAAATTCATGAGCTCATTGGTATGGAGTGGAGTAAGGTCCTTGAGCTACGACTCTATTTGGCGATGTTGGCAGGATGTGTTTTGATTTGGTCTATTGGCGTTGTTGGAGGAATTGACCGTTCACTGATTGGCGATGTTGGATAGGTATTCGCGTATCCAATATCTTGATTCGATACAAGGAAAATGATATTAAATGTTGTTTTCAAGATTTAAACATGAGTATATTTATTGAATATATTGCTATAGCTTGAATTGATATGCGTACTATTGTTACAGATATTGTTTATGACTACCTCACTAGGAAAAGTATGCCTAATGCAACTCATCTCATGCATTTTTGGTTAAGAAGATTACCGTACGAGATTCGGGGAAGTTGGTGTTTTGGCAAGTCACAACCTAGTGAAGTAATGTCTTTTGTTCCTTTTAAACTCCTAGAACGGTGGCTATATAGTTAAACAAGTCACATATGACCTTTTGCTATAGGTAAGTGTTTGTATGTGGTTGTGAACTTAAATGGCCCTAAATGACTATTTAGTATTGTATAAAATGGGTAGAAATGAAATATTAGGCCTAAAATGGTAAAAACATGATAAGTAGATTCATATTACTACGAAACTTGGCATGCTACAAGATTTAAATATTTATAAATTGCCTGCAAAATTTCATTAAAATTGAACACTTACTGATTGGTTGGTTAAATTGCCTACAAACCAAACATAATTTGTCATTATATAATATGGCATACCGATACAAGTATGGGCGTATCAGTATAAGTATGCATTATTGGACCAAGTTGTTATGGCGTACCGATACTGGCTTAGGCGTATCGAAATGAATTTTTGCCACTGAAATTTTTATAATTAACAAGGTATTGGTACGGAAAGGGACCGTACTGATCCCCATAAGCATAAAATTCTGGTAACGATATGGTTAATCATGTATCGGTACCGAAGATCGCTACTAGAATTGGATAATAATTTGGTCATGGATTGCATACCAATACGGACAAACCCTGTACCCATACATGTGCACTAATCTTAGCGAACGTAACAGTCATTGATAAGGCATATTGGTACAATCTCTCGAGTATTAGTACCGATACAGGTCAGTTAGTTAAAACTACTGAAAAAAGGTTTGTAAAACTTGCAAACAAGTCACTGAATTTAAATTAGCTAATTGAGTGAGTAAACGGATTTAAAATTTGATCAAAAAACCGGCATGATGCATTGTATTTCACTCTAGAAAACTTAATTACTGTTAAGGACCCCTAGTTTATAGAAATTGTAAATTGCTCCCTAAATCTTGTGGAAGCTACATTGAGGCTCTAGAATGAATAATACCATCTTCTATTGATCTATAGCTCTCATTAAATCATTAAACATGCTATTGAGTTATTGAACAATTGTGAATCACAGTTAAATTGCCGAAAATTATTGTACATATTATCGTATTGAACATCGGTAGCATTCTCTGACCTGATTTCCTAATAGACCGAGAAGGGGTATTACATAACCCTTGTCTTCTAACGATACAAACATAATCTCAACCGATTCCTCCCTTAGACGACAAGCAAAACCCAACGACAGCTAGGGGTGTTCAAATCTGATAGCAATGGGCATATTATTAAATTTTAAATTTTATTTGTTTCCTATATGATTATTAAAAAAATTTGGATTTAGAAAAAATAAAAAATTAAACTAGGTACCCGATACCCAAGTTTTACAGGTACCCGTTGCTATCGAGTACCTGTAAAACTTGGGTATCAGGTACCTAGTTTAATTTTTTATTTTTTCTAAATCCAATTTTTTTTAATAATCATATAGGAAACAAATAAAATTTAAAATTTAATAATATACAATCTAAACACAGAAATTAATGATTTAAAGTTAGTTTTTGGAGAAAATATTATATATGTTACGAAAATGTATGTTTTATTCAAATAAAAGCAAAGCATAAAAGCAACCAAGAAATTTTTATACGCAGTCAAGCTAAATACAATAAAAACCATGATTTTATACGCCCAGCAGTTTATAAAATCATCCCAGACTAATTGCATACGTGAAACTAAGATTTTTTTAATTAATTTACTTCACTCTAATATATAAATAATTTAAACTATATTCAGGTACCCAAATTTTTGTAAGTTTTATGACCTGGGCCCGACACGAGAAATGGCAGGCTGGGTACTTGACCCAGGATATGAAATAAATTTTAAAAAATACCTGAATTTTTTTGGTCGGGTTAACGGGTCAACAGACCAGCTAATCCAGGTCGGGTATTTTTAAACACCCTAACAGTACCCCGACAAAACTGTCACACGAATATGTCATCAAAGAAACTTAACTTATGCTGTAGAACCCAAAAGATTGTTGCACAACAAATCCTTCCATAACTCCGTATGATCTAAAAGAACATGAGATTAAATAGCCGTTGCATCCAAAAAGAGAAGATTCCTCTCATGGTGACTCCTTCAAGGAAACTCCGACTTTGATGGCACCCTATATCTATAACATTACTTGCCCGGTGCAAGACTTCTGAAAACAGACGACGTCTCAACTCGCCTCAAGCACTTAACTTGAACTCGGTATGATAACTCATATTGACAACTAAAGCCTCTCCCATTAACTCAATTCATGCAAGAATCTTACACTCCAAACTATAACGTGTCTAGAAAACACCATTTATACCCTCACTCAGATCTATCATTGCATGAAATCCCACCAAGGGATAAGGTTCCATCATAAACCTCGAATTTCATGTTAAAAGGTAACATGTACACATCATAGTTCGTACAAACAAACCAAATAGACTTTCTATCTAGATCTCACCTTGCCGAAAATATCAAACGGTACCTATCAAGAAATATCATTACTCAACGAAATCCCATCAAAACTGTGGATTCACTAATCCTTACAAGATCCACGGTCATCCATTTAATTTCCACTAAGGAATATCCAAACATCACCACAACTTTGAAGAACTCGATGTTAGACTCCCAACCGAGGGCAAGTCAAACGCCTATCACTATCTCAAACACACGACTCCACACTATCTCCCAAAACATGTGACAAAAGTTAGGTACAAACTGTCGCTCTCAAAATTCATCATATTCTGACCACTTTGCCATATAAGAAGAATATCTTGCCTTAGTGTGTCTTTCTCTAAAGCACCCACAACTAGATCTCAAGGTCCATTAGAAACCATCGAACCTAAATTCAATCATAACATTATATCCTCTTAATTACAATCAGATACTACTTCTCACGGCTTCTGTTACCTCCTCAAAAGTATTGTTTTTCATGCCTATTTTGATATGCTTTTGCTTGTTTTCGAGTACATTTAGTTGCATTAGCTTGTTAGAATCATGCATATATATCAAGGAGTTAGTAGGCTGCATATGCCAGTGTGATGGGTTGTTTTAGTGGCCTTTTTGCAGGTTGGCAGGGTTATTGGCAAGAGGAATGGACTCAGGACATAGAAATGCAGTTAGGAATGCCAGATGTTGCGGGCACGGAAGGACTAGATGAGTGCCAATCATGCCAAGAAGAGATGAACCCCCAAAAAAATAAGAATGGATCAAGCTCCTTAAAGATCGCAATTGGATCAACTTCCAAAAAAATAGCGGATAAGGTGATGCCAAGTGATGTTGGCAAAGTTGTGCCAAGCTCGTGTGCCAGGATGGCCATGGCATGATGACATTAGCCCTAGCCTGAAAAGCTATCACACTGAGCTGATAAGATATCAAAATGATCGGATAGAGCTCTATCTCTTATCTCTTGATCATTTCAAATTCAAATTCAAAGGCTTATCTCATCATTTCCCTTACACGCGTATATAAAGACCTACCGATCAAGCATTTGGGGATCGACACTGAGAAGAGGAGATAAGATGAGTGGTGGTTAGAGTGAGGCATTGGAGCGGTGATTGACAGTCGGTGCAACCGAGGAAGGGTGGTCCAACTTTTTGGCCGAGAGCCTAGCATGGAGGGCTGCATCGAGAGACCCCTCTGCCTATTCCCTTGGCATAAGTTGTTTTTCTTTAGTTTTTATTATGATAGTGATGTTAAAAACGATTGTTGGTTAACCCCCACAGCATGAACTAATTTAATAGATGATGCCAGTGATCATGCCACTAAGAGTACCAAACAAGATGATAGTCCTGATGCCAACAATGATGCCAGCAATGATGATAAGGAGACTGATGCCAAAATAGATACCAGCACTGCCTCGACAAAGCCGGCAGCGCCAACATATATATATCCACCACCACCATTTCTAGTAAGTCTTCAAAAGCATAAGCAGGAACAACAATTTAAGCATTTTTTGGAAGTGCTTAAACAGTTGCAAATTAACATTCCATTGGTGGAAGCCCTTGAACAAATGTCCAACTACGTAAAATTCATGAAGGACATCTTGTCCAAAAAGAGGAAGTTAGGAGAATTTGAAATTGTTGCTCTCACTGAGGGATACAGTGCCATGATCCTAAATCGATTGCCACCAAAGCTGAAAGATCCAGGGAGTTTTACTATTCCTTGCACGATTGGCGACAAGTTCATGGGGAAGGCACTGTGTGACTTGGGAGCCAACATCAATTTGATGCCACTATCAGTTTCAAGAAGCTAGGCATAGATGCAAGACCTACCACGGTGACACTTCAATTGGCAGACCGTTCCTATGCACATCCCAAGGGTAAGATTGAGGATGTGTTGGTAAAGGTAGACAAATTCGTTTTGGACTATGAAGCTGATATTAATGTGGCAATTATTTTGGGTAGGCCGTTTCTTGCTACTGGCAAAACTCTTATTGATGTTCATAAAGGGGAACTAACCATGAGAATGAATGATCAACATGTTACTTTTAATGTGTTTCAAGCTTTTAAATATACAAATGAACCTGATGAATGTCAAGCCGATGAAATGATGGAGTCCATCTTTACTTTGGACATGGCACAGTTATGCCAGGATATAGCAAGTGATGACGGCATGCTTGATGGCATAGCTGAACTGTTTGAGGAACCTGTGGAATCAACCTTGGGAGGCTAAAGATGCAAGTTACTTCGAGCCACTCCATTTGGCCGATAGGGAGATAAAGAAACCAAAGTCATCTATTGAGGAACTACTAGAGTTGAAGCTTCAACCCCTGCTAGAACACTTAAAGTATGCTTATTTAGGTAAGAACTCGACTCTACCAGTGATTATTGCCACTAATCTCACTCATGATTAGGAGGTAAGACTGCTGGCAATACTAAAAGATTATAAGCAAGCGTTGGGTTGGACCTTGGCATACATCCAAGGTATTAGCCCAACCATTTGCACGCACAATATCATACTAGAGGAATACAATGACAGGACCATTGAAGGCCAAAGGTAGCTAAACCCAAGCATGAAAGAGGTTGTAAAGAGAATGATCATAAAATGGTTTGATGCCGGGATCATTTATCCCATTTTTAACAGCTCTTGGGTTAGGCCGGTGTAGTGTGTGCCAAAGAAGGGTGGCATGACTGTGATCCAAAATAGTAAGGCCAAATTGATTCCCTCTAGAACCATCACTGGATGTAGGGTGTGCATGGATTACAGAAGGTTGAACAAGGCTACAAGGAAGGACCACTTCCCATTGCCTTTCATTGACCAAATGTTGGATAGGTTGGCAGGTAAAGATTTTTACTATTTTTTAGATGGTTATTTGGGATATAATCAGATTGCCATTGCCCTTGACAACCAAGAGAAGACCATGTTCACGTGTCCATATGGGACATTTGCCTTTAGAAGGATGCCATTCGGACTATATAACGCGCTAGCAACATTTCAACGTTGCATGATGGCCATTTTCTCCGATATGATTAAGCATAAAATGGAAGTATTCATGGATGATTTCTCAATGTTTGGTGTAACATTTGAGGAATGCATCCATAGCCTGGAGCAAGTTTTGAAGAGATGTATAGAGACAAACCTAGTGTTAAATTGGGAGAAATGCCACTTCATGTGATGGAGGGCATTGTTCTCGGCTATAAGGTAACCAAGAGAGGACTAGAAGTTGATCAAGCCAAAGTGGAGGTAATTAAGCAATTACCACCTCCAACAAGTGTTAAAGGTATAAGGAGTTTTTTAGGTCATGCCAGTTTTTATCGGTGATTTATTAAAGATTTTTTCAAAAATTGCTAAACCTTTATGCTCATTGTTGGAACATAATGCCACTTTTGCATTTGATGATTCTTGTTTGAGAGCATTTTAGGAGCTTAAAGACAGATTGATTAATGCCCCCATAGTCGTGGCACCGAATTGGAATGAGCCCTTTAAGCTTATGTGCGATGCCAACGATTATGCCATTGGAGCAGTTATGGGACAACGACGTGGCAAGATGTTCCATATCGTCTACTATGCCAGCAGAACCTTAAATGAAGCACAACTGAATTACTCTACAACCGAGAAAGAATTCCTCGCGGTTGTATTTGCTTTTGATAAACTTAGATCTTATCTAATTGGTAATAAGGTTTTGGTTTATACATATCATTCGGCGTTGAAATATCTCTTGGCAAAGAAGGATGCCAAACCTAGACTAATCCGATGGACGCTCTTACTTCAAGAATTCGACCTGGAGATCAGAGATAAGAAAGGCAGCAAAAACTTAGTAGCTGACGATCTCTCTCGGTTGGAGCATCACATTGAGGATGATAAGTCCAATATAATTAGAGACGAATTCCCTGACGAGTATTTGCTTGCAGCCGAAGCTATACCATGGTACGTTGACATAGTCAACTAGCTGGTAAGCAATATTTTGCCATCAGACCTGGCATATAATGCAAAAAAAAGATTTTTATGAGAGGTGAGGTAATACTATTGGGATAAGCCCATGTTGTACAAGCAGTGTGCCGACCAAGTGATTCGTCGGCGTGTGCTAGAGGACGAGCAGCAACATATATTGCATCTAAGCCATGTCACACCATATGGAGGATATTTTGCTGGGATGAAGACTACTGCCAAAGTTTTGTAGTCAGGATTCCTTTGGCCCACACTGTACAAGGATGCCCACGAGTATGCCAAGGCATGCGATCGATTCCAACGAACAGGGAACATCTCTGGCAGACACGAATTACCACTCTAGAACATTCTGCTAGTGGATTTATTTGATTTGTAGGGGATCGAATTTATGGGTCCTTTTCCCCTGTCAGTCGATAATGTGTACATTCTCTTGGCTGTTGGCTATGATAACGAAAATTGAAGAAAAAATAATGAAAATAGGGTTAAAGTAGGAGGAAAACCTTAATTTTGCTGAAACTTTATACACTTTGTTCGAGATGTTCCCGAAGTCCAAAAATTCTGAAATTTTGTGTGGTGACTCCTCCAATGGTTTAGATCTGATCTAAAAATTTTCAGCTGAAAATTCACTCGTTTGGTATTGACGAATTTTCCCTAATTTTCGAGTTTATTTCCCAAAAACGCCAAAATTCTTGCCAAGAATTGTCCCAAATCTGACACCAAATGATAGAGTAGCGCAATCTTGGATTAGAAAGCCTTCAATCAAGTTGTTGCAAGAACTAGGACCTCTAGACTCAATCAAGAATGTTTTGGACATATCTGAAAATTCAAGAGAAAAGAGAAGGGCTTTTCTTGAAAATTTCAGATTTAATGCTGGAAATTCAAAGAAACGAATATAAGAAGGAAGATTAGATGCTGATTAATACGAATAAAAATAAGAAGATTGAAAAAGATTAAGATAATGATAGATAAGACAAATAAGAAAATTCTAGCTTTGTTTATGGAATTATGGAAGATGGTGTGAAGGTTGAAGATGAAGATGGCTTGCGATTTGTTGATATTGTTTTGTCCTCAGCACCCTCTTAGATGCAATTATCTAAGCAAGCAACCTCAAGCGGCTCTAACCCACCCTCCTAGATGCGATTATCTAGGCAAGCAAGAGTGTGAAGATGATATCCCCCACAAGAACTCGTCGAACTTATGTTGAAGAAGACTTCGAAAGCACAAGTAATCAACACTTGCAAAAACAAACTCACTAAATATTTCATAAATCAAAGAAAATCTCCCTTACAATGATGGAGGCTTCATCCTTTTATAGGTGAAGCATAGACAAAGTAATTTAACTTCTACTAAAACAAGGAAAACCTAATCTAATTAAAAATAATAAAAAATAACAGCCTTTAAACTCCTTGTGCTTGTGTGGCAAGGAATAGGGTGATAAGGCAAGTGATAAGCTAATAAGGGTTGGGTGGCTAGTTCTTAAAGTATATAAAACCCTAAAAAAATCAATTTAAATAATAATAAATATATTGGGCTAAGTTTAATTCGTCCAAAGCCTTATATGTTAGTTTTTGGGCTGAATTTTACAAAATCCCGTATAATCCCGTATCTAGTTTTCTGCATGCGCAATCTTCAGTAAATTCGATGTATCTTGAGTTCCTGATGTCCAATTGACGCGTTTCAAGATGCGTTGGAAAGGTAACTGAATGACGGACAATTTGTTAGAAGATAACTTGACTCAGGAATTCCCGGATCCCATCCAAAAACTCGTCACAAGTTGGATGACTTTCCAGATATAACAAACATATTCAATTTCTTGTCCAAGATACATCGTTTTTGACCTCCTATGCATGCATTGTTTTGGCTTTTATTGTTTGTATCAAACAAATTCAGCTTCTTGTCCAATATTAGTAATTTGACCCCGCTCATGCATGTATCAGACTATGTGTCAAAGTGGGTAGAGGTTGTTGTCTTGCCTACAAATGATGCCAAGACTTTTGCCAAGTTCTTGCACAAAAACATTTTCACTAGATTTGGTGCCCCTCAAATGATTATTCATGACGAGGGTACTCATTTTAAATGTAAATTAATTTCTAAAGCATTGTGCAGGTATCAGATTCAACAGCGAATCGCCACAACATACCATCCACAAACAAATGGGCAGGTTGAGATATCCAATAAGGAGATTAAGATTATTTTGCAAAAAAAAAATATGAATCCAACCAGGAAACACTGGTCCTTGAGACTAGATGAGTCCTTGTGGGCTTATAGGACGACATTTAAAACTCTTTTGGGTACTTCCCCATTCAAACTTGTCTTTGGCAAACCATGCCATCTGCTAGTAGAACTTGAACATAAAGCCTATTGGGCCATCCAGAAGCTTGACATGGCATGGAGAATTGCTGCAGGAAAGAGGTTGCTTGACCTCAATAAATTGGAGGAATTTAGAACAGAAGCCTATGAGAATGCTAAGATATACAAGGAGAAGGCAAAACGTTGGCATGATAGTCGAGTCCTGCCAAGATAGTTCGAAATAGGTCAACTTGTTCTATTGTTTAACTCTTGGCTCAAACATTTTTCAGGTAAGCTTAAGTCAAGATGGACGGGTCCTTATGAAGCTGTAAAGCCATATGCTCATGGGGATATAGATATCAAGAACTTACAGGTCGGCAAAATTTTTAAGGTGAACGGTCAGCGCCTAAAGCATTATATGGAAGGTAAGAAAAGTCATGCCAATGAGGTATCCTCTTGGAATAATTGGAATGAAGCGTCCGCAGGTTTGAAATTCTTTGTAAATTTTAAGATAGCTGATTTTATTTGTTTTAGGATTTAGATTTTGTTTTCTTTTTGTTTTTTTTAGTTTTATTATTTTTGCTGTGTTGAAAAGTTTCCTTTGAGTGTGTACAGAATTGATGCCAGGAATATTGCTGATACGAGCATGAGAGGGGAATAATCATCTTGGAAAAGAAGATGAACTGCTTTGCAAGTCAGAAACATCAGTCAACTTGTGAAGCATTTTTGGATGGGATCTAGGCATTTATGGGTCAATATGTCTTCTTAAAACTTCTCCGGCTGCAAATTAGCTTTCCAACGCATCTTGAAACGCCTCAAACGGACATCTGGATCTCAAGATACATCTATTTTAGCAAAGACAGTGCATGCATAAATTCCTATACGGGATTTTTGGATAATTACGAATTCTCAAGATTTTATTTTATTATTAGTAATTTAAATCAACATAGGATTCTGCAATATCTATTAGGATCAGATTTATTTAATTAGGATTTTATTTTTAGCATTTATTTATTATTAGAAGTTTCTTATCTAATTAGGAGATTAGATTTTAGTATTTATTTATTGTATTTAATTCCTAAGTTTAGTAGGCTTAAAACTTCTCTATGGCCTATATAAAGGAGGCTTCACCCACATTGTAATTCGGATTTGAATGATTAAATAAAATTCTCTTTTGAGTTCCAACTTTCAAGAACATTATCTTGTGTTTTAGAAGCAAATCGATTTTCAAGTTCTTCGGGATTTGTTGTTGAGGATCTCCACACTCCTGCTTGCCCATACAAAAGCGTTTGGGAGGGCATGTTAGAGCCGCTTGAGGTTGGTTGCTTAGATAATTGCGTCTAAGAGGGTGCCGAGGACAACTATCAATTCATCAGGCCATCTCTACCACCATAAGCAAATATGAATTTTTAGATTTGTTCTTTATTTTGGTTTGTTTTGTTTTTCTCATTATTCGAATTTGCGCTACTCTATCAATTGCTAGGAACATTGCCAGGAAAACTGTTAACCAGAGTGCTTGCCAAGGGTGATGTCATGCACCATGCCAATATAGCTTGGCATGCATCGGTTTTTGTGTTGAAGAAGAAAGAGGAGAAAAAATAAGAGAGAAAAAAATCCTTGAGATTAACCCTAGTCGCCCAATTTAAGGAAGATTTAAATTCATCATAATTATCCTATCACTTCAAGTCTTTCCTCACTCCACCTTATCACTTTTAACATCTATCCCAATCAAAACTTTTAAACTTCCATCATTATCCCCTCTCTTTTCGGCTACCAACATTAAAACCCCTTAAACACTCCACCTTCTTTATTCTTTTTCCTACCCTAGCCGATTTACCAAGAACCATAATCTCTTAATTTCTTTCTCAAGCAAGATTCAAGAAACCATTCAACTTCTCTTCTTTTTTTTCTTCATCACCTATTCAAGCTCTTCTTCTCTACGGCGTCTTCATCTCTTCCCTTCAAAAGATTCTTCAATGAAGATATTCAAAAGAAGTTTGAGACGAGCTTCGCCTCAAGATCTTTTTTGTACGAGAAGCACTTCGACTTTCGAACCGACACCACCGTTGGATTCCCACCGGAGTTCATGGACATTGTCGATATGCATGGTTGGAGTTCTTTTTACCAACAAAAAGGGGAGATCTATGCCACAATCGTGCGGGAGTTTTATGCCCATCTCAGAAAAGATTTTCCATTCTTGATGATTAAAGGTAAATGTGTGCGTTTTGATGAAGGGCATGTGAACTCACTTTTTGCTTTGAATGCTATAGATTATGAGCACTTTGACTATGCTACATCTATAACCGTTGCCAAACGCAAGAAACTGCTGGCAGACTTGTGTGAGCCTGGCACATATTGGACAGTTTCATCGACGGGCCACCGGACAGTGAAGTGGTTGGCATTGAAGCCACAAATGCGAGGATGGAACCATTTCATCAAGGCAAATCTGTTGCCTACATCACACAACGAGACCTTCTTGGAAGAACGGTTGATTTTGCTATATTCCATCATCAAAGGACGCAAGATCAACGTTGGCAAAATCATTACCGATAAGGCTTATAAATTTGCTGAGAAGGGTAAGGGCAGTTTATTTTTCCCTTTTTTAATTTCTAACATTTGTTTGCACCATGAAGTGCCTAGGATGGACGAGGATATCGGCCAAACAATCAAGGGAACCACCATTACTGACATTATTTGGAAAAACATCACGACTTTTGAGCCAAAGGAGAAGGGCAAGGGAAAGGCCAAGACAGCCATTCCAAAGTCGAAGCGAAAGTCAAAGGAAAAGCCCAATAGTGTACTGGAAACTATGCCAGCAAGCTCATTGGAGTGTTGTCCCATGTGTATGCCCGCCTGGAGATTATTCTCCAAAAACTAGAGGCAGCTGAGGCACTTAACATCAATATGAGGCACTACAAAGGGAAAGGGATGTTATAATCAGGGAGGTGCTTGTCAAGCTTTCCCCTGAAGATGTGCCAGCATTTCTAGTTTTCCCTACCGAGTCCTCTACCAATGACGATGCCGTGCCAACTGATCCTGCTAGCCCAACGATGCCAGTCAGTTCCACCAGCCCAGTCAGTCCTACCAGTCCAGCAAGTTCAGACTCCATGGCCCCAACTCCAGTTTCCCCGGTGCATGTTGAATCTGCCAGCACTGATTCCTCATCTTTTGAGTCAAAGGAGATTCCTGCCACCAAAGTGAAGTCAAAGCAGAAGGAGGATGTTGGAGCCTCCACTACTGGCACAAAGCATAGTTAGAAAGGAAAGAAGAGAATGGCCCCTGACCGTGGGAGCCTATCCATGGGGAAGACCCGTGCCAGAAAAGAAGAATAAGCCCGTGCCAAACGGAATGAGGCCTCATCCAAAGGGGAGTGTAATATCCCGAACTCTGGTCTAGGAGTAAAATAATTAAAGCTTTAATTGACTAGTCTAAACTCAGTAATTATAATAATTATAATGCAATTGCTAATCTAGAAGTATGTTGGATATCGAACTACCTTAGAACAAATCTAGAATTAAAAATTAAATAGATATCTTGAGTACATTAGGACCATTTGGAATTAAAAGAGAAATAATTGATCATTTGTGGAAGGATTAAAAAGAAACAAACACGAGACATGAGTGAATGCATGTAAATTCTCATCATCCTTCTCCTTGTTTTCTAACCTCAATTAGAGAGAGAGAGAGAGGATTAAGCTTAATTGATCAAAGTTCTATTCACCATTGTTTGTGTGGCTTAAGGAGAAGGTAAGCCTCATTTTCCTTTTCCTAATTTTAGATTCTAATTTGATGAATTGTGGGAAATGTTGCTGCTTATATTTCATGGTAGTAGATTTTAGAGAATTGAGTTTATGTTAGAAGAATTTCATGGATAACTTTGATGAACTACCATGAATTCGAAAATTCATAACTTCTAGGGTGACAAGTTCTTCAATGCGGAATTTTAGAACAAGTCATTGTTCCATTGAATGGTTTTAATTAAATTGAATTAAGTAGATAATGTCCTAGTTGATGCCTAGTTCGAATATGTTCATGTATGAAGAATGATACTAGGTTGAGCTCATAGAAATGATTTAGATGCTACTGGAAATTTGCTGGAAAATGAATTCCATGTAATTCAAGCATGGAATGTTAACACAATGCTGGAAATTTAGTTAGGATGTTACTTAAATGAATCCATTTGAGCATGTAGCCCAAATGTCCTATTTTCACATGTTACAAAATTTAGTTAGGATGTTACTTAAATGAATCCATTTGAGCATGTAATTCAAGCATGGAATGTTAACACAATGCTGAAAATAGAACTGAATTCTGGATTGTAGAATGAATTGTAGAGAAGGAACACTAGGGATAGTGCAAATTGTCCAGTGTTGTAAATTGCCCTATCTTTTAAGCTAAAAAACTGTATTAATTGGCAAAGAAATAAAATGAAATAAAATGCAAGGCCTATAATGTTAGAAATACAATTAAGTTAGCTTTCCAACAGTGTAAACCAATTGAAATTCTGACATACGGAATGAAAGTTATGTATGAATAAGTGAAGAGAGTACAAGCTGCCTGGCAGCAGCAGTATAGGCAATTCTGGACAGTTTTGAAAACTATTTTGTAAACAGCTTTGGGACAGTGGTTACTGCCCTGTTTTACATGAATTAGAGTATAGACAATTGTAGTTATGTGTAGTGAAGAATATATATGAACATGCTGCCAGATTTGTATATGTTGTGTACTAGTAATATTGCCTTGGTTGAATGATTATGTGAACTTGTTTTAATATATATTTACTTGTGTAATGTGTTAGAACCAAGAGTGAACTTGGTGGAAGAGGAAAGGGTGGAACATCCTAAAGCTTCTTAAAAAGGAGTGTGGATACAAATTGGCTAAGCTTGGGAGTATTGTGAGTGTAGTTTTGTAGGGTTAGGACTTAGGTCCTAACCAAATATGAATGCTTAAATTACTTGCCATCCTTTGTATTGTTTAAATAGACTTAATATAGGCTTGATCATGCACATAAAGGGAAGATTGGCTAAGCTAAACTTGTAAGTGAATAAAAGCATGAAAGTTGACTAGATAACCAAAAAGAAATGTGAAAACAAAAGTGTGAATTTTTGTTCTTGAATGTGGCTATTCGAATAGTAGCATATATATGTACTTCCATGATATATGATGTGTGATCTTTGTGTCTTGAATGCTATTCATTCGAATGCATGCTTGATGCCTAAGGTAGTGTATGCTAAATGTTTACTTGATGAATGAGATGGTTATGTGAATGCTTGCTTGTATGTTCTCCATGGTCTAACATTTACTAACAAGATGTGATTCATGAATTATAAGGCATTGCTTGATCCTTGTACCTTGATTGTGATCTACTTGACTTGCTTGATGTCAAAGATGGCATGTATTCGAAATGGCTTGCTTGAATTAGCATATGTTACTTGACTTGTGAAGTATGTATAATGTTTACAGATGTTAATTTCTTGAATTGATTATGCTAAGTTTGTATTTGAATGCTGGCTTGATAATACTCTATGATGTATGTGTCAATAGTATGAATTGAACCATGAAATAAAGACATTGCTTGTTGCCTAAGGGCATATAATCGAATACTTGCTTGAATGACAAGATAAAAAGTGAATTGAGGAGCTAAGGCTCAACTAGCCTAAGGGCTAAGCATGATATTGCTATAACTTGCATGAATGTGATTCTTGAACAAAATTATCTTGACTTGAACATGAAAGCATAAAAAATAAGAAACAACAACAAGCTTTAAAGTAAAATATTTGTACTTATCACTCTTGTTTCCACTCTTCCCAAACCACAGGTTGAGTTCTTCCAAGTGACTTACTTGATTCTGAAGCCTGACTCCTTGAGCCTGAAGTAAGACACAAGTAAAAGCATAAGTATGAATCCATACTTGTTTGTAATACTCCTATTAGTTGGTGGCACATAGCTTGTATCTAGTCAACTCTAGATCATGCATTTTGGGATGTCTGAAATCTTGTATAAATATATATGATCTTAAAATGAGTCTTCCTTGTAAATCGGACTTGGTTGCTAAAACTTGATATGTAAATACTATGATTTCCATGTATATGAAAGGGGTAATGTTGCGCATATGTATAAATGTGAATGGAAATGCTTATGATCTAGCCTACCTATGTTATTCGAAGGTTTTGTGTGAAAAATAGGGATACTTGATAAAATGTCACAAACGCTTGCATGAACAAAGGAACATCTAAACGAATGACATGAACCCTTGCTATCCATGTGTGCTAATCGAACACCTAAAGTGTTTACATGTCTTGCATAAGATATCTTAGAAGATCTTGCCTTGTTAATTTGGTATGTGTATGCTATTGTAAACATGTTCTAGTCTAAAGGTATAATTTGATGCTAGGCCATTGTATACATGTTATTGTTAATCGTTATGAATTAGTCAAGCTTCGTATATATATATGAAAATTAATCAAAATGAAAACATGTATGCTCACTTAGGCCTTTCGAATGCTGGGTTGTTTGATTCGAGTGCAATGTTTATATATATGATCATGAATGAGATAGAAATTGGAGTGAAAGAAGCATGCTTGTTTGTATGGCCATTCGAATGCTATATGTTAACTTGAATGAAAATGCAAGTGGTAAATGAAGGTGGCAACCTATATGATAAGATACGCATGTCTAAGTTGCTTGCTAGACAAGTAACTCATCTAATAAAGATGAGTTCGAAAAGTTTTAAATGGTTCGTGTTTCTGCTATGATTGATTGTAAATGCCTATGCTGCTAGCTAGTTAAAGAACTCATTTAATAGGGATGAGTTCACCTTTCCTTGCATTGTTCTTACTTGTTCTTGCTCCGCAACGCTCCTGAGCTGGTTTACTATTAAACCAAGGTAGGGGGTGTTATAGGGAGTCTTCTTCTACCTATCTCCTTCGCATTTCATGTTTGCATTGAGGACAATGCCTTCATTTGATCCGTAATTGATTGAAAACAGGATACTAGATCTAGTTAATAAGGACTAGAATGTTATAAATGAAAAAGTAGTAACCTAATGTATAAGTGACCAAACCAAAACAAACAACAAATTGAAGGAATGCATGCAAAATTCATACATTCCAAAAATGCCCCTACACATGTCATTAATTAGTGGATAATTAAGGATAAATTAGACATTTAAGGGAGGAATTAATTGATGAACTATCATCATCTTTCTCCTTGTGGCCGAGTAGGAGGAACAAAGAAGAGAGAAAGGAGTTGAGTGAGAAAACTCCATGATTCATTGATTCAAGCTTGAAATTTGGTGAAATTGGAGTTTCTAACATTCATATAATCTTGATAGGAAGGTAAAATCGCTTCCTTAATGTGTTATAAATTCAAATGATGCATGTAAATTTAGGGTTCTTGCTTGAATTACATGAATTTGATGAATGGTTAGTGAATTGATGCTATGAACTAGTTAAGAAGTTCAATTGATTGATTGATTCATGAAATTGATATGCCATTCAAATGAGTAGGAGAAATTGATATTGTCAATAGCCAAATTGATGGTGAAATGCTATGCTAGTTACTGGAAAATTTGGATGATGATTAGAATGGATGATGATACGTGAATTAAAATTGTGGTTGCTGGAAATTCTAGTGAATTGATGTCTTAATGAATCAAATTGAAAATATTGCTCAAATGCCCTATTTTAATCACATTGATAGGTGAATTGAACTAACCTAGACATGTAGGAATATGAATGTAAGTTGAATTATAATGTTAGAATCTTGTTTAGATGAATTATGAAGCTAGAAGCTTAACCTAGTGTAATCTGCCCAGAAAACTCTGTTCTGGGCAGTAACTTTGAAAAATCACCATAAATTGTATAAATTGAATTTAAGGCTGGAATTTTTATGGCCAGTGCATTCACATGTCTAAATTTATTATGAGAAAATAGAACTGAATTCTGGATTGTAGAATGAATTGTATAGAAGAAACACTAGGGACAGTGCAAACTGTCCAGTTTTGTAAATTGCTCTGTCTTTAAGCTAAAAACTGTATTAATTGGCAAAGGATTAAAATGTAAGGCTTATATGGTTAGAAGGAAAATTAAGTTAGCTTTCTAACGTTGTAAACGGTTCGAAGTTCCGACGTACGGAATAAAAGATACGATCATTTAAGTAAGCAGTGCACATGCTGCCAGACAGCAGCAATCTTGATGTTTGTATTGAATTGAATGCTTGAGTATATGGAGTCACATAATGACTCAATTGGTTGCTGGATTGTATCTAATACACTATGTATTGTATGAATGTTATATCAAGTGGAAATTGAGGAAAAAGGGGCTCACTTAGATCAGCAAGCTAGTAGAGGGAAAGGGATTACAATTCGGGATCGACAATAGCTCAGAAAATTCCCGTGATTGTAGGTTAAAGTTTGGAGAGGGCGGTAACCTCTCCATGTCTATTTTTGATTTGAAATACTTACTAATTCTTAAGTATAAATTGTATAATGAGCTTGCTATGGAGCATTAGCAAGGTAAGTACTCTTTTGAGTGGATACTTGATTGTGAAGCATGCTTGAGTTGCTATTGATTGTCATGATATGCTTATTGCCTAATTGAACTATATTGAATTGAAGCATGATGTTATATATAGAAGTAAATCATTTCATTGTTTCATGGCATATTGATTGACACACCTTCATTGACTATTGAAATATTGAAATTGGTATTGGCTTGAGCCCTATCGATTGAAAGGGGATATTGGCACAAAATGTGCATATTGAATTGAATCATGCTTCTAATTGATTGAAAGTGATAACTATTGTAAGCCTTGGTCTCGAGTAGGTCTTAGATATAGTTGGCATGACATGGAGTCCATAGAGCTCAATGTCGGGGTGGACTATGGTCCAGGACATTGGTCCCAAATTGGTGACAGTAGGAGGGATTTGACTAGGTAGTTGGTACCATATTGACTATTGTTATTGGCGACAGTTTGGTTGGAGACTTGAGTATCTAGACTGAGTAATCGATTCTCAAGGCTATACCTAATACGAACTAATAACTCATGTACATTGAACCTGTTGCTACATTGAATTGCATTGATTGATAGTAAAGGAAAAAAATTAAATGCCATGAACTATTGATATTGAAACATTGACTGAACATTTCTTATGAGATTTCTTGATTCTAAAGAAACTTCAAATGCCATGAACTATTGATATTGAAACATTTATTTAACATTGCTTATGAGATTGCATGATTGTAAAGAAACATCAAATGCCATGAACTATTGAACATTGCTTATGATTTTGCTTGTGTATTGAAACATTGATTGTGTTCAAATTATATGTGATGCCTAAAGAAATCGAATTGGATGATTAAGCATGTCTAAACTTCAAACCTCCTATTGATATTGGATTGAAAATTAAGCAATGCACCTAGTATTGTTTGCCTAGTTCGAATGGTTCCCTATTGATGGGGGAACCATACCATCCATTTGATGGTTCGTAGTTAAGACTTATTTTATTGTTTGCCTTGTAAATTTAACTCACCCACTAAGCTTTGCTTATTTAAGTCTCATTTCTACGATACAAGTTGTTATTGGATACTATCCTGAAGTCTAAGCTCGTACAAGTCACATTTTGCTTAAAAGAGTATGTTTCCATTTTGTTATAGTTCTCCTAGGATGGTGGCACCTAAGGCATGTATATTTATGATCACTTAGCTATAGTTTGTATAAATTAACTTCATGTATGACCTATAAGAGTATGGTATGTATATATGAGCATGTATTCATCTTAATGAGTTTGTATGTCGTTAGCCAAATGTTAGATTTCCTATGGTTGAATTATGCATGTGATGGTTGAATAGATCTATTGAAGTTGGCTAGTTAACATTAAGTAAATGTAGTAATCTACATGTTACACATGAACCACCTAGATCACTTAGAGAATTGGCCGAATGGTATGTATAACTTTGTAAGCACATATGTTTGATTAAGGTCACATAAGTAAAACATGTAAATCACTTATTGGAATGCTTGATAGTTACTTTGAATGTTAAAATTATCAAATAGGCTTCTCATCTAGTTCGAATGATTGCTTGGGAATCAAGTAAGTTTTAATTGGTATTGATTTTGATAACAAAGTGCATTATAGGTCCTCACCTATTCGAAACCTTTCTTAATGAGTAAGAGAGACCTAAAATGAATTGAATTTTGTATCTTAAATTGAATGAATCTTTGATTGTAATTGTAGTAACTTACCTAATCCTACTAGGGTGGTTAGAGTATGTTAGAAAATGGTAATCAGAGCTTATGGTTGCATAATTCTAGGGTCTACATGAATAGGCTATTGTCATTGATCATTTAGGTGCCACCTAGGAGTTACTTGAATATTGATTGGATTGTGACTTGAGCTCGACTTCTCGTATTCCTTATATATAGAATGTCTGAAACAAGATTGGGCAAGGATAATGAAAGCCTGACTGGCTCCTCCAATGAGGGAGGGGCGTAAGGATGAACCAGGATCCCCTAAAGCCTGTTGAATCCCAACAAGTTTAGCAGGAAGTTCCTGTGATTCATCCTATTCAACGAGAATGCTTCTCCAGTCTAAAGGAGATGTTTGATAAGATGATTGTCTCAATGAGACAAAGTACTTTTGACTCTCCAGTAGCAAAACCAGAAATAGCTCGTATTGATAAGTTAGCTCAACACAGAGCTTACACCTTCACTGGAATAAGTAAAGATAATCCAGAAGAAGCAGAGTAATGGTTGGAGAATACAACAAGAATATTGTCTAAGCAACTGCAGTGCTCAGATGAACACAAGCTGGAGTGTAAGTAGCTTTATTGGTTGAGGAGGCATTGAATTGGTGGGAAACTACTACTTTAGCAGCACCTGAAGAAGCTGTCACCAAGGAATTCTTCTTTAAAGAATTCAAAAAGAAGTATATAAGTGATCAGTATTTTGCTGATCGCAAAAAGAAGTTATTGTACCTGAAACAAGGAGGGAAGACTATCGAATAGTATGTTAACGAATTTTGCAAATATTGCAAATACGGCTCGGAATTCATAAAGAAATAGGAGGATAAGTGTAGAATGTTCATCGGCGGTCTTAATGACGAGTTAGGCCCCATGTTCACTACTTTGGGGATTACTGACTTCCAAGAACTGGTCATCAAAGTTATAGCTACCGAAGCCAAGATGAAGACTTCGGCAAAATGATCAAAGAATCAGTCCCGAGATAACAAAAGATCGAGGGATGATCACAAGCCTCATTGGCGCAACAAGAAACAAAAGCATCATCGAGGAAATTTTTCTAATCAGGGAAATTTCTCTAAGGGTAGCTATATACCCAAGCCACAAGCTATGTGTAGATCCTCAACACCTATGGTGTCCTTCTATAGTATCAGAAATAATAGGAGGGAGAATCAAATCCCTACTTGCAAGACTTGTCAAAAGAACCATACCAGAGTTTGTAGAAAGATCACCAATGCTTACTACTTGTGCGGAGACACAACGCACTATGTCAAAGATTGCCCCCAAAATCTGAACAAGTTGCCTTCTCATGTTTCTCACAAATCGAATCAAGCTAACTCAGGCAACTACGGGAAGAACAAAGGCCAAGGGTCTAATACTACATATCAAGAGTCTCGGGCACCTGCTCGAGTCTATCACTTCCGGGGGTATGAGGATGAAGAATCTGCTGATGTAATTACAGGTACAATCTACCTCTATACATACCTTGTTTATGCTTTATTTGATACCAGATCAACTCATTCATTCATAAGGCCTCCTTTAATTGAAAATCTTATATTGAAGCCTGAATATGTTAGTTGTAGCTTAATTGCTACTAATCCTTTAGGAGACAATGTAATAGTAAACCAGATATGTAAGGATTGCCCTTTGTTTGTTTAGGGCATCCTATTCCTAGTCGACTTGTTATTGTTACCTTTTGTTGAATTCGATCTCATTCTGGATTAGATTGGTTAGGAAGGCATCAAGCTTGGGTAGATTGCCAAAAGAGAAAATTATTTCTCCGAGGTCTAGGAGAAAAATCCATTACCTTGATCGATAAGAAACCTATTAGCATCTTTGGTGCTATGATTAAAAGTGATGAAATTGAATTTGGGTGAGTTCATTCCTTGTTGTTTCTGATTTCCCTGATGTTTTTCCTGAGGAATTGCCGGGATTGCCTCCTATTTGGGAAGTTGAATTCAAGTTTGAAGTTCAACCCGGGAGTGATCCGATGTCTATCGCTCCATATCGAATGGCCCCTATTGAACTCAAAGAGCTTAATCAACAATTGCAAGATCTTCAAGACAATGGCTTCATCTGACCTAGCTCTTCACCCTGGGGAGCCCCCGTATTGTTCATTAAGAAGAAAGACGGGTCGATGAGGCTATGTATTTATTATTGTCAGCTAAACCGGCTCACTATCAAGAACAAGTATCCATTGTCGAGGATTGAGGACTTGTTCGATCAATTCAAAGATGCCAAAGTCTTCTCCAAGATCGATTTGCAATCGGGGTACTATTAGATAAGAATACAAGACTTGAATGTACCCAAAATGGCTTTTAGGACTCGTTATGGTCACTACGAGTTCCTAGTTATGCCCTTCAGGCTAACCAATGCTCCAGCGGCTTTCAAGACTTAATGCCCTATTCAAATGAATGATAATAAAATCCACTAATTGAAATCCTTTAATTGTAGCTTCAACTATTTTCAATGCCCATTTTAAGCTCCTAAAGAATCAGAGATATGTGGCAGAACTTCAAGTTCAATCTGACTTGAATTTGAGGATCAAAGAGCTTCAACAAAATAATCTTGAACTTCAGAAGATATTAAAAGAGATTGAATCCAAACCGAGCACTAAATTCTCACTTCAATCGATTGGTGTGCTCTCCTTAAAGAATCGGGTTTGTGTACCCAATGATCCAATCCTTAAGAGAGAAATGCTTCAAGAAGCAAATAGTAATCATTTTTCAATACATTCGGGAGTGATCAAGATGTATAAGGACTCAAAGGAATTCTATTGGTGGACGAGATTGAAGGCCAATATTGTTGACTTCATATCAAAGTGCCTCACTTGCCAAAAGGTAAAGACCGAACACCAACTACCTACTGGACTCCTTCAACCCATCGAATTGCCTCAATGGAAGCGGGAGTGTATAACAATGGACTTCATATCAGGATTGCCTCTATCACCGAGGAAAAATGATGCTATTTGGGTGATCGTTGATAGGTTCACCAAATCGGCTCACTTTCTAGCTGTTCGAATAAGCATGAGCTTCCAATAGCTAGCTGAATTATACTTGAAAGAAGTAGTCAGACTTCACGGTGTTCCTAAATCTATCATATCTGATCGAGCTCTCGTTTTACTTATCGATTTTGGAGGGCACTTCAAGAGGCTATGGGAACTAAGCTGAACCTTAGCACTGCCTTCCATCCAAAAATTGATGGACAATCTAAAAGGGTAATCCAAGATCTTGAAGTGCCCTCCAAAATTGAGAAGTAGCCCAAGTGAGCAAAATTGTATCTAAAAGGGTAATCCAAGATTGTCCATAGCCCAAGTGCTAAGGTTCAGCTTAGTTCCCTTTTAGATTGTCCATAGCTGAATTATACTAGAAAGAAGTATACCCGTATCACTTGGGCTACTTCTTTACAAATTGGGCCGTATCGATACAATTTAAGCAAGTATACCCGTATCAATACACCTTCAAGGCGTACCACTGATAAAGGTCAGACAGTAGCCCAAGTGAGCAAAATTGTATCGATATGGCCTTGTCCATTTCGATACGCCCCTTGTTTTACATTGAGATTGTACTGATATGCTTTCAAGTGTATCAATAAGACCTTTGTTTTACCTACACAACAACTCTTTCTATTTTTTAGGTCTGTACCAATACGGCCTCCCGCGTATATATACGGTTGGTTGCAGTTGTGCATTTATTACAGGAAAAATGCAGCTGAACGGCTATATTGATTACTTCAACCGCCCAAATGGCTATAAATCAATGAGAGTGTATAAAAGCAAGTCTCCAAAGCCTCAGCAACGACTATTAAACTTATTTGCAACATCCAACCATATATCCAAACCCTTGAGTTTAAAGAGTCAAATTCTTGGACCCCACTTGTTGTAATTTTCATTGTATACGTTTCTTTCAAGTTTGGGGAGAGTTTGTTTGTAATTTGGGCAACAAATCAATCTTGTGAGAGATACTTTTAAGTTTCCATTTCTACTTTGTAAAGAGAGAGTCTTGGCTAATCTTTGGGTAGAAAGATTAACCGATTTGTAAAGGTTTCCTCCTAAGCCTAGAAAAGGGGAAGAATATATAGTGGATTTGGTTCAAAATGCTTAGTGGGAGCTAAGGTAGTGGATTTAGAGCTTGTTCAAAGCTTGAACCACTATAAATCACCTTGTCTTCAAATTTTTATCTTTTCAATTTGCCCCTTCCAATTTCAAAAAGCCAATTCACCCCCTCATGGTCAATTACACATCGATTGATCCACTCAACAATTGATATCAGAGCAAAACTCTTTGAGGGACTTACATCCATAAGAGGAGATTCTAGAAGAAGATTAATCAACTACAAATCAAAGCCATGGCGTCTACCTCCGGGCTGAACTTGTATGAGTCAAAATCTATCACCAAAATATCATTCTTCAATGGGGATAACTACCCCTATTGGAAGAATAGAATGAGGCTCTTCATCAAGTCCAATGACTACACCCTTTGAGATGTAGTAGAATATGTTCAATCATTCTTATGAAGAGAGATGAAGAAGGAAGACTCATTCCAAAGACAAAGGTGGAGATGACTGATGAAGATAGAAAACGACTACAAGTGAATGACAAGGCTCTACACATCATCTTTTGTGCACTTGAACCTGCAATGTACGCGAAGATGTCATCTTGCACAAGTGCGAAGGAGGTGTGGAAAAAGCTAGAGACCACCTACGAAGGAACCAATGATGTAAAGGAGACTAAGATTTGAATACTTAATTTGAGCTACGAGAACTTCAAGATGGAGCCCGATGAGAGCATCTCCAAAATGTTCGATCGGCTGTCCGTCATAGTAAATGGTTTCAAAGGCTTCGACGAGATTATTCTCAAAGAAAAGCTAGTCCAAAAGCTACTCTATTCTCTTCCCGAATCATGGGATGGGAAGAGAACTGTAATCATCGAGGCCAAGAATTTTAAGACGTTGAAGCTCAATGAATTGGTGGGATCTCTTCTTACTCATGAGATCATGAAGCAAGCAAGAGAAGAAGAAAAGAAGAGATAAGAGAAAAGTGTGGAGAAGCAAGAGGTAGAGAAGAAGAAGCAAGGAATTGCTCTCAAGACTTCTCAAGAGGAAAGTAACTCTAGTGAGGATAAGTTTAATGAATTGGCTGTGATAGCCAAGAGATTCTCTCAGTTCATGATGTATAATCGAGAAAGAAAATTTCAAAGAAGAAGAGACTTCAAGAACAAGAACAAAGAAGAGGAGAAGGATCAACTCATTTGTTATGGGTGCAAGAAGCCGGGGCATATTAGATCTGATTTCCCTCAACTCAAGAAGAAGAGCTTTGAAAAGAAGAGCTTCGAGAAGAAGAAGAAGCGGAAGGCCCATGTTGGTACTTGGAGTGATAAGGAATCATCATCCGATAAAAAGGAGCAAGAAGTAGCCAACCTTTGCCTCATGGCTCTTGAAGATGATCCTAAGGTAAACCCTAACTCATCTACTTTCGATTTCACTTTTGATAAGCTTCAAGAAGCGTATGACGAGTTATAGGAGGTTTACGATGAGTTGGTTGAGAAGTATAAGGAATCGGGATTGAAAAATAAGAAAATGTTTTCTTTTCCAAAACCAACTTAGAGCTTGAAAAGAAGATTTTGGTTTTACAATATGACGTAAAATATTTTCAAAATAAAAATGCTGATTTAAACTATCTTCTTTCCAAAGTCCATGATGATCACCACAAAGTCGTGAATGAAATCAAAGCTTTTTTGAACAAAGTTGGTACTACTACTTTCGAAAAGGGTCAATCTTCTAAAACCAACTATGTGAAAAGAAACTTCGTGAACCACAAACATAGAAGCTCTCAAAGGTACCCTAAAGGTAAAATAGTTAGAAGTGTATGGGTTCCTAAGGAACTTGTAGCTTCTAATAACATTCATGCAATTGCATCTTGGATTCCTAAGGGAACCAAGTATTTGGGAGATAATTCACATGGACCCAAAATGATTTGGGGTACAAAAAACCAAGATTTAATTCTTTGTTTGTAGGGGGCATTGCTACAAGGCCAAAGCATCAAGTCAAAACACATGGTACCTTGATAGCGGATGCTCAAGACACATGACCGGAGACAAGAGTAGATTCATGGAGCTAATGCCAAAGAGTGGTGGAGTGGTGACATTTGGTGAAAACTCCAAAGGCCACATTAAGGGTATTGGTTCCATTGGTAATCTCTCTTCTATACTCATTGAAGATGTTTTATATGTCAATGGTCTAAAACATAACATGTTGAGCATTAGTCAATTATGTGATAAGGGTTTTAATGTTCTTTTTGATGTTAATGGTTGCAAAATTTTGGACATTAAAACAAATAAGATAATGCTCATTGGTCATCGCATAAGTAACATTTACATTGTGCATTTAGATGACATTCATACATCCCAAGCATGTTTGGTTGCTAAAGATGAAAATGATGTATGGTTATGGCATAGGAAACTAGGGCATGCTAGCATAAGTGTTTTAGAGAAATTAGTTTCCCAAAATCTAGTAAGAAGTTTACCTAAGCTAAAATTTTCCTTAGATAAAATTTGTGATGTTTGTGCTAAGGGTAAACAAAAACATCTCTTTTAAATCCATTAATGATGTTTCAACTAGTAGGGTATTAGAATTGATCCATATGGATCTTTTTGGGCCAATTAGAAACTACTAGCTTGGGTGGAAAATCATATGCATATGTCTTAATAGATGACTTCTCTAGTTACAATTGGGTTCTCTTTTTAAGTACTAAAGATGAGGCTTTAGAAAAATGCATGACATTTTCAAAAATCACTCAAACTGACCTTGGTCAAAACATCTCACATATTAGATGTGACCATGGAACGGAATTTCAAAATCTCAGTTTTAAGGATTTTTGTATCTCTAATGGTATTAGCCATAATTTTTCTGCACCTCTCACTCCTCAACAAAATGGGGTAGTTGAGAGGAAAAACTGTACTTTAGAAGAAATGGCTAGAACCATGCTTTGTGAAAACAATTTACCTAAGTATTTTTGGGCGGAAGCCATAAATAGCGCTTGTTACATTATTAACCGAGTAATGATTAGGCCAATTTTAAAGAAAACTCATGAGATTTTAAAATCAAAGAAACCTAACATTAGCTATTTTCATCCTTTTGGATGCAAGTGTTTTTTTAAATAATGGAAATGATCATTTAGGTAAATTTGATGCAAAAAGTGATGAAGCTATTTTCTTAGGTTACTCTTTAAATTAAAGCCTACCAAGTTTTTTTAACAAAAAAAAACTTAGTTGTAGAAGAGTCTAAACATGTGGTTTTCGATGATAACCTCCTTTCGAGGAAGGATTCTTGTGATGATGATGATGTAGGGATCATTGAAGCCAATGATGGTGGACAATCGTCAAAGGTAGATGAGGTTCCAACCAAAGAAGAAGAATCACAATATCCTTCCATATAAGCCTTGAAGGACATGAATCTTGAGGAAAATGAAGTGAGCTACCCAAGGGAACTCAACTATGTCAAAGGTGGTGAAATCTTGGGTGATTCATCCAAGGGGGTAACTACTAGATCCTCTCTTAGACTAATGAATAATTTTGCATTCATTTCATGCATTGAGCCTAAAAATATCAAAGAAGCATTCAAAGATGATTTTTTGATATTGGCCATGCAAGAAGAACTTAATCAATTTGAGAGGAGTAAAGTATGAACATTAGTTGATAGGCCTAGTAATAAATCTACTATAGGAACTAAATGGGTTTTTAGAAACAATCTAGATGAGAGTGCTAACATAGTGAGAAATGAGGCTAGACTTGTTGCTGAAGGTTACACTCAATAAGAGGGAATTGATTTTTGATTAAACATATACACCCTAGCTAGAATGAAAACTATTAGGATGCTTCTTGCATTTGCATGTTATCTTGAATTCAAGATTTTTCAAATGGATGTAAAAAGTGCATTTTTAAATGGTTTTATTAATGAAGAAGTTTATGTTGAACAACCACCAGTTTTGAAGATCCAAATTTTCCAAATCATGTTTTTAAATTAACTAAAGCTTTATATGGTTTGAAACAAGCTCTAAGAGCTTGGTATGAAAGGCTTTCAAACTTTTTTATTGAAAAAGGTTTTGAAAAATGCAAGGTGGGCACTACACTTTTCATTAAAAGAAATGACAATAACATCTTAGTACTACAAATTTATGTTAATGATATAGTTTTTGGTTCTACTAAAGAGATGTATTGTCAAGAGTTTGCTAAGTTAATGCAAGGTGAGTTTGAGATGAGCATGATGAGGAAGCTCTCATTCTTCTTGGGACTCCAAATCAAGCAAAGGAAGGATGACATCTTCATTAGTCAAGCTAAGTATATCAAGGATATGCTCAAGAAGTTTGGCTTGGAAAATGTGAAGCCTCAATCCACAACAATGAGCTCATCTATAAAGCTTGACAAAGATGAATGAGGTAAGTGTGTTGATTCTAAACTTTATCGCTCTATGATTGGTTCTTTGCTTTACCTTACCGCAAGTAGACCCGACATTATGATTAGTGTTTTCTTGTGTGCTAGGTTCCAAGCTAGTCCTAGAGAATCACACCTTATAGCCATTAAAATCATCCTTTGACCTTCATGCTTATTCCAATGAAGATTATGGGGGTTGCAAGATAGATAGAAAAAGTATCTCCAACACTTGTCAATTCCTAGGTAGTATGCTCATACCTTGGTTCTCTATGAAATAAAATAGTGTATCTCTATCTACCGCCGAAGCAGAATATATATCGGTTGTAAGTTATTGAGCTCAAGTCCTTTGGATGAATCAACAACTTCTAGACTATAGAATTGATGTAGGTACCATACCCCTTAAGTGTGACAACACTAGTGCCATATGTCTCACTAAGAATCCCATCCAACATTCTAGAACCAAGCATATAGAGATAAGACATTATTTCATTAGGGATCATGTCTTAAAGAATGATGTTGTTCTAGAGTATGTTGATACCTCAAACCAGCTAGCGGACATATTTACCAAACCATTAGACAAAGAGAATTTTTGGACTCTTAGGAGAGAGTTAGGTTTAACCAGCATCTCTTGACCCTTTAGAGCCCTTTAAGGTCAAAAATTTGCTTGAATCAAATTGATTGATATGCTTGTGTGATTTTGCTTCTTGATGCATCTATGCTTGTTTCTAGGGGGAGTATGTATCCATGTTAGACCATATATGTTGTTCACATATCATCAGCATGCATTTTGGTTCGAATAAAACCGAATTTTTGAGCAACTTGTGGCTCAAAATGCATTTTTTGGGTTATCCATATTGAAACGGGTGAAGGTGTTTCGATACACCATTCTTGTCTCAACCCATATTGCATTTCTCAGCACAAGTGTACCAATACAAGTCTGACCATATCGATACGGGTTCAAGAACAGGTTTTGATATAGTTGAGTCTGTATCGAAACAGTACTGGTGTTTCATTACACCTGTATCGATACGCCACGTGGTGTATCGGTACGCGCAGACATAGATCCTGAAATGAGTCTTTAAATGGGTCATTAAACTTTACATTAAAGTTAAACACCTTTTTCTCCCAAAAACCCTAATTTACAATCTATAAAACCCATCAAATCCTCTTGATTTCTCACACAACTCTTCAAATTCTTTGAGGATTTTTTCTCTTCAAAACAAATATTTTCTCTCTCATTAATTTGGTGCATCATCATCCACTCATTCATCTATAATCCCAACTTCAAGGTATAAAACTCTTTTCTTTGCCTTTTAATTTCGTTTTGATTTCTATAATGTTTTTACTTAGTTCTTGTGTTTTAAACATATACATACTATTGTTCTTCATGTTTTTGAAAAAATAAATTTAAAAATCTAAAAATTTTCATTCAAATATAAAATTATACAATATATTTTTTTCTAAACTATTTTTTGAAATTCTTTTTTACCAAAATTATATTTTATACTTGTATATGTTTTCTAAACTATTTTTATAAAAAACAAAACCTTGAATTATTGGATTGAATATTGGATCATATATGATGATTTATGCATACATTTTTTTGTGCATTAAAATTGTTTTTTAGATTATCTATGGCACCAAGAAAGAGAGCTAGAGCAAGTGAGGATGGCGAGTCTTCAACCAAAGATAATTCGGCTCGTCCCAACCTTAGTGTCATTTATCAAAAGAGTTTTTTGACCCTGGTGGCTTTAAATATCTTCAAGCAATACCAAAACGACAAAATTTGCCGAGAAAGAGTAACATCTCTTCCATTTTTCAAATCTGAATGTTTCAAGTTTAAATATCTTCATCTTTTGTGACATTAGAATTTTATTCAATTTTTAGCTAACCCCGGGTTTTTGTACCGTAATCTTGTTTTGATTTCTTTGCTAATGTCCGGTGCATCCCCAACCAAGACCATTATAAGGTCATTGATATTGAGTCATTCTTAATGGGGAAGAAATTTCGTATTGATGTTCAAACTCTAGTGAACATTTTTGAGATAGAAGATGAGGGAATAGCCGATGAGGACTCTATGGGATATGTTCTTGGCGGTTCTGTCACTATTCTTGATGCTCAAAATCACATCTTACACTTAATGATCACTTGGTGGTTTCGACCATCCGGTGGAAAGTTTTCCACTATTTGACAAGTGGACGACTTTTGGATTAGATGTTTTAGTGAAGAGAAGCAGCCCAATCTTGCTCAAATAATGTTTATAGAGGTAGTTTACCTCATCCAACATCGACACACCTCTCTAGTTTCATCCTTCACTTATGGGACAATATTGAGTTACTTGTTTACTCCACCGACTATGGATGCTCTAATGTCTTACCTCAATGAGCAATTCACTACATTGAACACCTTTATGACCTCATTAAAGACAACCATGAATGAAGGTTTTGCGGCCATTGATACTCGATTCACTTCCTTAGAGGACAGAATTCAAGAAATTGAAAGCCAACAAGGTTTGATGGACATATCTCTTATGGCTTTCCATGGAGAATGGAGACAATCTCACGCTACTCAAACCCATGGCGAAGATGAAGATCAAGAGGACGAGGATGATGAGGATGCTCCATAGACATACGTTGCATTGCATTGCATACATATCATAATAGGCTTTTTATTTTTATTCACCTATGTTATTTACTCTATGAACCTATGCTTTGATTTTACTTTGTTTTTAAATTTTAAGTTGGATTTGGATTATGTTGCTTTGAACTTTCAATAATAATTATGTTGCTTTGATTACGCTTTAAATTATGCTTCATTGTTATGTTTCTTGTTTCTATCCGTTAGTATCATTGATTTTGATCTAACAAAAAGGGGGAGAAGAAAGAGCTTAAATTTTAAAACCTATCTTAAAGTAAATGGGAGTTTTTCACAAAGACTTAAAATTTTACCTTGGTTTTGTTATATCAAAAAGGGGGAGATTGTAAAACCAAAGTGTGATTTTGATATAACAATTTGTTTAAGGACCTATTTGTAAAAAGAAATAAATTTTTAAGTATCTCAAAGACTCACAATTGACAAGGATTTTTCAAGTACAAAAGTATTAAAAGTCAAAAACTTAAACCGTATAAATTTTATTCAAAGTCAAAAACATAAACCGTATAAATTTTTCTAAGAGTTTTTAAAGCTAAATTCAACTTTATGCCCAGGCATATCGATACGCCCTCGAGCATTTCGATACGGGCTTAAATTAAAAGGCCACTGTAAGAATCTATTTCGATACGGTTCCATCTGTATCGATACGACCTTCATATGGGTTAAGGTTTTTACTCATCTGTTTCGATATGATGCCATCCATTTCGATACGGCCTTCATACTAGGTTTAAGATTTAAGAACAACGTACCGATACGGCTACTACTGTATTGATACAATGGTTAAGTTTTTCATTTATGACTCGAACGTTGCCTTGTCAGTTATTGGGAACATGTGATTTTGAAAGTCAGTTAACCCGTATCGATACACCTTCAAGGCGTACCAATATAGGTTCAGAAAGTAGCCCAAGTGAGCAAAATTGTATCAATTATGCCTTTCCCGTTTCGATACGCCCCTTGTTTTACACTAAGATCGTGCTAATACGCTTTCCAATGTATTGATACGCTCTTTGTTTTACCTGCACAATGACTTTCTATTTTTCAGGTCCGTACCGATACAGCCTCCCGCGTATCGATACGGTTGGTTGCAGTTGAGCATTTATTGTGGGAAAAATGCAACCCAACAGCTATATTGACGACTTCAACCACCCAAACGGCTAGAAATCAATGAGAAGGTATAAAAAGCAAGTCTCCAAAGCTTCAGCAATGACTATTGAACTTATTTGCAACATCCAAGCATATATCCAGACCCTTGAGCTTAAAGAGTCAAATTCTTGTCCCTCACTCGTTGTAATTTTCATTGTATACATTTCTTTTAGGTTTGGGGCGAGTTTGTTTATAATTTGGGCAACAAATCAATCTTGTGAGATACTTTAAGTTTTCCATTTCTTCTTTGTAAAGAGAGAGTCTTGGTTAATCTTTGGGTAAAAAGATTAACCGATTTGTAAAGGTTTCCTCCTAAGCCTAGAAAAGGGGAAGAATATCTAGTGGATATTGGTTCAAAATCCTTAGTGGGAGCTAAGGTAGTGGATGTAGAGCTTGTTCGAAGCTTGAACCACTATAAATCGCCTTGTCTTTAATTTTTTATCCTTTAAATTTGCTCCTTCCAATTTCAAAAAGTCAATTCACCCCCTATTGGCCAATTACACATCGATTCTTCCACTCAACAAATACAACCCTAAACAAACAGCAAATCATCCTTGGAGATCTCAAAATCTTATTTCACTTTAATCAGGCCTAGACCACTGTCACAACAAAACAGTCTCACGCAGCTCGAATCTCCCCCAATGTTCCTCGGTCCTTTCCAAGGAAACTGTGATACAAATCAAAAGCATTTATAGTGTCTCAATCCTTGCTTCCTCAACTAATTATACAGTAATTAACCTTTCCCACACACAAGGTCATTATCTCGTCAATGCTCATATTTCCATATTGCTTATGCATTCACACGTGTCATGCAAGGAATCAACTTATATTCACTAGACCAAATGATGGTCCCCTACCATCGCTGAAACATCTCAAATATCACTACATACATCAACCTTTACTACGATACATCTTAGAGAGACAAAACCTTATTCTGAAATTCATTTCAGAATTAGTAGCCTTCAACACTTTAACCCTAAGCATCTCATTCTTGATCTAATACTTGGGAAACACATATGTATTTTTCAATCAGTTTAAATGAGTCATCCACCTTAGGAAACAAGTAATGGTGCTTGACTGCCCCTAAACGAGCTGTCAACGGTTTTAGCATCACCCCAACAAACCAACTTCTTACAAGCAATCAAGCCTGATTCTCCCATAGCGTAACACTTAGACAAAAGAAACTTGTTCGAGTTGCACCTTCACAACTCCACCTCAGGCTTTCTTAATTGGGTCAATTTCCTCTAACAAAGGCAATGGGAACTAATGTCCAACTCGTTCTTACCTCAAGACCCACTCATGTTCTTGACAGGGAGGAAGTCTTGATGACTCCTCCAAGAAGCATAAGAAACACTCTAACAGTTTAAAATCTCTGGAGCGTCAAACTATACACATTAGCATCTATCAAACGGTTAAACATGTCTCAAAACCCCGTTGTTTCATTCTCAAAATGACCACAACGAAAAATCACGGTAGAAGAGAAACGGTTCAAAATCCTCATTAGCAAAGGTTGCGTTCTTTCGAGGTCTCAGGGCCTCGAGCCCACTCTCGACATTACTGGCTAGCATCACGCTTTATTAACCATAACAATTTTTGATATGGAACAAATTTGAAGAAGGTAGCCCATCAAACCCATAGAACGTCTAATCTTAGTCACATTCTAGCAAACTAGAAGATCCTGAATCTACTATCTCCGAGAAATGCCCTTGAGAAGGGCGATGATAATTCTGAAGTATCAATGGGACTCATTTTAAGAGAACAAAGGGTCCTCCAACCAACACACATCCACTGATTGATTTCAAAACCGGTTTATCCATACTTGTTTCACTATCGTTACCCCACATAACGATGAATATTCCTTTCCACATAACTCTCCTAACGTATCCTTAGGATTCAAAATGACTACAACATGCAACGAAGATACCATTTAGGTTGCGGGAGGAGGACTCATCCTCAACTCCGACATCATTCATCTAACTTGTATCTCAACAATTCGGGGTGACCTCACCCCCAGAATCGCTCCTATGAGTGGCTCAACACTTAACTCGGCCCTTACTACAACAATCGTAAGCCATCTTAGCTTTGCAACATTGAACGCACCATCAAGATTCCAGTCTTAAGGAATAAGAACTTAATTTAAGGGCTTCTATTCAACTAGACACCTTACTAAAACACTTATACCACCCTAGGGTTTCATAGAACTGGCTAAACCTAAGCTCTAATGCCACTTTTGTAACACCCCGATCTAGAAGTCACAATTTAGGCCTTAAGCCCAAACCAAAACCATAAAATTTCTCAAATTGGGTTTAGCCTAAACAAGTTTTTTTCCAAAACATTTAGATCCAATAGTTGAAAACATAGATAAACAATTTAAAACATTACAAAGGAGCTCCACTTTAAATTAAAACATTTTAACATTCGACTTAATAAATACAATTTCAAAAGTAAGATTGATAGACTCGACCACGTAAAGTCCTATAATTACATAGCCCACTAAACACAAGAATCGTACTCTAAAAACCTCTACATTCTAGAATCCCATTATGAGCGCTAAGCTTACAAAGCTCAGTGGTAGACATCTACTCTACTATACTTCATGCTAGTCACACATATAAGCATGCAAGCTAGTACAAGCAATAAGGAGAGATAAATAAACATGTGGCGCTACCACTGGTCACCTAAACATATACTCTCATCATAGCAATCATCGTACATGGCCCAAAAGTCCCAACCATACTTGGGATCTCACTAGATCATCCGAGCGAAAGCACACAAGTCATACCATAAACCTGGAGTGACGTCCGCGTCCATACAACATCAGGATCGTACACTCCGAGTGAGGTCTGCGTCCACACAACATCAAGATCTTACATGCATGCTTGGGATCTCTCATCAAACATCTTCGAAAAAGGCTCGCGTCCACACAATATCGGGATCATACATTCGGAAATCTTCAACCATGGTGTTGCAACACACTCATTCTCTAACTGGGTATTTGGATCACATCAATCAATATGACTTGACTATCTAGGTGTCCATATTAGCACATAGCAAGGACACGTCTACCACATATCACACAGCATCAAACGATCCACCAAGGATCCCTCCGATTGCTATTACCATCAAGGCACCCAACTTTAAACAAGTTATTATTTATTATGGAAGTATACATTAATCATCCTCATTAATTATCTCTATTCATCCATATTTTCCTGTGAACATCCCACATCACTTTCTATCTCTTTATTAGCATTATAGATTATCTCGTTCAGTGGGTATCGGTACTTTAACATGAGTATCGGTACGACACCATTGGGTATTGGTACTTACACGCGTATCGATACTAAAATAGATTATTAGGAATCCTTAATTCCACAAGTACCAATAGAGTTTAACTCGTACAGATATGACCCGTGAATAGGTTATCGGTACGAGCCTAGGCTCGTACCGATAACCTATTCACGGGTTAGTACCATTTCTTTGATTTACAATATTTACACGCTTTATTCGATCCCTAAAGCTTATGAAATTCATTAGGGTTTGTTTGCTAGTGCATTTATTCATTTAATATTAATTACCAGCTTCATGATCATTTATTAGAATTTACTAATTACCTGTCCATTTAATGTAATTTTCATCGAACATGTCAATTCATATCTCAAGCACTCAGGCAACACAACATGTAAATCTACCAATCAGATAATTATATGAACATTCAATGACCCTACACTATCTCTAAAGCTTCTAATAGTCTCGAAAATTCTAAAACTCATTGGGCATCTCAATATTTACCAAGTCTAATAATACCGGTCTCAACACATGCTTATCTATCATCAACCTATTTTGCAACCACTAACAAGCAACAAAAGTATACTTATGATGCTCATCAAGCATTTCAGAGTTCGAGGTGTACTAATCTAAAGACAGAGTGATAAATCCTCATATAAGCTTCCCGATTACGCCACTTGGTCTGATATTCGATCCCCAATAACCACAATATAAAACCGAATACAAAAACACATTAATTCCATGTATCCCTTATTCAGTTCAGAAGGTTAAAAGACTAAAAACATCTTACCAGGTTCAAATTTGGCAAAACGGATTATGCCAACAGTCTTAGAACGTCGAGAATTTCTTGGGTAAAGTCCATAGAAAAAAGTTAACAACTCGGTCAAACGGATTATGCCAACAGTCTGGTTCGATTCTCCAGCTCGCTGGTTCAGACCAACCAGCCACGTGAACTAGGCCAAGCCTGGAGCAACTGCATGGCACACCTACACGCAGGCAGTGGTGCGTATGGCGGCCTCTAGTGGCCGGACGACAGCGACAAACAACAAATTTTCACTCCAAGTGACGATGATCATCATGGTGGCAACGACTTGCGATGGTGAACACTTGAAGGTTACGTTTCATCCATTTAGAAACTTCTTGAGCTCCTCCCCAGTGAGTGGTAGTGGCGACGATAATGTGGCAACCATCGGCGAATGAATCTCTGCGAGGCCTTTCCAACGGTGCCGACGGTGTCGTACACAGCGGCTCGAGGGTATTAGATCGAGATCCAAACTCCATCACCCTTACTTTTCTCCTATTTTCCCTCTCTACCTTACAAAATATCTTATCCTCTCCTTTCCTCTTTTACACCACCCACAACCACTTTAAATTGAAATAACTCTCTCCTTTCAAATTATGGACCCAAACTTATGTAACAATAACTTAGACTTTCAAATTTAAAGGCCCAAAACTTGGGTCTGAGATCCGATTTGTTAATATGAATTTTGGGTCGTTACATTCAAAGTGGTCATGTGACATTGTTGAAGCGCAATGGTGGACTTTTCCATGGGTTTGTGAACCAACTGTTACGAGCAACATGTACGTATGGGGGTTTCATGGAATCCTCCATTGCCGAATGTGGTGAACTTTAATGTTGATGGTTCATCTAGGGGTAAGCCCGACCCTGTGGGATGTGGGAGGTGTTCAAATCCAGGTACCCGGGTCTTCGAGTACTTGAAGTATCGGGTACCCAGATTGTTGGGTAGTCTTATGGCTGGCTCGTATCCCAGCCCAAGTGTTGCGGGTACCCAAAAAATTAGGTACTTGGGTACCCTAAATATAAAAAACATGTATTTTGAATATAAAAAAATATTTCATTTGTTTCATATAAATATATATATATATTAGTTTAATATAAAATATATATTTATTAAATATAAAAATATAAAAAACTAAAATTTTTATTAGTTTAATATATATATATATATATTGAATATAAAAAATATTAATTTCAAATATAACTGGGTATTTGGGTAATCGGGTACTCGAAAATTTCGAATTTTGTGACTTGGGCCTGACCCGAGAAATGGCAGGCTAGGTACCCGACCCGGGTTAAAAATATTTGGGTAATTACCTAGTTATTTATGTTCGGGAAGTTGGGTCGGGTATTTTTGAATACCTCTAGTGGGGATGTTATACGTGATTCATTAGGTACAATTTTGGCAATGTTTTCAGGACCTTTGGAATTGTTGATTCGAATGAAGTTGAAGTTAAGGCCATATGTTATGCTTTGATGCTTCTCGAAAGGTCAAGATGGAGTACTCAATCCATTGTGGTTGACTCATATTTCATGGTAGCAATGATGTGCGCTCAACATATAGATCGACGCCCATGGCGTTTTTGGAAATGCTTTAAGATGGTAGATTGTGCTACTAATTCCATTGTGAGGCTATTTTTTCATAATGTTCTTATAGAGGCAAATAGTTTGGCTAATGCACTTGCGAAAAGGGATGTTGATGATTCCTCATGGTTTCAAGTGGTGCATTAGCTTTACCCAAGTAGTTTATGTTTTGTACTTTGAAATTATTATGTTTGCGCTCTTTTTCCCCTCCCAAAGTTGCGGGAGAGGGTTTACTGAGGCACATAATAGTCTTGTATGACATTTCAATTTCAAATGGTCGCTGAACTTTGTTAAAAAACAAAACAATAACCAAACTTTCAAATGTTACAAAATGGCAACAAAACCTTATATTTTGTAACAAAATGGTAACTCGGCCGTTAACCTCCGTTAAAGGGGTTACGTGACTGTTATAAAATTTTGAATAATAACACATTTAGTCTGCTATATTTATAGATTCAATCAATTTAGTCTTCTATAAATCGGTGCTCCTTGTGGTGATCCGACGACAACTCGAAAAGTCCTATTTTAGCACCATCTTTAACCAAAGTATTGGAATTCTTAATGCACCCCTCATTTTTTAATTGTATATAAATTCAACTGTCTTCCTAAAACCTTTATAATTAGGGTTCCTGCATTTACTAATTGTACACAAAAGCAAAACCCAAGTAGCTATTGCAGCACAAGAAAAGCCTAATATGCATATATCATTAGAGTTCTCATAATTTCCTCTTTAAACATATAAAAATATGTTCGATGAATTCAATCATTTTCAAAGACAAACACTTTAGAGCTGGGAACAACAATAGACCACAAGTAGAAATCACAACAATCAAGATGAATACATCAATGGTGGCAGATCACGGTCCCTCACAAGATGAAAATTTTAAACAATTTGGTTTCCATCAGAAAATCATTTGAATCCAAAGAATTTTCCATGATTATAGTTTGGTCAACGAAGTTGCAGATTGAGATTTAGTTATGGAAATTGACCATTTCAAATTAAACTCAGAATTTCAAATCCAAAAAATCGAAAAGTGTAAAAGAAACATAACAAAACTAAAATTGAATGTCTATTGATTTTCCTTCAATCCAATAATCCATATCAAACCCACCTCGTAAACCCTACAAAGCAACAAACTATCATATCTCAATTTATGGTCATCCAATTATTTTCCCTTTGATTTTATTGTAAAAAAAATGCTTGAGCAGATTGAAGCAAGTGTTAGCTTCAGGGCATTTGGCTTCTCTTATTTATCATTGTTTATTATTAGGGTTGGGAATGACTTTGGTTCTATTGTTGATACAAAATGAGAAAGAGAGAAAAGAACCATAAACACATAAATCTTACTGCTACAGCAGCCCCTCTGAACTATCACAAAAAGACAAACCTAAAAACCACCACTGCTTAACAAAGTCACCTCCATACTTTAAACATTTCCAGTCTAGTCATACCTTCAATACGCAAGATGATCCGCCATACAAAATTGTTCTCTCAGCACAAATATAAATTGAACTTGTTGCATCTCATGAGTAAAACAATCATTCTCTTCAATTCTACTCTACCACAATTCATTATTATCATAAAATAAGCATGCAAGATAAATATTGTCTAGAGAGCATATATATAAGACTTCATTATATATGAGTTATTATCTACCATACACTAGCTAGAGTTCTTAGATTACTTATGTCAAGGCATTATTAAGTTTACAAGAAGTATGACATATCCCGCAATGGCTTCCCATACACGAGACCACTCAGCTTACCGCGTAGGTTTCATACTATACCCTAATCACTCAGCCATAAGGTACATAAGCTCTCATCTATATAATCCACACAGCGTACAAAAATACATCCATACATCATCTACATAAATGGCCAATGAAACCCTACTTTACCCGTGCTTACAAAGCCGTCGGGTTACCCGTGCTCACACAACTGTCGTGTTAAAAAAACCATATGTGGTTAATTCTAGCCATGAATACGTCCTAGACATACTTGGATCACATTAGCCACAAGTAGTCCTTACCTAAGGTCACTCAGCCTATCAAGTTACTCAAGCTCACTCAGCCTATCGAGTTAATTACCTTATCTAGATCACCATAGCCACTGGTAGGTTTCTAACTGCACCCATATCACTTAGCTCATGGGTACATTGGATGTACTTGTTCACTCAGCTCGAAGTACGCATCCCCATATATAAGTACCATAGTACTGACTATAGGACATCCAGATTCCTTTATAACAACCATAAGATAATACATGCTCTCTAAGCTTTCATACACCTCACCAAGATGTAAGAGCACCAAGAGGTAAGTGGCACCAAGCCAAGCTATCAAGCTAATTCCCCCAAGGCATGACACTAACCAACATGGTTCACCTCTCAATTTATCACGAACAAAATATTACATGTTATGCTCATACATAAGTGTTAAATCATAATTTCTCAGTTTTATAATTCATTTACCACATTACAAGCTCATCGGGCCATAGCTCTCGAATTATCAACCTCTCGAACTTAAAATGTATTTTTTGGAAAAATTGCCTACTGGTACCGATACCCACCCTACACGTATCGATACTCAGCTTTATCAAAAAAGGGGTTAACCAGCAACCCTGTACTAGTAAACAGGGATCGTGTACAAATACCCCTTCGATACTAATATGTTCCCAAAAGTATCGGTACTAATTTTTGCTAATGGAATTTCGATGAAACATGGGGTACTAGTACCCACTCCAAGCGTACTGATACACCCATCTAATTCTGCTTGTGTTCTACAATCAGAACACGAGGTAAAGATATGGGTTCATCCAGTTTAGGTACTCGAGCCCAGAATTCAAATTATGGAGCTCGAAAATCACCCTAACTTGTCTCTAACCATTCCAAAACTACTCTAAAGGTTCCTAAAGTTTATCAAGCTATTTATGGGTATTTTTATGGTCTCCTAACAACACATTTAACTTAAAAATCATTACTTTAATCTTTAAAACAAGCTCCACCCATACAATACCAAAAACACCATACAATCATGCAAACAAATTAATTTACGATCTTCTAAAACTAAAGGAGTCAGAGATGTACTAACCTTTTAGCAAAAATCCCAAGTTTGCTTCACCCACCTATTTTCCTCAACTTCTTCTCTTTTGCTCAAACTTGAATAAACCCAAATGACCTTCTTTTCCCATAAAAACATGGAAGAAAAATCAAAACTTGAAATAACAACAAAGGGAGGGTTTAACTATGAATCAACACCTTTTTATTAAAGGAGAAACCTTAAAACTCATAAAACTTTAAACATTCCAAAAATCCACAAATAAAACCTGACCTTTTCATCAAGATATTATGCTTTTTTTGAAGCTTGAAAGATGGAGATTGAGAATCCCTAACTCTTAAATCTTGTAGGAAACAAATAAAGGAGAAAGCTTCAATCTTTGATGGTTGAAAGTTATGGTGTATTGGGGAAGAAGATGAAGGTAGAAGAAAGAGAAAGGAGTGGGAAAATGGGTGATATCACCCAAGCACATTTTTTCCCCTTTAACCCCATGTGAAGACAAAACCCATTAAAAGATAACATTTATTTTAAACTTGATCTTATCAAATTATAAACTCTCAAGTCCTCTTTCATGCATAAGATTAAACTTCAACTATTAAAGTCCAAATAGGGCCCAAGAGGGCCAATTAAAAAACCTATACGAATGTGCAAAACCTAGGTCAACGCCTATTAGTAGACTTGAAAATTTGAGTCTTTACACCTTGAAAAGATACATCCCCATTATATTCCCTGTAATCCACCACTACTCACCATCGAAGCTACCACAACGCCCTTGTACTCAACTAATCTATAAAGTCTTCGAAATTCCATACATAATGTAACATCCCTAAAACCGGGTTAACAGTATCCAATGATTCTTGTACCCGAAATGGTCGCTCGAGGATTAAGCATTTGGATATATGTAAAAATAAGATTGATAATAGGTAAATTGAATAATATAATCATGTGTTCGATTATAGAACATAGAAAGTCTAGTTAAATTATTATTAAACTATCTATTTGGTTAAACCGATTAGAGAAAGAGAGGGAAAGGAGAGAGCTTGGAACCAGCCATAGATGTTAGAGTTAGAGTCAATTGCCTTCAATTTTCATGCTTACTGAATGCTAAGGAAGTAGGTGAATGTTTCTATCTCATTTAGTTGCAACTATGTTGAATTCCCATGAGCTTTTCCATGAAATGTGTTGCTGGATTCTATGAGAAACTCATCCATGTCGTTGATTCTTGTTAATTGTTTGATTGATATGGTTGGTGAATCATTGAACATAATTTTGGTTGTTCATAGTCAGATTAAATGTATACATGTGATTGTTCTGTTTTATGTATATATATAAGAGCATGAAAGGATTGAGCTGAGCATGTATGTATATGAGTATGAATCGGGTCTGTTTTAGGAGCTTATAAGGGGCTACAACAGAACCAAATTGCTTGAGAAATGTTAACACGTTGCTGGAAAATAGCATTGAAATGTTGCCTTGATAGAGTGACAGAACATATTGATCAATAATGCCCTGATTTCACATGTTTAACACGTAATTGAACTGACCTAGACTTGTATGAGTATGTATATAAGTTGAATTAACATGTTAGAAGTACCATCTAAGTTGAATTAACATGTTAGAAGTACCACCTTAATATGTCTAGTGATAGAGTAGCGCAAATTCGAATAAAGAGGAAAACAAACCAAACCAAAATAAAGAACAAATCTAAAAATTCAGATTTGCTTATGGTGGTGGCGTCAATGGACGAAGCTTGAATATGCGGAGATGGCGTGATGAATTGATAGTTATTGTTTTGTCCTCGGCACCCTCTTAGACACAATTATCTAAGCAAGCAACCTCAAGCGGTCGAACTTATGTTGAAGATGATCTCCCTCACAAGAACTCGTCGAACTTATGTTGAAGAAGACTCCAAAGGCACAAGTAATCAGCACTTGCAAAAACAATCTCAATAAATATTTCATAAATCAAAGAAAATCTCCCTTACAATGATGAAGGCTTCATCCTTTTATAGGTGAAGGATAGACAAAGTAATTTAACTTCTACTAAAACAAGGAAAACCTAATCTAATTAAAAATAATAAAAAAATAACAGCCTTTAAACTCCTTGTGCTTGTGTGGCAAGGAATAGGGTGATAAGGCAAGTGATAAGCTGATAAGGGCTGGGTGGCTGGTTCCTAAAGAATATAAAACCCTAAAAACATCATTTAAATGTTAATAATTAGGTTGGGTTAAGTTTAGTTCGTCCAAAGCCTTATATGTTAGCTTTTGGGCTGAATTTTACAAAATCTCGTAATAATCCCGTATCCAGTTTTTTGCATGCGCAGTCTTCAGTAAATTGGACGTATCTTGAGTTCCCTTCACAAATAGATTCAGTTTCTTGTCCAAGATGCATCGTTTTTGACCTCCTATGCGTGCATTGTTTTGGCCATTATTGTTTGCATCGAACAAATTCAGCTTCTTGTCCAATATGAGTAATTTAACCCCGCTCATGCATGTATCATTCCCCCACTCCTCAAAAGGATTCGTCCTCGAATCTAAATCGGCAATGAGAGAACAATCATCAACTTCAATTGAAAAGGCTTATTTGTTGTATGTGGAGTGATCTAATTGAGCTCCTCTCAATGGTTCAACAAAATCCTGAAAAAATAAGACAACACTACTCGAACATTTGTAATGATTAGTCAAAACAAAATCACTCGTCGCGTTCTTTTTCTTGTCTTTTTCTTTTGGGCTTTGTGAGACTTTTACCTCATATGTATTTTCACTCACCAAATTTGGGCCATTAATTTGACTTTTTTCACTCTCGGCCTCTTTACTCTCAGTCTTTTGTATCTCACATCTCATATCCCTCTCACAAAATTTATCATCAATGTACAATTTCTGTAGAGGAGAAAGTGTTTTTTAACGGAATGATAGGACAAGAATCAAATGAAGGGTTAGAATTACACTTACTTTCTTCGTGGGGAGGTGATGAGAGTATAGCAAGTGGACCTACTACTTCACATGAGGGATTAGAAGCATTGTCATCTTGTCTAATGTGTTCACTATCACTATCCTTTTGTTTGGGAGATGGTTCTTCTCTAATATCAACATTTGCACAAATGCTAGAAGTAGAAGTACGAAGAGAATCATGTGTACCTTCTGGTTTTGGGATGTCTTCATGGTTGGTTGCCTTTGTGTGGTCAATTGATTCAGCCTTTTGTGCTTCCAATCTTTTTCGTTTTATCCTCTCACACTGTTTTTTTGCTTTCGCTATTTCTTCACCTACTTTTTCCGGCTCTATTTTAGCAAACTAGAGCTTCTGGCCTTGGTGCACAACCGAGTATCCATTTGTATTGATTCGATGGACAGCGCCACGATCATTTTTCCAAGGTCTTCCTAATAGCAAGTGGGTGACTTCCATAGGAACCACGTCACACCATACATCATCACAATAGCTTCCAAGAGTAAAAGAGATTAAACAACGTTCGGTTACCTTCATATCCGGTCCGCTATTAAACCCTTGAAGATGATACGTCTTAGGGTGTTCTTCGCATGGTAGATCGAGTGCATCAACAATGAAGCTTCTCACTAAGTTTACACGACTGTCACCATCAATAATTAAAGAACATAGATTACCTTGTATCTTACATCGTGACTAAAAAATATTTATTGGTATACGATAACGAGTGTTGAAAAGAGAATAAAACATCCTAAAATTGCTTTAAGAATCCAAAGAAGAGGTTACACAACAATAGAATTATAGTTGCAAGGAGAAAGAAGAGTATGCAACTTTTAGTCCTACTAACACAAGGAAACAAGAAGGTGTTAGAAGATGTTTAAGAAGCAATAAAAGCTAAAACAAACGAAAACTAATGGCTAAGAATGAAAGAAAATTAGAAAAACCCCGAAAACACTGGAATTTTGCAGCAATTTGATCTACTTCGTTCGAGGTGTTCCCGATGTCAAAAAATTCTAAAATTTTATGTGGTGACTCCTCCAAAGGTGTAGATCTGATCTGGAAATTTTCAGCTCAAAATTCGCTCGTTTGAATTTGACGAATTTTCCCTAATTTTCGAGTTTTTCACCCAAAAACGCCAAAATTCTTGTGAAGAATCGTCCCAAATCCAATACCAAATGACAGAGTAGCACAAATTCGAATAAAGAGAAAAACAAAACAAACCAAAATAAAGAACAAATCTAAAAATTCAGATTTGCTTATGGTGGTGGCGTCAATGGAGGAAGCTTGAATATGTGGAGATGGCGTGATGAATTGATAGTTGTTGTTTTGTCCTCGGCACCCTCTTAGACGCAATTATCTAAGCAAGCAACCTCAAGCGGCTCTAACCCACCCTCCTAGATGCAATTACCTAGGCAAGCAAGAGTGTGAAGATGATCTCCCTCACAAGAACTCGATGATCTTATGTTGAAGATGGCTTTTAGACAAGTTTACCGAACATTTGCAAACTCAAAGAATACTAAAATCTCCAAAAAGAACTTTTTATTAATCAATGAAATCTTCTCAAACAAAGAAGAAAGCATCATCCTTTTATAGATGAAGGATGGCTTTAACCTAAGGCTAAGAATGAATAAAATAAACAAACAAATCTGGTCCATTAAATTGGACTTGATCTAACGGCTTGGGAGAAGGGTGGCTGGTTCCTAAAGTATATAAAACCCTAAAAACATAATTTAAATGTTAATAATTAGGTTGGGTTAAGTTTAATTCGTCCAAAGCCTTATATGTTAGCTTTTGGGCTGAATTTTACGAAATCTCGTAATAATCCCGTATCCAGTTTTCTGCATGCGCAGTCTTCAGTAAATTGGACGTATCTTGAGTTCCCGATGTCCGATTGACGCGTTTCAAGATGCGTTGGAAAGGTAACTAAATGACGGACAATTTGTTAGGAGACAACTCGACCGAGAAATGCCTGGATCCCATCCGAAAACTCGTCGCAAGTTAGCTGACTTTCCAGACTTCACAAATAGATTCAGTTTCTTGTCCAAGATGCATCGTTTTTGACCTCCTATGCGTGCATTGTTTCGGCCATTATTGTTTGCATCGAACAAATTCAGCTTCTTGTCCAATATGAGTAATTTAACCCCGCTCATGCATGTATCATTCCCCCACTCCTCAAAAGGATTCGTCCTCGAATCTAAGTCGGCAATGAGAGAACAATCATCAACTTCAATTGAAAAGACTTATTTGTTGTATGTGGAGTGATCTAATGGAGCTCCTCTCAATGGTTCAACAAAATCCTGAAAAAATAAGACAACACTAGTCGAACATTTGTAATAATTAGTCAAAACAAAATCACTCGTCGTGTTCTTTTTCTTGTCTTTTTCTTTTGGGCTTTGTGAGACTTTTACCTCATGTATTTTCACGCACCAAATTTGGGCCATTAATTTGACTTTTTTCACTCTCGGCCTCTTTACTCTCAGTCTTTTGTATCTCACATCTCATATCTCTCTCACAAAATTTCTCATCAATGTACAATTTCTGTAGAGGAGAAAGTGTTTTTTAACGGAATGATAGGACAAGAATCAAATGAAGGGTTAGAATTACACTTACTTTCTTCGTGGGGAGGTGATGAGAGTATAGCAAGTAGTGGACCTACTACTTCACATGAGGGATTAGAAGCATTGTCATCTTATCTAATGTGTTCACTATCACTATCCTTTTGTTTGGGAGATGGTTCTTCTCTAATATCAACATTTGCACAAATGCTAGAAGTAGAAGTACGAAAAGAATCATGTGTACCTTCTGGTTTTGGGATGTCTTCATGGTTGGTTACCTTTGTGTGGTCAATTGATTCAGCCTTTTGTGCTTCCAATCTTTTTCGTTTTATCCTCTCACACTGTTTTTCAGCTTTCGCTATTTCTTCACCTACTTTTTTCAGCTCTATTGTAGCAAACAAGAGCTTCTGGCCTTGGTGCACAACCGAGTATCCATTTGTATTGTTTCGATGGACAGCGCCACGATCATTTTTCCAAGGTCTTCCTAATAGCAAGTGGGTGACTTCCATAGGAACCACGTCACACCATACATCATCACAATAGCTTCCAAGAGTAAAAGAGATTAAAAAATGTTCGGTTACCTTCATATCCGGTCCGCTATTAAACCCTTGAAGATGATACGGCTTAGGGTGTTCTTGGCATGGTAGATCGAGTGCCTCAACAATGAAGCTGCTCACTAAGTTTACACGACTGTCACCATCAATAATTAAAGAACATAGATTACCTTGTATCTTACATCGTGACCGAAAAATATTTATTGGTATACGATAATAAGTGTTGAAAAGAGAATAAAACATCCTAATTGCTTTAAGAATCCAAAGAAGAGGTTACACAACAATAGAATTATAGTTGCAAGGAGAAAGAAGAGTATGCAACTTTTAGTCCTACTAACACAAGGAAACAAGAAGGTGTTAGAAGATGTTTAAGAAGCAATAAAAGCTAAAACAAACGAAAACTAATGGCTAAGAATGAAAGAAAATTAGAAAAACCCCGAAAATACTGGAATTTTCAGCAATTTGATCTACTTCGTTCGAGGTGTTCCCGATGTCAAAAAATTCTGAAATTTTATTTGGGGACTCCTCCAAAGGTGTAGATCTGATCTAGAAATTTTCAGCTCAAAATTCGCTTGTTTGAATTTGACGAATTTTCCCTAATTTTCTAGTTTTTCACCCAAAAAAGCCAAAATTCTTGTGAAGAATCGTCCCAAATCCGATACCAAATGACAGAGTAGCGCAAATTCGAATAAAGAGAAAAACAAAACAAACCAAAATAAAGTACAAATCTAAAAATTCAAATTTGCTTATGGTGGTGGCGTCAATGGAGGAAGCTTGAATATGTGGAGATGGCGTGATGAATTGATAGTTGTTGTTTTGTCCTCGGCACCCTCTTAGACGCAATTATTTAAGCAAGCAACCTCAAGCGGCTCTAACCCACCCTCCTAGATGCAATTACCTAGGCAAGCAAGAGTGTGAAGAAGATCTCCCTCACAAGAACTCGATGACCTTATGTTGAAGATGGCTTCTAGACAAGTTTACCGAACACTTGCAAACTCAAAGAATACTAAAATCTCCAAAGAGAACTTTTTATTAATCAATAAAATCTTCTCAAACAAAGAAGAAAGCATCATCCTTTTATAGATGAAGGATGGCTTTAACCTAAGGCTAAGAATGAATAAAATAAACAAACAAATCTGGTCCATTAAATTGGACTTGATTTAACGACTTGGGAGAAGGGTGGCTGGTTCCTAAAGTATATAAAACCCTAAAAACATAATTTAAATGTTAATAATTAGGTTGTGTTAAGTTTAATTCGTCCAAAGCCTTATATGTTAGCTTTTGGGCTGAATTTTACGAAATCTCGTAATAATCCCTTATCCAGTTTTCTGCATGCTCAGTCTTAAGTAAATTGGACGTATCTTGAGTTCCCAATGTCCGATTGACGCGTTTCAAGATGCGTTGGAAAGGTATCTGAATGGCGGACAATTTGTTAGGAGACAACTCGACCGAGAAATGCCTGGATCCCATCCAAAAACTCGTCGCAAGTTAGCTGACTTTCCAGACTTCACAAATAGATTCAGTTTCTTGTCCAAGATGCATCATTTTTGACCTCCTATGCGTGCATTGTTTCGGCCATTATTGTTTGCATCGAACAAATTCAGCTTCTTGTCCAATATGAGTAATTTAACCCTGCTCATGCATGTATCATTCCCCCACTCCTCAAAAGGATTCGTCCTCGAATCTAAATCGGCAATGAGAGAACTATCATCAACTTCAATTGAAAAGGCTTCTTTGTTGTATGTGGAGTGATCTAATTGAGCTCCTCTCAATGGTTCAACAAAATCCTTAAAAAATAAGATAACACTACTCGAACATTTGTAATGATTAGTCAAAACAAAATCACTCGTTGTGTTCTTTTTCATGTCTTTTTCTTTTATGCTTTGTGTGACTTTTACCTCATATGTATTTTCACTCACCAAATTTGGGCCATTAATTTGACTTTTTTCACTCTCGGCCTCTTTACTCTCAGTCTTTTGTATCTTACATCTCATATCCCTCTCACAAAATTTATCATCAATGTACAATTTTTGTAGAGGAGAAAGTGTTTTTTAACGGAATGATAGGACAAGAATCAAATGAAGGGTTAGAATTACACTTACTTTCTTCGTGGGGAGTTGATGAGAGTATAGCAAGTGGACCTACTACTTCACATGAGGGATTAGAAGCATTGTCATCTTGTCTAATGTGTTCACTATCACTATCCTTTTGTTTGGGAGATGGTTCTTCTCTAATATCAACATTTTCACAAATGCTAGAAGTAGAAGTACGAAGAGACAATCTTGTGTACCTTCTGGTTTTGGGATGTCTTCATGGTTGGTTGCCTTTGTGTGGTCAATTGATTCAGCCTTTTGTGCTTCCAATCTTTTTCGTTTTATCCTCTCACACTGTTTTTTTGCTTTCGCTATTTCTTCACCTACTTTTTCCGGCTCTATTGTAGCAAACGAGAGCTTTTGGCCTTGGTGCACAACCGAGTATCCATTTGCATTGATTCGATGGACATCGCCACGATCATTTTTCCAAGGTCTTCCTAATAGCAAGTGGGTGACTTCCATAGGAACCACGTCACACCATACATCATCACAATAGCTTCCAAGAGTAAAAGAGATTAAACAACGTTCGGTTACCTTCATATCCGGTCTGCTATTAAACCCTTGAAGATGATACGGCTTAGGGTGTTCTTGGCATGGTAGATCGAGTGCATCAACAATGAAGCTGCTCACTAAGTTTACACGACTGTCACCATCAATAATTAAAAAATATTTATTGGTATACGATAACGAGTGTTGAAAAGAGAATAAAACACCCTAATTGCTTTAGGAATCCAAAGAAGAGGTTACACAACAATAGAATTATAGTTGCAAGGAGAAAGAAGAGTATGCAACTTCTAGTCCTACTAACACAAGGAAACAAGAAGGTGTTAGAAGATGTTTAAGAAGCAATAAAAGCTAAAACAAACGAAAACTAATGGCAAAGAATGAAAGAATATTAGAAAAACCCCGAAAACACTGGAATTTTGCAGCAATTTGATCTACTTCGTTCGAGGTGTTCCCGATGTCAAAAAATTCTGAAATTTTAATGGATAATAAGGATGACAACTTATCATCTTCTTCACTCTTTCTCACCATTGCCGAATTGAAAGAAAGAGAGAAAGAGAATTTGTAATTGCTTGATTCAACCTTGGTAGATAGGTTATCTTGCAAAACAATGTAAGCTTCCATCTTCTTTTTCCATTCTAATAGAAACTGTTGGATTGAAATGAATTTGTAATATCTTGATGTTAGTAGTTAATAGCCATTGTTTAAAGCTTGAAAATGCTTGAATTGATGTTATAGCTATGTTAAATTAAGGCATGAACAAGAGGTATCATGTTAAATTTAGTAAACAATTGAGTTAACATGCTCAAGGTGATAGCCGAATGTAGTTGCAGATATATGTGATAAATTGTATACTAATTTGAATAGGGGGAAGTGATTATCAAGTAACTACCTAGTTAAAATCATGTAAACTGAATTAACAAGGCCTATATTGAGTTAAATTGATAGTATAATTAATGGATCAAGCTTGAAACAAAAGTGGTCACATTGCTAGTTAAATTGATGGCTAGGGACTGTTTTTACTAGTGAAAATGTGTAAAAATGCTAATTGAATGTAAAAGCCTATTTTGATCATGTTGGTAGATGGATTGAGGATTGAATACAGTAAATAACTTTATGGAAAATGAGTGCACATAATCGGATTAGTTAAAACTAGGTAATGGACCGCTCAATTGGTGAATTAGAAGTTGAATGTTGAACAAGTAGATCAAATTGAATTTAACATGGTAATGCCCTGTTTTAAGCACATTGCTAGGTGAATTAGACTGACCTACACATGTAAGAACATGAAAATGAATTGAATTACAATGATAGAACCTTGTTAAAATGAGTTATGAAATTAGAAACTCAACCTAGCGTAATCTGCCCAGAATACTCTGTTCTGGGCAGTAACTTTAAAAAATCACCATAAATTGTATAAAAGGAATTTAAGTCTGGAATTTATATGGACAACACCTTGATATGTATAAATTCATTAGGAGAAAACAGAACTGAATTATGGATTGTAGAATAAATTGTAGAGAAGAAAAACTAGGGACAGTGCAAACTGTCCAGTGTAACAAATTGCCCTATCTTTAAATTAAAAACTGTATTAATTGGCAAAGAATTAAAATGTAAAGACTATATGGTCAGAAAGAGGATTAAATAAGCTTTCTAACAGTGTAAAATAATTGAAATTCTGGCGTACGAAATAAAAGTTATGAATGTTTAAGTAAGTAGTGTACAAGCTGCCTGGCAGCAGTAGCCTAGTTAATTTGGGACTCTTTTGTTTACAGTTTGGTAAATTGTTTTGTAACAGTTTTGGGACAGTGGATATTGCCCTGTTTTACATGATTAGAAGTATAAACAATTTAAAGTCATGTATGTAATCTATTAAAATGAACTTGTTGACAGATTGGTATATGTTGTGTACTAGTGATATTGCCTTGATTAAATGATTATGTGAACTTGTATTGATATGTAATTACTTGTGTATTGTGTTAGAACCAGGAGTGAATATGGTGGACGAGGAAAGGGTGGATCATCCTAAGGCTAAGGGCAAAGGAATTTGGATCCAAGATTAAGCAAGCTTGGAGCATAGTGAGTGTAGCTTTAATAATAGGGTTAGGACTTAGGTCCTAACCAAACTTGTTTGAATCATGTTTTATGTTTAAATGCCTATGATATGATACATTCTTGTTATGTATAATAAAGGGAATAATGGCCTAATGATAAGCTTGGAAAAGAATGCTATGAATATGCTTGAAATATCCTTGTTTGAAACTTGAAATGTATATGAAAATGTGTTTGAATCTTGCAACTTGGTTGTCTAGTGATGCTTGCTTGTGAATTACGTATAATTTGAAAGGTTTAGTGCCTTGATGTGTTATTGCTTGAGATATGATTGAGAATGCATTGCTTGGCCTTGTCCCTACACGAAGCTTGATATGTTACCTTGATTGCCATTAGAATCCTTGCTTGTAACCCATGTACAATTCGAATGAATTGGATTTTCTTGAAGTATCCTTACTTGAATCATGGCCTGATAATGCAATAGCTTGAACTGAATCTTGCTACTTGATTTCCATTGAAATCCTTGCTTGTGTATCATGATTCCGTTCGAATGGAATGGATGATCTTGAAGTATCCCTGCTTGAATCATGGCTTGATAATGTATATTCCTGAAATAAAGCTTGCTAAATGATACATGATGTCACATGACTAATGAAACAAGAATAAGTTTGTAAATTCTTGAACTTGGTGAGCTAAGGCTCCTTTGCCTAAGGGCATATCTTGAATCTTGATAACTTGACTTGAATTGATATATACTTGAACTTGAATTCTTTAACAAGCCATGTCTTGATAATACATGTTGAACTTGACCTAATGATATGAAATCCAATAAGTCCTTGGTTAGTAGTTGGTCATAGGTAGGAAGGCATGCCTTAGAGTCTAGAGCTAAGGCCCCTATTTGGCGACAGATGGAGTGTAACTCCCTAAATCTAAGCCTAGTATTCTTAAAGCCAGGTTACCTAAATTGATAGCCTAATTAAATTGGAATTTAAGCTAAATTGATTAGTCAAGGACCTAATTGAAAGACTAAATGAAATAAGAGACCAATTTAGAAGGACTTATTCGGATAACATGAAAAATATGGAGAATGCATGATAAATTTCTCATTTCCTTAATTGCCCTTGATTAATTCTATGAGTAACAAATAATTAAAGCTAAGATAGTAAATTCCTAAATCCATTAAAATGGATGTCATTTTCTTCTTCATTCCGAATTAAAGAGGGAAACTGAGAGATCAACCATTGATTGAAGGGAAATTATGCTTGCATGTATAGGATTTCGTAAGGACATTAAAGCTAGAAGCAAAGTAAGTATGATTCTATCTTTGTTCAATCGAATAGGCAGCTATACTTATTTAGTTGGGCTGTTTTGATGATTGTAGATGAAATTAACTATTGAATATGTTGTTAGATGATTGAATTGTTGTAGGATTATGTAAATTTGGAGAATGAATACTAGGTATTATGCTAGAATTTATGTGTAAGTGAAGGTGTAACAAGAATTAGGTTGTTGGAAATTTGAAATGAAATGTTGTTGCAAGAATTGAATTGTTAGAACATGTAATTGAGCTATGGAACTAATGAATTGAACATGATCATGATTAGGTAATGTAATTAAGGTGTTAAACAAGCTAAATTGTTAGTAACCAATGTAGGAAAATCTGGGAATTATGAACATGATAGAAAGCAATCTTGTTAGGGACTGTTTTGGTTATAGAAATTGAGCAAACATGTTAGAGTAGAGTAGAAATACTTGAGACAGTGCAAACTGCCCAGTAAAGCAGGATGCCCTATCTTTCAGTAAAAAACTATATTAATTGGCTAATAACAAAAATACAAGCCTTATATGGTCCTAAAAAAATTTAGTTAGCTTTCCAATGGTGTAAACTAATCGAAATTCCGATGTACGGATTAAAAGATATGACCATTTAAAGGGATAGTGTGCAAACTGCCAGGCAGCAGTGTCCTGGGTAGTTTGTGACTATTTTTGCACCTAGAAGCAAACTGTTTCCAAAACAGTTTTGGGACATTGTAATCTGTCCAATTATGTCCTAAAATGAGGCAACAACAATATAGAGATAAACAAGTAAGAAATGCTTAAAAGAAAGCATAAAAACAATAGCTAAATGTTAGGTACAAATGTGGTAACACTATTACTATATATGTGTGACATTATGTGCATATTTTAATGAATTGTATGTATTATGCTTGCTAGAACAAGGGCAACAAGTTGTGGAAGAGGAAGAAAAGAGTCAACATCCCAAAGCAAGAGGCAAAGGGATTTGGATACGAAACAAATGATTAGCTAGGAGTATTGTGAGTGTAACCTCCCTTAGGGTTAGGACTTAGGTCCTAACAAATCTTGCTATTGTGTTAATTCAATGACATTTCCATGTAACATGACCTAATATATATTTGGCTAATTCAGGGAAGAATGATATGAATGACAACTTGTTTGATGCCATGTTCTACTTGTTTACTTGATTGTTAAGTAAATGAAATGCTTGGCATGTTGCATTGCTTATGCCAAAGGTAAGAAATGCAATGCTTGCTTGGAGAATAAGGTACGCACATTGCATACATATCAATGTGTTTGTGATTGATATGCATGACTTGTTTGAAATGAAATGAACAATGGAACCACCTTGTGTTCATGCCATTCGAATGGCATGGATAATCTTGTCTTGGGAGTTAAGACTCTATAAGCCTAAGGGCTTGGCCTTTGAATGGCATAATCATGTCTTGATTAATGAATTGGATAAAGCTTGAATGAAATTGATAATCAAACAACCTTGGTAGCTAGTTTGGATAGATAAGAGGGTATGCTTAGAATCTAGAGCTCATATTGGCACTACGACGCATATTGGCACGACGGTGCATATTGGCCCTATGGTGCATATTGGCACAATGGTACATATTGGCAATATGGTGCGTATTGGCACGACGGTGCATTTTGGCACTACGATGCATTTGGAACAATAGTGCATTTTGGCACTACGGTGCATATTGGCACTTCGGTGCATATTGTTGAAGATTTGATCATCTAGTGAACTAATTACCAAGGGTGTTGTAAGATGAATTAATAACTTGAAATCAACATTGTTTGTCTTGGATGTGTGATGTGAACATTACTTGACTTGTAAGATTCTTGAATGAAAATCCTTGTCTTGAAAGATAACACATGAATGATTTTATAATTTGTTACTTCGCATGAAAGAAATACATATATGATGTTTATTTTGTAAGAATGTCTACTTGGTACTTGGTGTATTTGATTGCTTATCTTCTAAGCAATAACATGAATAGCATGATATGTATACATGATGGATGTTGCTATGTTGAATGTGTGATATGTGAAGCTTACCTATGTTTACTCCATACATTCGAAAAGTATATGACTTATGGTGATGATCTTGATTCCTTGAAATGCTTGTACACTTGGATAAGTAAGCTTGGAAATTTGCTAGACTTAGTGTTACCTCACTAAATACATAACTTGTACTTACCACTCTACTCTTCATTCTCCCATAACAGATTAAGGACACTTTCAAGAGGATATCTTGAGTTCGAACCAACATTTTGAAGCAAGCTTGAAAGTATGATTTCATACTATTTGTATGCTCCTAGTTTGGTGGCACTAGAACTTGTAATAGTTAGCTTTGAACATGCATTTTGGGTGTATATATATGACTAGTATATGTAATGTTCTTGTTGGGCCTATCATATAACCAATTTTGATACCTCGAATTATGTATGTATATATGACTATCTTGATATGTCTATATAAGTATGTTGCTGCATAAATCTTGTAAATGATTCAATGTTGTGGTGACTTATTTATATTGTCACTTGAATGCTAGATTAAAATGTATGTCCATGCATAATTGTTCTTGTGTCCATTGGTAAGAATCGACATTGCTTGATGAATTGGAGCTAAGGTATGTACAAGCATGCATTAACAATGTTACTAGCTAAGGATGCCATGAAATTGTATGTCTTGTTTGAAAAAGAAATAAATGAAATATGTTAAGTGACTACCTTGTTATTCGAATAGGGTACATGAACACGTAATAAGAATGCAAGTTGGGTCCATGACTAATTGTAACCTATTGTGAAGTATACCATAATTGTCTTTAATATTCAAATGGTGTATGTGTATTGAAATGGAATGGTAAATTGTAATATGATGTGATAACTTAGGATATAAGTACGAAATGAAACAAATTAGTGCCTAAATTAGCATGCTAAGTATGTTTGTTATGATTAATGGGGATTACTTGTTTTGTTGTGTTTGGGTTACTTGCGTCGCAAGTTATCTATATCGAGGTTACTTGTAACCTATCTCTTGCTTTGTTCTCGCCTTGGTAACGTATGTGATCTTTGGCGACATTAAGAGGGTTGACCAGCACTACGGTGCATCTTGTGGCGATAGTTGGTTGGAGACTCGATTACCTTGTCAACTAAACACCAAGGCAAAGTCATGATAATTAAGCTTGTGAAATTATAAGCTATATTTGATAAATTATATGTATCGGGATCGTTGATGATGATATTGCTTGTTACTTGGTATCATATGAACAACATGATAATCTTGCTACTTCAATTTCTTGAATTCTTGAAGTTACTTGTGTAACATAATATTCTTGTCTACTTGTAATGTTCTTACTTGAGTTGCATGCTTAATATGATAAATTTGCCTACATGTATTTCTTGAATTACTTGATCAATAAACTATAAGGTGTATATGACTCCTATTTGAATAAAAAGAATGATTGACCAGTTGTTTTGCCTTGTTCTTGTATACATGATTTATTGCCATGTAAATCTTTGAAATGAAATTCTTGAACATGAATTACTTGAATCATTCGAATGACATGCTTGAGCTTGGGTGATTGTGCTACTTGACATCTTGGCCTTGAATTGTAACTTGTAACCTGTGATTAAAGCTTGTCCTATATCTAATCTTGTTAAGTCCTGTTCAACTACTTCTTGTGCATGCCTTGTTTTGATTAAATAACTATCTTGTCTTGAATCCTATCTTGTTTCATATCTTGCTAATGCTTGTTATTGACTACATCAATGTAATGTTACCAAATTGAAATCAAACTCTTGTTTCGAAAACCTTAAGCCTTGTCCCTGGATGCCTTGATCGATTTCTTGTCCATGCCTAGCTCCCTATTTGAATGCCTCCAAACCATGCCTTGTTATCATACTTGAACCATGTCTATCATTCGGCTTGTAATTATAGCATTCGAATGATTAGATTGCCTTGTATGTATATGTAATGTCTAAATATGACCATGTCTAGTGTGATCCATGTACAATCCTCACGCTTTCTTGACCATGACTTAAATTGAATTGATAGTACTATACATGTTGGAAAATAATGCTAATTAAGTTGAAAACAAGTTAAGCTAAACATGACTAGTAAATGTGAAACTTGAATCTTGATAATAAGCTTGAATGATACTCGAATTGCATGTATATTATATGAACATGTCTACTTGAATTACTTGTTAAATAATGGTATAGATACGTGTATACATGACCCTGGTTTGAATGAATTGTTGATATTGGATTATACATTTAACATGATACTCGTGTTTATTTAATTACTTGTTGCTTGGAAGAGAAGATATATGTATATATGACTTTTGCCTAATTAGAATTATTGCTTTGCTTAACTGGTCTAGTAATTGTATTCATGCCAATTGCTGATACATGTAATACTAATCCTTGAAATGAACTTCTTTATCCTTAATCTACCTTACATATTTTGAATATAAGCTTGAATTAGAGTTCTTGACTTTACCTAATATCTTGGCTTGATAAGCAAACTAAAACTTGTAATGAACCTACCTGATATCTTGAATACAAGCTCAGTGGCTTGTAGCTTAATTGATACAACATTTCCTGGGTCATCTTGCTAAGTCTTGTCTTGTTAACCTGGATAGAACCTAGGTGCTACCTCACTAAGTACACTTTTGTACTTATCACTCTCGTTTCCATTCTTCCCAATCAATAGGATAAAGGATTTGTTCGTAGCTTGACTCTGAAGCTTGTTACCTTGAGGTCGAAGCAAGACACAAGCATTGCATAAGTATGGTTTCATACTTGTTTTGTATATCTCCTAGATTATTGGCACTAGATTGTATATAGTTTATCATAATCATGCATTTTGGAATACTTGAAACTTGTATATATTGTCCTTGTATGGGCCTACTATGTTTATGATCTTGATTAACAAATGAGAAACAAGTTTGTATTGAACTTAGATTACATGTAATGGAAAGATTTTGCTGCGCATATATGAGATTATGAATGGAATGATCAAGTGTTTGATCTAGTTAAATGCATCATTTGAATGCTTTAGGAAATTATATGGTCTCTTGTGTGTGAACCTACCTTGTTGTATGTGTTTTGTGTAATTGTATGGTAAAGGCCGAATGGTCTAGTTGTTAGGGGACTAGATTCATTCAATTGTATGTTAAGATGATCATGTTTAGTAAATTAAGGATGAGATGTTATATGTATCTAACTAAGGAACATTGAAATGAAATGGAGGAATGTTTACACACTTAGGTCATTCGAATTGTTAATGGTATAAGATGAATGCTTAATGAAATTGTTAAAGTATTAACCTATAATGTAAGCATGAATGCAAACTTTTAGTGACTTATTCGATTGCCTTATAATGTCTTAAAATAAAAATGTGAGTTGCTTGTTTGTTAAGTAAGTATGCTTGATTGCTTGTTAGTTAAGTAACTCTTTGCTACCGTCTACTTGTCTTGTTAATTTAAATGTCCCTCATATCCATGTCAACCTTGTTTGAATGCCCGCATGATTTATTATTGTATTCGAAGTTAAGCCTTCCTTGTATGCCTAGTTTGCTTGAATTTACCATCCATGTTCTAGTGTATTTGTAACACCCTTACCTCGGGCTAGTAGCAAACCGGCTCGAGAGCGTTACTTAGGCAAGCAAGGACAATGAACAAGGACAAGAAATACAAACACTACAAGCAACCAAACATACTTACTTATCATACAAGCAATTAACATTTCGATTCCTACTTCAACCTAAACCATTCGAATAGGTCACTAACTTAATTCCTTTCATGCTTTCATTACAGTTACTACTTTCATGATTTAATAGTTCATCATATACCACTACGAATTCAATTTGCCTAAGTGTGCATTATAACTCCAATTCATTACATTGATCCTAGAATGCATATATGTAACATCTCTTACCTATTTTACTAAACAAGATTTTTGAACATATAATTTCATGAACTTGTTTCCAATCAAACCTTACTCTAAACCATATATTCGACAATCATCAATTAACACAAGATAACACTTTCATCAAGGTATATTCATACACATATGACCCTATAATTTGCAAGACAATCGAATGGTAGATCAAGCAACATGGTTCATCACATTCTACTTTTAATTCGAGCATACACATGAACATAACAAGGCTTTCGAGCTGCTTCATAGCAAACTAGATCAACATATGATCATTCCATAATTAAATCCATAGATGCGCATCAAATACCATTCATTACATGAAACTTAAGTTTATTACATGTTTGACCATAGGTTCATAACATAATAGGTCCATCAAGATCAATATATACAAGTACCAATATGCATGATCAAGCTATAATCTATACATTCTAGTGCCACCATTCTAGGAGATATAGAAAACAAGAATGAAACCATACTTAGGTAAAACTTCTGTGACTTGCTTCTTGCTCAAGAATCCAGGCTTCAAGATCAAGCAACACTCGTATCCTTTATTATGTAGTTTGGAAGAATGAAAACGAGAGTGATAAGTACTAGAATGTACTTAGTGAGGTAGTACTAGATCTAACCATTTGTTATGTCAAGTTTTATGTGTCATTTAAACAATAATGGACCTAGCTAGGGGAGTCAAGCATTAGATTAATCCTAGTTAAGGCTTTCAAGCATTAGCAGAAGAATCCTAGCTAAGGATGTCAAGCATTAGAGTAATCCTAGTTAAGTATCATAGCATTCGGCTATCAAGAGCAAGAATCAAGAATTCGTACTTCATGAATCTAGCACATTATGCTTGCAAAACAAGAAATCAAGAAAGTCATGCTTTCATGTTAAGTAACATACAATTCAGGGCATTCAAGACAAGTAACATATGATGTAGGATTGTTATTTCATGTGTTATCAATTAAACAACCTCTTGGTACTTAGTTTGTATAGGTAATCAAGTCTCCAACCAACTATCGCCATAAGATGCACCGTAGTGCTGGTCAACCCTCCTACTATCGCCAAAGACCACATACGTACCCTCCGCCTGTCGCCAAATAGGGGCCTTAGCCCTGGACCGTAGTCTAGCCTTACACAACGAGCTCTAGACTCTAAGGCATGCCTTTCTACCTAGTCCAACTAGCTACCAAGGTTGTTCGATTTACCATTTATTCAATTGTTTCAAGATTAAGATCATGTCAAGCAAGTTCATTTCATTTTAGGCCCTTAGGCCATTGAGCCATAGCTCACATGTCATGTAGTTCTCATGAGTTCATTTCATCAAGTGTGATAACATTACAAGCAAGTTCTTTAAACGTTGATTACATGCCACATGAAGCATACAAGCACTAATGTTACCACTCAACATGCCTATCAAACATGTATACAAAGTTGAGATCAAGTTTCATGCATTACTTTAGGACCTAGTCAAGTCCATGATTAGATTCATTTAACATTTCAAGAATATAACAAGTATGCATTTGGTTAGGACCTAGTCCTAACCCTATAGGTAACTACACTCACAATACTCCAAGCTTAGCTAGTCTTGGATCCACACTCCCTTGTTCTTGGCTTTAGGATGATCCACTCTATCCTCTTCCACCAAGTTTACTTCTCGTTCTATCACATTACAAGTACAAACATGTCAAGACAAGTTCATATGATCATCAAATCAAGGCAATGTTACAAGCATATAACATTCACAAATCTGGCAGCATGCTCTTATACATTTTCCATTATACTTAACTACACTTATCTATACTCTAGTTCATGTAAAACAAGGCAGAATCAATGGCCTAAAACTGTTTACAAGACAGTTTGCAAATTGCCACAAAATAGTGTGCAATTGCCTAAACTGCTGCTACCAAGCAGCTTGTATTCTAGTCACTTAATCATGCACAACTTTCATTCGGTACGTCGGAATTTCAATTGGTTTACACCGTTGGAAAGATAAAATAATTGTATTTATTTCCATATAAGGTTCACATTTTATTTCTTTGCCAATTCATACAGTTTTTAACTTAAAGACATGGCATTTTGCTATACTAGACAGTTTGCACTGTCCCTAGTGTTTCTTCTCTACATTTCAGTATACAACCCAGAATTCAGTTCTATTTTCTCCTAATGATTTTAGACATATCAAAGTGTTGTCCATAAACATTTCAGCCTTAAATTCATTTTATACAATTTATAGTGATTTTTCAAAGTTACTGCCCAGAACATAGCATTCTGGGCATATTACACTACGTTGAATTTCTAGTTTCTTAATTCACCTAAGCAATGTTCTAACAGGGAAATTTAATTCATTTTCATGTTCTTACATGTATAGTCATTCTAATACACCTAGAAATAAGCTTAAAACATGGCATTATCATGTTGAACCCAATTTGATCTATTTGATCAACATTGCACATCCAATTCATCATTTAGGCAGTCCATTACCTAGTTTAACTAGTCCAATTAGGTGCTTTCACATTTCCAGCAAGTTATCTATTCAATTCCATCAACATTTTATCTAGAAACATGATCAAAATAGGGTTCTATGTTCAATTGACATTTTTTACACATTTTCTCTATCAAAACAGTCCCTAATCAAGATTGTTTTCAACCATGTACATATTTCCCATATTTCCAGCAACTATACATATATTTCATTAGCAATTTAGCTACTAGCATTCAATTTCCAAGTTCTAATTGAAGCTAGCATGACCCTAACATGTACAACAATAATTCAATTCCATCTAGGCAACAAGAACATCATCATTTGCATATTCAAACAATGTATAACATGTAAAGTCAAGCATTATACCTTCTCCAAGATAAATTTGATCAATGGTTGAATCTAAAAGCATGAATTGAAGGTGTTTTCATGAAGCTCTTCTATCCCCTTTTCTCTCTCAAGAATCGGTCAAGATGGATGATAATAGGAGGAAGATAATAATATGTTTGTTATTTTTCCCTCCTTGGCTGTGAGTCATCCTAAGCTTTGGCACATGTTCTCTTCCAATGAGAACATGTGTCAAGGCCTTTAATTCTAATGAATTTTGCATGCAAACTTCCTAACTTTCCATGTTAACATTTCCATCCTTCTATTTATGCCTTCTAGTTTTAATTTCAATTCAATTTAGATCTAATTTCACTTATTTGATCTTAAGGATATCTAATGTTCAATTTTCTTTAAATTGATTAACTTATGAATTCAATTAGCCTATAGTTTAGATAGTGGTAACATTACTAGGACAATTTTAGGGTGTTACAGTATCTTGTTCAGTTTACGTTTGATTCATGTTTAAGTCCTCGCCTTGCTTGTTTGATTGAAGCATGTATACTTGTCTAAATTCTTGTCTAGTTCTTATTGCTTGCTAGTGCTTGACTCATCTTCAAGAGATGAGTCCTCAAAAGTTTTAAATTTTCTGTAATCTTGCTTGCCCCGGTAACACTCCCGAGCTAGTTTATACTAAACTGAAAAGAGGGTGTTACATTTATCGGTATCAGAGCTTTCGATTTTGAGATTCTCTGACCGAAACTCATCTTGTTGCATCATATAGGATATTTGTGCCACCTAGGAGTCAAAGTACTTCTGTATCTTGCTTAAGTTAGCTTTATTTATCTTGATCAATCCTAGAATAATTGAAATGGGGCTTGCTCGAGACGATGAAAGTCCCGAGGGCTCCTCGATCGAAGGAAGGGAGCGAACGGATGGCTAACGAGCCTCCACAAGCTTGAAAAGATAAAGAACCTGAGCAGTCACCCTTGCTATCCATCTTGTGCAAATGCAATAAATGTTCACCTTAGATTGCGCAAGAAGCAAGAATCCTTGTCCAAATTTCACATTCAAATCTGAACTCATCTTGATTGTAGAAATCGTTTATGAAAGCTTTGGGAATTTGAAGCTATCTTGAGGAAGCAATATCCTCACTTATTCACAACAGATAAATTCGTGGGCGAATTTATTTAAAGGGGGGAGAATTGTAATACCCTAAAACACACCCTAGAAGTAATTAAACTAAGTCACCCAATTTGCTAGCTCAATTGAGCTTGATCCTAAACCAATTAGAATATCTAGTGACTTAAATGTAAGAAATGAATGGTTGATGACCAAAATAAGATGACTAAAATGGATAAATTGAAAATTAAGGGAAATGCATGTAAAATTCATGGAAATATCAAATAAGCCACATGTAAATTAAAAGAAATAACATGTGCTATCTCATCTAACCACTTGGCAATGCATGGATAACAAGGATGGCAACTTGTCATCTTCTTCACTCTTTCTCACCATTGCCGAATTGAAAGAAAGAGAGAACGAGAATTTGTAATTGCCTGAATCAACCTTGGTAGATAGGTTATCCTGCAAAACAATGTAAGCTTCCATCTTCTTTTTCCATTCGAATCGAAACTAGGGGTTGGATTGAAATGAATTTGTAATTGCTTGATGTTAGTAGTTTATAGCCATTGTTTAAAGCTTGAAAATGCTTGAATTGATGTGATAGCTATGCTAAATTAAGGCATGAACAATAGGTATCATGTTAAACCTAGTAAACAATTGAGTTAACATGTTCAAGGTGATAGCCGAATGTAGTTGGAGATATACGTGATAAATTGTGTACTAATTTGAATAGGGGGAAGTGATTATCAAGTAACTACCTAGTTAAAATCATGTAAACTAAATTAACAAGGCCTAGATTGAGTTAAATTGATAGTATAATTGAATGGATCAAGCTCGAAACAAAAGTGGTCACATTGCTAGTTAAATTGATGGCTAGGGACTGTTTTTACTAGTGAAAATGTGTAAAAATGCTAATTGAATGTAAAGCCCTGTTTTCATAATGTTGTTATATGAATTGAGGAAATAACTTGCTGGAAAATGAGTGCACCTAATTGGATTAGTTAAAACTAGGTAATGGACTGCTCAATTGATGAATTAGAAGTTGAATGTTGATCAAGTAGATCAAATTGAATTTAACGTGGTAATGCCCTGTTTTAAGCACATTTCTAGGAGAATTAGACTGACCTAGACATGTAAGAACATGAAAATTAATTGAATTACAGTGATATAACCTTGTTAAAATGAGTTATGAAATTAGAAACTCAACCTAGTGTAATCTGCCCAGAATACTCTATTATGAGAAGTAACTTTGAAAAATCACCATAAATTTTATAAAAGGAATTTAATGCTAGAAATTTTATGGACAACACCTTGATATGTCTAAATTCATTAGGAGAAAACAGAACTGAATTCTGGATTGTAAAATAAATTGCAGAGAAGAAACACTAGGGACAGTGCAAACTGTTCAGTGTAACAAATTGCCATGTCTTTAAGTTAAAAAATGTATTAATTGGAAAAGAATTAAAATTTAAGGACTATATGGTTAGAAATAGGATTAAATAAGCTTTATAACAGTGTAAACTAATTGAAATTCCGACGTACGAAACAAAAGTTATGTATGTTTAAGTAAGTAGTGTACAAGCTGCCTGGCAGCAGCAGCCTAGTTAATTTGGGACTGTTTTGTTTACAATTTGGTAAACTATTTTGTAACAGTTTTGGGACAGTGAATACTGCCATGTTTTACATGAATAGAAGTATAAACAATTTAAAGTCATGTATGTAATCTATGAAAATGAACTTGTTGACAGATTGATATATGTTGTGTACTAGTGATATTGCCTTGATTTAATGATTATGTGAACTTGTATTGATATGTAATTACTTGCGTATTGTGTTAGAACCAGGAGTGAATTTGGTGGATGAGGAAAGGGTGGATCATCCTAAGGCTAAAGGACAAAGGAATTTAGATCCAAGATTAAACTAGCTTGGAGCATAGTGAGTGTAGCTATAATAACAGGGTTAGGACTTAGGTCCTAACCAAACTTGTTTAAATCATGTTTTATGTTTAAATGTCTATGATATGATACATGCTTCTTATGTATAATAAAGTGAAGAATGGCCTAATGGTCAGCTTGGAAAATAATGCTATGAATATGCTTGAAATATCCTTGTTTGAAACTTGAAATTTATATGAAAATGTGTTTGAATCTTTCAACTTGGTTCTCTAGTGATGCTTGCTTGTGAATTACGTATAATTTGAAAGGTTTAGTGCCTCGATGTTTTCTTGATACATGCATGAGCGGGGTTAAATTACTCACATTGGACAAGAAGCTGAATTTGTTCGATGCAAACAATAAAAGCCAAAACAGTGCATGCATAGGAGGTCAAAAACGATGCATCTTGGACAAGAAATTGAATATGTTTGTAAAGTCTGGAAAGTCAGCTAACTTGCGACGAGTTTTCGGATCGGATCCGAGCAGTTCTGAGCCAAGTTGTCTTCTAAACAATTGTCCGTAATTCAGTTACCTTTTGCAACGCATCTTGAAACGCGTCAATCGGACATCAGGAACTCAAGATACGTCCAATTTACTGAAGACTGCGCATGCAGAAAACTGGATACGAGATTATTACGGGATTTTGTAAAATTCAGCCCAAAAGCTAACATATAAGGCTTTGGACGAATTAAACTTAGCCCAATATATTTACTATCATTTAAATTGATGTTTTTAGGTTTTATATACTTTAGGAACCAGCCACCCAGCCCTTATCAGCTTATCACTTGCCTTATCAGCCTATTCCTTGCCACACAAGCACAAGGAATTTAAAGGCTATTATTTTATTATTATTTTTAATTAGGTTTTCCTTGTTTTAGTAGAAGTTAAATTACTTTGTCTATCCTTCACCTATAAAAGGATGAAGCCCCCATCATTGTAAGAGAGATTTTCTTTGATTTATGAAATATTTAGTGAGTTTGTTTTTGCAAGTGCTGATTACTTGTGCCTTCGAAGTCTTCTTCAACATAAGTTCGACGAGTTCTTGTGATGGAGTTCATCTTCACACTCTTGCTTGCCTAGATAATCGCGTCTAGGAGGGTGGGTTAGAGCCGCTTGAGGTTGCTTCCTTAGATAATTGAGTCTAAGAGGGTGCCGAGGACAAAACAACATCAACAATTCGCAAGCCATCTTCATCTTCAACCTTCACACCATCTTCCATAATTCCATAAACAAAGCTGAAATTTTCAGATTTGTTTTACGTATCTCTTTCTCAATATCTTTTAATCTTTTTTTATATTCTTATTTCTTATCATATAATCATTCATCTTGTCTTTATTTGTTTAAATTTCCAGGCTTGAATCTGAAAAATTCAAGAAAATCCCTTCTCTTTTCTCTTGAATTTTCAGATCTGCCCAAACTTTCTTGATTTAGTCTAGAGCTCCTAGTTCTTGCAACAACTTCATTGAAGGCTTCCAAATCCAAGATTGTGCTACTTTATCATTTGGTATCAGATTTGGGACGATTCTTAGCAAGAATTTTGGCGTTTTTGGGAAAAAACTCGAAAAGTAGGGAAAATTTGTCAAAACAAAACGAGTGAATTTTGAGCTGAAACTTTCCAGATCAGATCTACACCATTGGGAGTGACCACACAAAATTTTAGAATTTTTGGACTTCGGGAACACCTCGAACGAAGTGGATAAAGTTTCAGCCAAATTAGGGTTTTCCCCCTTCTTTAGCCCTATTTTCATTAATTTTTCTTCAATTTTCGTTATTTTCAGTTTATTTACCTTATAAAAAGAAAAAAATAAAAAAAGAAAGAAAAGTGAGAAAGCTCACACCTAGCCACCAACCACCATCAAGAATAATCAAGATCACCATCATCAACCACCACAAGCATCACATTGAAGTGGATTCAACATTGGATTTCTTCCTTCAAGTTGTTTATGGGTTTTGGGGTTATCATTTTTCTCTACTAATTTTTTTCTACTCTTAGTTCCTTAAGTTCCTTTGTTTTACTTTTTCTCTCCTCTATTACGCAATTTAACGCCTTCTCTTTTCTGGTGTGAGTAGGACTAAAAGTTGCATTCCAATCATTCTTTCTTGCAACTATATTCAATTGGTGTCAAGCCTTTCATTGGACTCCTAGTACAATTAGGACTCGTTGTTAGGATTAAACTTCGATTGTAACTTTTTGACTTGTGGCATAAAGGTCTTTAAAGAGCACGAGATAGGTTTACTTGCCTCGCTAAATATTTATTCCTTGGAGTGTTTAGTGAGACTTCTAGTTTTCTTTTGCTTTTCACATTTTTAAATCTGAGTGTTTTAGGATGTCAGAAACGAGTAACGACAAAGAACCACATGAAATGACTCTTCAAGAAGTTTCGGATACTCTCAATAAACTTGAATGGACTGTAACCTCATTGGCAACCAAGCTTGAGCACACTGATACAGTCGTGACCGCAATCACTCAAACCATTGGGAGATTAGAAACCACTGCTATCGCAAGCAATACTGAGGAACCTAAGCGTCCAAATCTAATTCCCATTCAGAATAGACGCCAAAACCCCTTACATAGGCACAATCATCGCATAGAACCGAGACGAGCAACAACACCTTAGCCAAGCCAAAGATCAATGTACCACCTTTTCAAGGAAGGTATGACCCTGATGCTTATTGTGACTGGGAAAATCAAGTTGATCTTCTATTCGAGCATTATCAATGTCCCGAAGAGGATCAAGTTCCACTATTGACTCTCGAATTCACTGAATATGCATCCATTTGGTGGTCACAATTGGTCCGCAATCGGCGTCTCAATAGAGAAGCCAAGATAACCTCATGGGGAGAACTTAAAAAAGTCATGCGAGAACGATTTGTTCCCCCATTATATCAACGAGAGATCAAAGAAAAGTTACAAAGGATCCGACAAGGCTGCAGAACTGTTGATGAGAATCTTAAAGAGATGGAATCATTGATGCAAAAAGCCGACATACAAGAGGATGAAGAGGATACAATGACTAGGTTTGTTATCGGACTCAATGACAACACTCTTGAGGTACTTAAACTCAAAGCCTACTACACCTGATACGAGCATGAGAGGAGTCAAAATAATCATCTTGGAAAAGAAGTTGAAACTACTTTGCAAGTCTAAATGATAGAGTAGCGCAAATTCGAATAAAGAGAAAAACAAAACAAAATAAAGAACAAATCTAAATTTTCAGATTTGCTTATGGTGGTGGTGTCAATGGAGGAAGCTTGAATATGTGGAGATAGCATGATGAATTGATAGTTGTCCTCGGCACCCTCTTAGACGCAATTATCAAAGCAAGCAACCTCAAGCGGCTCTAACCCACCATCCCAAACGCTTTTGTATGGGCAAGTAGGAGTGTGAAGATCCTCAACAACAAATCCCGGAGAACTTGAAAATCGATTTGCTTCTAAAACACAAGATAATGCTCTTGCAAGTTGGAACTCAAAAGAGAATTTTATTTAATCATTCAAATCTGAATTACAATGTGGGTGAAGCCTCCTTTATATAGGCCATGGAGAAGTTTTAATCCTACTAAACTTAGGAATTAAATACAATAAATAAATGCTAAAATATAATCTCCTAATTAGATAAGTAACTTCTAACAATAAATAAATGCTAAAAATAAAATCCTAATTAAATAAATTTGATCCTAATAGAAATTACAGAATCCTATATTGATTTAAATTACAAATAATCAAATAAAATCATGAAAATCTGTAATTATCCAAAAATCCCGTATAGGAATTTTTGCATGCGTTGTCTTCGCTAAAATAGACGTATCTTGAGATCCAAATGTCTGATTGAGACGTTTCAAGATGCGTTGGAAAGATAATTTGCATCTGGACAAGTTTTAAGAAGACATGTTGACCCATAAATGCCTGGATCCCATCCAAAAATGCTTCGCAAGTTGACTGATGTTTCTGACTTGCAAAGCAGTTTCAACTTATTTTCCAAGATGATTATTTTGACCCCTCTCATGCTCGTATCAACACCCTTCAAGAGGCATTCCAATTCGCCATGAAAATCGAAAAGTGCAACAAAGATCGACAACGATATTGACAGAAGAATTATCACTATGACAGAGGTACCACTCAACTTTTATCTCATTCTAATTCTTCTAAAACTTTGCTCGACTCAAGTAAACCAAAGCAGAAAATTGAAACATCCAAGTCACTGGACAAAACCAAGACAAAAATCCCCATGTTGACGAAAACCACACAAACACTCAAACAAGAGAATAGTGATAATGAACATATTAGACAAGATGACAATGCTTCTAATCCCTCATGTGAAGTAGTAGGTCCACTTGCTATACTCTCATCACCTCCCCACAAAGAAAGTAAGTGTAATTCTAACCCTTGATTTGATTATTGTCCTATCATTCCGTTAGAAACACTTTATCCTCTACAAAAATTGTACATTGGTGATAATTTTTGGGAGAGGGATATGGGATGTGAGATACAAAAGACTGAGAGTAAAGAGGCTGAGAGTGAAAAAAGTCAAATTAACGGCCCAAATTTGGTGAGTGAAAATACATATGAGGTAAAAGTCACACAAAGCCCAAAAGAAAAAGACAAGAAAAAGAACGCGACGAGTGATTTTGTTTTGACTAATCATTACAAATGTTTGAGTAGTGTTGTCTTATTTTTTCAGGATTTTGTTGAACCATTGAGAGAAGCTCAATTAGATCATTCCACATACAACAAAGAAGCCTTTTCAATTCAAGTTGATGATTGTTCTCTCATTGCCGATTTAGATTCGAGGACGAATCCTTTGAGGAGTAGGGGAATGATACATGCACGAGCGGGGTTAAATCACTCATTTTGGACAAGAAGCTGAATTTGTTTGATGCAAACAATAAAAGCCAAAACAGTGCACGCATAGGAGGTCAAAAACGATGAATCTTGGACAAGAAATTGAATCTGTTTGTAATGTCTGGAAAGTCAGCCAACTTGCGACGAGTTTTTGGATAGAATCCGGGCATTTCGGAGTCAAGTTGTCTTCTAACAAATTGTCCGTCATTCAGTTACCTTTCTAAATCATCTTGAAACGAGTCAATCGGACATCAGGAACTCAAGATACGTCCAATTTACTGAAGACTGATCATGCAGAAAACTAGATAGGGATTATTACATGATTTTGTAAAATTCAGCCCAAAAGCTAACATATAAGGCTTTGGACGAATTAAACTTATACCAATATATTTATAGTCATTTAAATTGATGTTTTTAGGGTTTTATATAGATTAGGAACCAGCCACCCAGCCCTTATCTGCTTATCACTTGCCTTATCAGCCTATTCCTTGCAACACAAGCACAAGGAATTTAAAGGCTATTATTTTATTATTATTTTTTTATATTCTTATTTCGTATCATATAAGCCTTCAATCAAGTTGTTGCAAGAACTAGGAGCTCTAGACTCAATCAAGGAAGTTTGGGCATATCTGAAAATTCAAGAGAAAAGAGAAGGGATTTTCTTGAAATTTTCAGATTCAAGGCTGGAAATTTAAAGAAAGAAAGACAAGATGAAGGATTCTATGATAAGAAATCAGAATATAAAAAAAGATTAAAAGAGATTGAGAAAGAGATAAGTAAAACAAATCTGAAAATTCCAGCTTTGTTTATAGAATTATGGAAGATGGTGTGAAGGTTGAAGATGAAGATGGCTTGCGATTTGTAGATGTTGTTTTGTCCTCGGCACCCTCTTAGATTCAATTATCTAAGCAAGCAACCTCAAGCGGCTCTAACCCACCCTCCTATATGCGATTATCTAGGCAAGCAAGAGTGTGAAGATAATCTCCCTCACAAGAACTCCTCAAAATTAGGTTGAAGAAGACTTCGAAGGTACAGGTAATCAGCACTTGCAAAAACAAACTCACTAAATATTTCATAAATCAAAGAAAATCTCTCTTACAATGATGGAGGCTTCATCCTTTTATAGGTGAAGGATAGACAAAGTAATTTAACTTCTACTAAAACAAGGAAAACGTAATCTAATTAAAAAAAATAATAAAATAACAGCCTTTAAATTCCTTGTGCTTGTATGGCAAGGAATAGGGTGATAAGACAACTGATAAGCTGATAAGGGCTGGGTGGCTGGATCCTAAAGTATATAAAGCCCTAAAAACATCAATTTAAATGATAATAAATATATAGGGTTAAGTTTAATTCGTCCAAAGCCTTATATGTTAGCTTTTGGGCTGAATTTTACAAAATCTCGTAATAATCCCGTATCCAGTTTTCTGCATGCGCAGTCTTCAGTAAATTGGACGTATCTTGAGTTTCTGATGTCCAATTGACGCGTTTCAAGATGCACTGGAAAGGTAACTGAATTGCGAACAATTTGTTAGAAGATAACTTGACTCAGAAATGTCAGGATACCATCCAAAAACCCGTCGCAAGTTGGCTGACTTTCCAGACTTTACAAACAGATTCAATTTCTTGTCTAAGATGCATCATTTTTGACCTCCTATGCGTGCACTATTTTGGCCTTTATTGTTTGCATCGAACAAATTCAGCTTCTTGTCCAATATGAGTAATTTAACCCCGCTCATGCATGTATCAGTTCTTGCTTGAGATATGATTGAGAATGCGTTGCTTGGCCTTGTCCTTACACGAAGCTTGATATGTTACCTTGATTGCCATTAGAATCCTTGCTTGTAATCCATGTACAATTCGAATGAATTGGATTTTCTTGAAGTATCCTTAATTGAATCATGGCCTGATAATGTAATAGCTTGAAGTGAATCTTGCTAATTGATTTCCACTTAAATCCTTGCTTGTGTATCATGATTTAGTTCGAATGGAATGGATGATCTTGAAGTATCCCTGCTTGAATCATGGCTTGATAATATATATGTCTGAAATAAAGCTTGCTAAATGATACATGATATCACATGACTAATGAAACTTTAATAAGTTTGTAAATTCTTGAACTTGGTGAGCTAAGGCTCCTTTGCCTAAGGGCATATCTCGAATCTTGATAATCTTGACATGAATTGATATATACTTGAACTTGAATTCTTGAACAAGCCATGTCTTGATAATACATTTTGAACTTGCCTATTGATATGAAATCCAATAAGTCCTTGGTTACTAGTTGGTCATAGGTAGGAAGGCATGCCTTAGAGTCTAGAGCTAAGGCCCCTATTTGTCGACAGATGGAGGGTAAGTATGTGGTCTTTGGCGACAATAGGAGGGTTGGCCATCACTACGGTGCTTCTGGTGGTGACAGTTGGTTGGAGACTCGATTACCTTGTCAATTAAACACCAAGGCAAAGTCATTATAATTAATATTGTAAAATTATAAGCTATATTTGATAAATTATATGAATCGGGATCCTTGATGATGATATTGCATGTTACTTGGTATCAAATGAACAACATGATAATTTTGCTACTTGAATTTCTTGAATTCTTGAAGTTACTTGCGTAGCATAATAAACTTGTAATGTTGTTACTTGAGTTACATGCTTAACATGATAAATTTGCCTACATGTATTTCTTGGATTACTTGATCAATAAACTATAAGGCGTATGTAACACCCCCTACCCCAGCTAGTAGCAACCCGGCTCGGGAGCATTACTTAGGCAAGCAAGGACAATGAACAAGGCAATACAATACAAACAATACAAGAACAAGCAAACAATCATAGTTACTTAGCATACAAGTAACCTCACATTTGATTCTTACTTCAACCTAAAACCATTCGAATAGGTCACTAAATTATTTCCTTACAATCTTACATTATAGGTTACTACTTAGCATTACATTTAAATTCGTTTTATCCCTATAATTCGAATTAAGTAAGACAACAACCTAATTTCATTTCATTTGTTTTTTCCTTAGACTTATACATGTACATCTTAATCCAAATTGCTAACATCTCTTGATCATTCATTTTACATGAAACTAGCTCCCATTCAAGTCTTACTCTATCCCTATACATTCAGCAATCATCATTTACTCACGTTAGACCATTTGGCTTTTAACAATCAAACACACAACTTTCATTTCAAAGCAAGACATGTACATTAAGCAAAGCATTCCTTTGTTTAAAGCAAACTAGATCAAACATTAGATCATTCCATAATTAAATCCATATATGCACAACAAATATCATTCATTACATGAAGCTTAAGTTCATTACATACTTGACAATATGTTCATAACATAGTAAGCCCCTCAAGAAATTATATACAAGGTTCAAGTGTACCAAAATGCATGACCAAAGTACACTCTAAACAATCTAGTGCCACCATTCTAGGAGATATACAAAACAAGTATGAAACCATATTTAGGCAAAGCTTGTGTGACTTGCTTCTAGCTCAAGGTAACAGGCATCAAGATCAAGCAACACTCGTATCCTTTATCCTGTTGTTGGGAAGAATGAAAACGAGAGTGATAAGTACAAGAATGTACTTAGTGAGGTAGTATTAAATCTAACCTTTTGTTATGTCAAGTTATGTGTCATTTGATCAAGTATAGTCCTAGCTAAGGATTTCAAGCATTAAGATAATCCTAGCTACGTCTTTCAAGCATTAGAGTGATCTTAGCTAAGGCTTTCAAGTATCAAGAAAATCCTAGCTAAGGATATCAAGCATTCGACTATCAAGGAACACGAACATGGAATCATACATCATGTTTTCATATCAAGAATCAAGCACATTATGCTTTCAAAACAAGTAATCAAGTTAAGTCATGCTTACATGACAAGTAACATACAATACATGGCTTTCAAGGCAAGTCATATTCAATATATAGCTTTCAAGACAAGTAACATGTTTTATTGGATTGTTATTACATGTTTTATCAATTAAAAAACCCCCTTGGTACTTAGTTTGTATAGGTAATCGAGTCTCTAACCAACTATCGCCACAAGATGCACCGTAGTGCTGGTCAACCCTCCTACTGTCGCCAAAGACCACATACGTACCCTTTTTCTATCGCCAAATAGGGGCCTTAGCCCTGGACCGTAGTCCACCCTGACACAATGAGTTGTAGACTCTAAGGCATGCCCTTCTACCTAGTCCAACTAGCTACCAAGATTGTTCGATTTACCATTTATTCAAGTGTTTCAAGATCAAGATCATGTCAAGCAAGTTCATTTCATATTAGGCCCTTAGGCCATTGAGCCATAGCTCACATATCATGTAGTTTTCATGTTTCATTTCATCAAGATAAGATGATATCTCAAGCAAGTTCTTTAACATTTGATTACATGCATCATGTCACATACAAGCTTCAATGTTACCATTCAACATGCTTATCAATCGAATCAAACATGTATACAAGGTTGATCATTTCTTCCCTTATTAATTCATGTAACACCCCCTACCCCAGGTGTAACACCCCCTACCCGGGCTAGTAGTAACCCGGCTTAGGAGCGTTACTTAACAAGCAAGCAAGGACATGGAAATAGACAATAACAATACAATACAAGAATCAATCAAGCAACCATACTTACTTAGCTAACAAGTAAGCTCACACTTAATCTCAAACTATCAAAGACATTCGAACTAAGCAAGCAAAAAGGAACAAAGCATTTGAGCAAGGCATTAAAATTTTCTTTCTTTCATACTTACATTATAAGTTACTACTACATGTTTCATGTTACAACATTCAACCTTTGATATCCTATCATATTCGATTTGACCTAGATGTGACAAGCTTCCATGTCAATTCAATGTTTCTTAACTCTACACATGTAGCATTACATACCTAGGTTATTAAACATGATCATATTATCTTAGAATAGCATGAAACTAGCCTCCTAATCAACTAGGTCAATCAGCCATTTACACAAACATACTACAAGGCATGTAACTAGTTCAGAGTGATATAGACCATTCAGCTCTTATAATCAACACACACTTTCATCATTCAATTTTACAAGTGACTAGTTTCATTAAAGACCTATCCCAATTCTATGCATTCGGCAACACCTATACAATTACCATTCACATACATCATGGTATAAACACACACACAAGTGACCATATAGTCCCTAATGTATTCGAATGAAAGGCAAGAGACATGGTTCATCCTATACTACTTTCATTTCAAGCATAACCATATACATTGAGCAAAACATTCAAATGACTTAAGGTAATCTAGATCAAACATTGTGATAGAGTAGCACAATCTTGGATTTGGAAGCCTTCAATCAAGTTGTTTCAAGAGCTAGGAGCTCTAGACTCAATCAAGGAAGTTTGGGCAAATCTGAAAATTCAAGAGAAAACAGAAGGGATTTTCTTGAAATTTTCAGATTCAAGGTTGGAAATTTAACGAAAGAAAGACAAGATGAAGGATTATATGATAAGAAATAAGAATATAAAAAATATTAAAAAAGATTGAGAAAGTTATAAGTAAAACAAATCTGAAATTTCTAGCTTTGTTTATGGAATTATGGAAGATGGTGTGAAGGTTGAAGATGAAGATGGCTTGCGAATTGTTGATGTTGTTTTGTCCTCGACACCCTCTTAGACGCAATTATCTAAGCAAGCAACCTCAAGCGGCTCTAACCCACCCTCCTAAACGCGATTATCTAGGCAAGCAAGAGTGTGAAGATGATCTCCCTCACAAGAACTCGTCGAACTTATGTTGAAGAAGACTTTGAAGGCACAAGTAATCAACACTTGCAAAAGCAAACTACTAAATATTTCATAAATCAAAGAAAATCTCCCTTACAATGATGGAGGCTTCATCCTTTTATAGGTGAAGGATAGACAAAGTAATTTAAATTCTACTAAAACAAGAGAAACCTAATCTAATTAAAAATAATAAAAAATAACAGCCTTTAAACTCCTTGTGCTTGTGTGGCAAGGAATAGGGTGATAAGGTGATAAGGGCTGGGTGGCTGGTTCCTAAAGTATATAAAACCCTAAAAACATAAATTTAAGTGATAATAAATATATTGGGCTAAGTTTAATTCGTCCAAAGCCTTATATGTTAGCTTTTGGTTTGAATTTTACAAAATCCCGTAATAATCCCGTATTCAGTTTTCTGCACGCGCAGTCTTCAGTAAATTCATATCTTGAGTTCTTGATGTCCGATTGACGCATTTCAAGATGTGTTGGAAAGGAAACTGAATGGCGGACAATTTATTAGAAGACAACTTGACTCAGAAATGCCCGGATCCAATCCAAAAACTTGTCGCGAGTTGGCTGACTTTCCAGACTTCACAAACATATTCAATTTCTTGTCCAAGATGCATTGTTTTTAACCTCATATGCGTGCATTGTTTTGGCTTTTATTGTTTGCGTCGAACAAATTCAGCTTCTTATCCAATATTAGTAATTTGACCCCATTCATGCATGTATCACATTGGATCATTCATTCCATCAACATATGTGCAGCAAAACATTATCCATTACATGTTATCTAAGTTCATTACATACTTAATACTATATACATAACATAGTAGGCCCATCAAACATTATATACAAGCTTCAATATTCATGTTCAAGCTAGCTATGTACAATCTAGTGCCACCATTCTAGGAGATATACAAAACAAGTATGAAATCATACTTAGGCAAACTTGTGTGTCTTCCTTATTGTTCAAGGTAACAGGCTTCAAGATCAAGCAAGAAAACGAGAGTGATAAGTACAAAAATGCACTTAGTTATAATACCCTAAAACGTACCCTAGAAGTAATCAAGCTAAATAACCTAATTAGTTAGCTTAATTAAGCTTGATCCTAAATCAATCAGGATGATTATGACCTAATTGAAAGAAATGAAAGATGGGTGGCCTAAATAAGATGACCACATTGAATTAAATGAGAAATAGTGAGATTGCATGCTAAAGATTTTAATTCCTAAGTGTACCCTTGATTATGTCTCTAATTAGTGATTAATTAAGGGTAAAATGGTTATTTCCAAAACCCATTAAAATGAAGACATCATCTTCATTCTTCTCCATTCAGCCGTGGGTTATCAAAGAACGAGAGAGAGTGGAGGGATAATCAGCCATGGAAAATCTATATTTAAGCTTGAATTAAAGGTTTAATGCTTGATTGATGCTTGCATGTCTATGAATGTAAGGTTTCCCTTGCTCTTTCTTGATTTCGAATATGGCTGTTAGAGTTAGGATTTGGGAAGTGATTATTGTTTGTAGAATTAAATGTTTGATTTGATTCATTTGAATGAATTACAATGCTGGAAATTTTGGGTATGAATTTGTATGAACTGACTTGAGTATTAAAATAGACTTAGAATCTGCCCTATTCGGAAGTAATCTAAAATATGACTGTTTTGATTACTAAATGCTAGTGAACTGTTTAAGCTCGAAATAGATTATTAAATTGATAAGTTTGATTAAAGAAACAATTATGTTTGTATATAGAACAATGGAAACTGTTTTCTGGACTGTTCTGTTTCATAAACACATGTAATTAATCAGTTATGAAGATTGAGATTTAATTTGAATGAAATACTTGCTGGAAAACATGAATAAGAAATGAATTGAGTCATTGAACAACTAGGTATGATGGTTATATTCTAAAAGTGGAACTAGTAATGAAACTAGTCACCTAGCTAGCATAATTCACTAGTCTGGACTGTTTTGACTAAATTGGTAAATTCGGGATTGAATTGGATAAGATTAAAGGCTGTATAAGTTAGCTAAAAATAGGGGAGGACCTAAAATGAATGCTAGATAACTTGAATTTTATGAATTGAAGCTAAATGGACTGCTTAAAGTGTTAGCTGGTAGAATTAGTGAAATACGGACTATTCTGGAAAAACTGTTAAATTGAGGACTGAAATGAACTAATTAGGGACCAATCTTGACTTGTAAAAACAGGGTAATCAAGATCTAAAAGGACTAAATTTAATGGAATAAGGGTCATAGGCTAATTAGCTTGCTAAAGTGGACCTAGTTGTAAACTGGCAGATTCAATACTGGAAATTTAACCCGGCTTTAACTAAGAAACTGTATTGATGTAGAAGGGATAAAAATATGAGCCATATATGATTAGAAAGATAATTAAGTTAGCTTTCTAACGGTGTAAACGAATTTAAATTCCGACGTACGGACTAAAAGATATAAGCATTTTAGTGGTAGTGTGTATGCTGCCTGGCAGTGGCAGATTTGTTGTTTGTAATGAATTGCGTATCTTGAATAATTGGTGTGATTGATTGCTTGGTTTTGACTCTAATGCATGATGGTGTTGTTTGAATACTAGATTAAGAAAATGGTAGAGAGGATGGATAAGTATCGGGATGTAAATGAGGATTTGGGTATCCCGTAACTTTGGGATACAAGGTGAGTGTAGCTTAATTAGGGTTAGGACCTAGGTCCTAACCAAATACGCATGATATATTCTTGTTATCCTCATATTGATTAAAATGAACTTAATATGAACTTGGCACTTGATAATAAGGGAAGGATGCTTAATTGGAAACTTGATGATGAATACATGCATGCTTGATTTCTTGATAAGCAATCGAATTATAGTGGAATGTATTTGCTTGGATTGTCCATGCTTGAAATTTTATGTGTATACATAAATATGATTGAATCTTGCTGCTGTGGTTGTAAGATGGTACTTGCTTGTGATGACCAATCGAATAATACTAGAATAAAATGAACTTGCTTGATAAGTAATAATCACTTGAAAATGAACCTAATGCTTTCTCCCTAAACCTTGAATGGTCAAATCGATTGGCTTGAGGGTCTAAGTGACCTTAATTGATGTTTGAAATTCTTGTTCACTTGTGAAATGAATTAAGGTTCACATGGCTTAAGGGATTAAAATGAATTTGATCTTGTTGTGCTTGATACTTAATCACTTGATGTATGATTGCTTGAAAATAAAAGATTCAACAAGCCCTTGGTTGCTAGTCAATTTTAGGTAGAACGACATGCCTTAGATCTAGAGCTCGACTTAATACGATAACATGTTTGGTACTTTGTGTACTCTAACACGTGGTGTAACAGACACCTCATTGTTCAGGTACTTTGTGTACCCTAATACGTGTTGTAGCAGACACCTTCTTGTTTAGGTACCTTGTGTACCAACTTAATATGATAACATGCTAGGTACATTGTGTACCCACTTGAGACTCGATTACTTTGTCCTACTATCTACCAAGGCAAAACAAGACTAACAAACTTACAATAAGACATGTTAACATGATTAATGAATGAGCAAACTTGACACTTGCAAATGAACTTGTAATGTAATGAAATTACATGAATAAAATGATGTACATGCTATCTTGAATTGCTCATTACTTCAAGGATAAATCATAAGGTGAAAGATCCTATTCGAATTAGATTTGGTGATCTCTATGCTTGATTTGCTTGATATGTTTGATTTTTGCTAAAACTTTGCTTGCTAGATCACCTAATACTTGTAAATGGCTACTTGCTTGAATTGTACCATATAATTTCTTGAAATGAATCCTTGATTTCATGATCTTGCCTATTCGAAATATGCTAGATGAACTAGCTAGGACTTGTCTTTGCTTGATTAGGATTAACATGGTTAAACTTGATTAAAATGTACAAAACTTGATAGTAAGATTAAAATGAGCTAAGCTACACTTGATTGAAATATGTGTGCTCTTGTTTCTTGATAAGGAAATTGTAAAGAATTCATATGAATGGTTTGATGAGCTTGTCACCCTAAGAATACTTGTAAAATTAAATAATCGGACATGGAAATAAGAGCTCCTAATCGAATTGGGAACATGTGATTGTTTGATAGATATTGTTTAATGCTTGTAGTTATAATCCTTGCTTGATTGATGAGATGAATGACTTTGAATTGGTTTGCTTGGTTCTTGAGATTGATTTAATTCTTGTTTGGGAAATGGAATCGTATCTATAAGTCTACTTAATTTGAATAGAGTTAAGAGTTTAAGTAATTGGACTAAATAAAAAGGAATTAAATGTAGAATGATGCTATTTAAGATAAGTTTACCTTGTTGTTGTTCGAATAGGACTAGAGTCCTAAATTGCTTGTCTAGCTCAACCTAACATGAATTAGAAGTTTAGATTTAATATAAGGGATTATTCACGCTAGTTTATGGATTAAAATGAACCATAACTACATGGAATTTAATTGGCTAAGACTAGATGATGGACTGCCCAAATAGTGAATTAAAGAAATGTTGTTGATCAAGTGGATTAATTCGAAATAGTATTACAATGCCCTATTTTAATCACATTAATAGGTAAAATTGGACTGACCTAGACTAGTAGGAATATGTTGAATAATGAAGCTAAAATCAAGCCTAGTGAAATCTGCCCAAAAAACTCTGTTTTGTGCAACAACTTTGAAAAATCACCATAAATTGAATAGGTCGAACTAAGGGATGAAATTTATATGGAATGAACCTTTCATTAGGAGAAAACAGAATTGAATTCTGGACTTTGAGCTGGAATCTGGAAATGAAAATCTCTGGACAGTATAAACTGTCCAAAAATGCAATTGCCCTGTCTTTGAACTAAAAACTGTATTAATTGGAAAAACATTAAAATGAAAGGTCTAAATGGTGGTAAAGAGGGTTAAGTAAGCTTTCAAATGGTGTAAAATAATAGATATTTTGACATATGGAATGAAAAAAATTATGTATGTTTAAGTAAAACAGTGCACAAGCTGCCTGGCAGAAGCAGTCTTAGGTGAATTGGATAATTTTGTAAACTGTTTTGTAATCAGTTTGGACTGTGGTTACTATCCTAAATGAAGTCTTGACCCCGAATAGTGAATCTCCTTAGATAATTATACTTGTAACTAAGTCAAGAGTTAAATAAAATGGAATATTAAGCTTAATCAAATAGTCTAATAAGTTTGTATGCTAGTGAAGTAATGTATAAGGTCAATTAAGACACTTGATAAATGGAATGTCAAGATTACTTGTTGCTTGAAAGATAAGTTAAAGCGTAAATGAATCTAATTTGAATAGAAAGGTATGACTATCTAGTTTGGATGCCTAATTCGAATTAAATTGAATGAAACTTTGTTGGCTTGCTTAGTTACTTCTCTTGAGATGTTTATTGAATTTGTAATGTGTACCCTTGAATTGAAACCCTTGTTCATCGTGTGCTAGAACCTTTGGGTGATAATTGAAATACTAGGCTAAGGCTGGAACTAACATATTTAAGGCTTGAATAAGTTATAATTGGATTAAAGAACCTTGAAACTTAATAACCTTGATAGATTAGATGCTACCTCCCTAAGTACAATCTTGTACTTATCACTCTTGTTTGCATTCTTCCAAAACCTCAGGTAAAAGCCATCCCGAACAATGCTTGACCTTGAAGCTATCTTCCTTGGACCCGAAGCAAGATAAGCAGGACTTGAAGTATGATTGTATATTATTTTTATTCTCCTAGATGGTGGCACATAGCTTGTCATGCATTTTACTAAGCTAATGAATATGTATATATATGAACTTGATCAAAATCTTGCAATTACCTTAATAGCATCTTGATGTACATAAGTAAAGGTCTTTGTAAACAATGTGACATTGTTTAATGAATGAATGAATTAGAATTGTGTTTACATACTTGTATTGATCGAATATAGTTATGGAAATTAGAGAATTGAACTAGTTGGATTAAGTCTAAATAAGTCTAACTCCGTTGATCCTATTATAAAGGAAGCTAAGTTCTAAAATGCTTGTTGGGATAAATAAGGCATAAAATGAATTACCTATGAGGCTAGTTTTTCTAAGGCACTAATCAAAATGGTAAATAGATTTAGCTTATTTGCCTAATTAGTCTTAAAATGTAATAGGAACTTAGGAACTGTAAAAAAAAAGAATGAGATATATTAGATCAATGGATTGTATTGGTACATGAATGTGCTTGTAGGTATAAAAAGGAAATGAATCGGGCATGATCATATTAAGGAGCAATCGTATAACGTTTGTATGTTCACATGCTTGGCTAGCAACATTAGTTGAAGGAAAAAACATAAGTGTTTAAAACAAATTGATGATTAGTAAATAGTCTTGAGTGTAATTCAATTGGTGTTATGATAGCTTGCTAAATAAGTAACTCACCTAATAGAGTTGAGTTTTAATGAAGCTAAAATTTTAATTGACCCCTATTTTCGTTTTGCTTGTTTGTTTTCTCATCGTAACGCTTCTCGCTCATAACTCGGGCGAGGGGTGCTACATTAGTGAGGTAGTAATTAGTCTAACCATTTGTTATTTCAAGTTTCATGTCTTTTAATCAAGTGTAGACCTAGCTAAGGCTTTCAAGCATCAAAAGTGATCTTAGCTAGGCTTTCAAGCATCAAGATTATCCTATCTAAGGATATCATACATTCGGTCACAAGGGGCAAGAGACAAGAATCATACTTCATGAATCAAGCACACATGCTTGCAAAACAAGAAATCAAGGATTCATGCTTTCAAGTCAAGTAACATACATTTCATGGCATTCAAGACAAGTATCATGCATTATTAGATTGTTATTTCAATTGTTATTCATTAAACAACCCCCTTGGTACTTAGTTTGCATAGGTAATTAAGTCTCCAACCAACTGTCGCCACAAGATGCACCGTAGTGCTGGTCAACTCTCCTATTGTCACCAAAGACCACATACGTACCCTCCATCTGTCGCCAAATAGGGGCCTTAGCCCTGGACCGTAGTCCACCCGCACACAATGAGCTCTAGACTCTAAGGTATGCCCTTCTACCTAGTCCAACTAGCTACCAAGGTTGTTCGATTTACCATTTGTTCATGTGTTTCAAGATCAAGATCATATCAAGCAAGTTCATTTCATGCTAGGCCCTTAGGCCAATGAGCCATAGCTCACATGTCAAGTAGTTTCATGATTCATTTCATCAAGATGAGATGTTATGATATCTCAAACAAGTCTTTAGCATTTGATCTCATTGCATGACAACACATACAAGCATTCATGCTATCACTTAATCAAGCATAAGCATTCGATTGGATAATGTATACTAGGCTAAGATCAAGTTTCATGTATTTTTTTAGTCATCCTTCCCTTATTAGGTCAAGTTCATAGTTAGATTCATTTAACATGTCAAGAATGTAACAAGACTACATTGGTTAGGACCTAGTCCTAACCCTAGAGGTAACTACACTCACAATACTCCAAGCTAGCTAGTCTTGGATCCACACTTTTTTGTTCTTGGCTTTAGATTATTCCAATCTTTCCTCTTCCACCAAGTTCAATACTGGTTCTAACACATTACAAGCAAACACGTATCAAGACAAGATCACAAGGTCATTCAATTCAAGACAAGGTCATTAAATAAAGCAATGCTACAAGCATACAACACTCGCATATTGGGCAGCATACTCATGTGCATTGTCCATTACACTTTTCTACATTCTAGTTCATGTAAAACAAGGCATATTCCAAGTCCTAAAACTGTTTTCAAGATAGTTTGCAAAATGCCACAGAACAGTGTGTATTTGCCTATACAGCTGCTGCTAGGCAGCTTGCACTCCAGTCACTTAATCAAGCATACCTTTCATTTCGTACGTTGGAATTTCAATTGGTTTAAACCGTTGGAAAGCTAATAAAATTGTCTTTATGACCATATAAGGCATGTATTTTAGTTCTTTGCCAATTAATACAGTTTTAACTTAAAGACATGGCATTTTGCTTTATTGGGAAGTTTGCATTGTCTCTAGTATTTCTTCTCTACAATGCAGTATACAACCCAGAGTTCAGTTCTGTTTTCTCCTAGTGAATTTAGGCATACCAAGGTGTTGTCCATAAAAATTTCAGCCTTAAATTAATTATACACAACTTATAGTGATTTTTCAAAGTCACTGCCCAGAACAGAGCATTCTGGGCATATTACAATAGGTTGAATTTCTAGCTTCTTAACTCATTTTAGCAAGGTCCTATCATGGAAATTTCATTCATGTTCATGTTCATGTTCATACATGTCTAGGTCATCATAATTCACATAGCAATGTTCTTAAAACAGGGCATAATAAAGTTGAACCTATTTTGATCTATTTGATCACATTTACACATTCAATTCATCAACTAGGCAGTCCATTACCTAATTTAACTAGTTCAATTAGGTGTAGTCACATTTCCAGCAACATATGTGTTCAATTCAATCTTCTTTTGACCTAGAAACATGATCAAAACATGGTTCTGTGTTCATTTAACATGTTTACACAATTTCTCAATAAAAACAGTCCTTATCCAAGACTGTTTTCTATCATGTTCATAATTCCCAGATTTCCAGCAACTATACATATATCCTATATCAAATTGGTTACTAGGGAATTACAATTTCAAGTTCAATTTGAATCTAGCATGCTCATAACACACATAGAAATCATCCAATTCATCAAGACAACAAAGATATCATCAATCACCTCATTCAAACAATCTATAGCAAGTTAGGTTCAAGTATTATACCTTCTCCGAGCTTAATTTGATTAATGGATCAATTATGAAGATTGAATTGAAGGTGTTTGCATGCAAAATTCTCTCCCCTTTCTCTCTCTATGTTTCGGCCACAATGGATAACAATGGGGAGGAAGCTGATAATATTTTTTGTTATTTTCATCCCCATGCATGAGTCATCATCCTAAATGGGACATGTTCTCCTCTAATGAGAACATGGGTTAAGGCCTCCATTTAATTTCTATTTTACATGAAATCTATAGGATTTTGCATGTTCACATTTCCATCCTTTCATTTACGCCTCCTAGTTTTCATTTCAATTCAGTTTAGTTCAATTTCACTTATTTGATTTATAAGGATGGCCAATGTTCATTCTTCTTTTTAAATTGGTTACCACATATATTCAATTAGCCTATAGTTTAGATAGTGGTAACATTACTAGGCCAATTTTAGGGTGTTACAATTCTCCTCCCCTTAAAATAAATTCGTCCCAATTTACCTGAATCAAATGGGTAAGGATATTGCTTCTTCATGACTTCTTCTGATTCCCAAGTTGCCTCTTCAACCTTGTGATTTATGCACAATACTTTGACAAGAGGAACATTCTTGTTTCGAAGTCTTCTGTCTTTCTTGTCAAGTATCTAAATAGGTTCTTCTTCATAGGATAGATTAGGATTCAATTCCACCTATTCAAGTTCAAGAACATGAGATGGATCAGACTGATATCTTTGGTGCATGGAAACATGGAAGACATTGTGGATCTTCTCGAATTCACTAGGAAGTTTTGGATAATTGGACCAATTTTTCAAGATTTTTATTTGATTATTTTTAATTTTCTTCAAACTAAAAGACTTTCTTCCAAGGAGATAGTTTGAGGAAGACCTTGTTCCAACATTGTATTGGATGTTTTATTTTTGTCATTTATTTTTTATCAAAGTTGCCTTTATCTAATTGAATGATCTTCACTTGTTCTTAAATTTTAGCATTTATTTATTGTATTGCTTTCTCTAAGTTCAGACCAGATTACAAATGATCCATGAGCATGAGAGGGTCAAAATAATCATCTTGGAATTGAAGTTGATTTCATTGATTAATAAAAAGTTCTCTTTGAAGATTTTTTTGATTGGGATCTAGGCATTTATGGGTAAACATGTCTTTTGCAAGTGCAAATTATCTTTGTGCATCTTGAAAGTCTTCAATCGGACATCTGGATCTCAAGATACGTTATTTTAGCGAAGACAAAGATCAGAAATTTCTATACGGGTTTTACGGGATTTTTGGATAATTATAATTTTCACGATTTTATTTGATTATTTGTAATTTAAATCAACATAGGATTCTGCAATATCTATTAGGATCAGATTTATTTAATTAAGATTTTGTTTTTAGCATTTATTTATTATTAGAAGTTACTTATCTAATTAGGATATTAGACAAAGCATTTATTTATTGTATTTAATTCCTAAGTTTAGTCTTAAAACTTCTTCATGACCTGTATAAAGGAGACTTCACCCACATTGTAATTAATTTCATTGATTAGTTGAAAGTTCTCTTTGGAGACTTTAGTATTTTTCTTTGCAAGTCATCTTAATCTTTTTCCATCTTTTACGAGTTTTGTTCATATTAATCTTCTTCTAGGTAATTGCATCTAGGATCTTTGTTTCTTTGAGGTTGCTTGCTTAGATAATTGCGTCTAAGAAAAAGGACAAAACAACAACTATCAATTTCACGCCATCTCCACATATTCAAGCTTCCTCCATTGCCACCACCATTGCAAAGTCTAGAATTTTTAGTTTTGCTCTTTATTTTGGTTTGTTTTGTTTTTCTCTTTATTCGAATTTGCGCTACCGTATCATTTGGTATCGGATTCAGTAGTTCTTGAGGATGTCATTGAGCAACGTATTGGATTTTACCCTTTTGGGGACTCGATGTCATTATTGTTGTCGACTAGATCATTCAGGGTATGATTGTCCAGATAAGTTTTATTTGCAAGAAAATTTTTTGAGAGATATGTTGTCTGAATTCATGTATTCTAATGATATTGAAAACCGTGATCCAGAGCATGATCAAGAAATTTGTTCTTCTAAAGAACATGAGGAAGACGATACCATCGAGAGTTTAACCTTGCCTATTGATGAGGAAAAAATTATAAGTAGTGTGTTTGTTTCGAGTGACGAACCTACTATTTCTATTCAAGATAATCATCAAACGACAAACACCAATGAAGGTACCTTACAATCAAAAGGTATCATTGAATGTTTTCAGAATTCTATTTATGCTTATTCCTCTTTTAGCATTAATAACAATTTTGAAGATGAGAATGAGTTACTTTGCGACCAAAAGAACAATCGTGATGATCCCAATGAGAAGGAACTTGTAAATTACATTGCAAAAAGAGATTCTGCAAAAGGATCCTTCAAGACGTCTTATCCTCTATGGTACTTTATGAACTTCCTCCATTTACCGATCTAGATTCGAGGGAGAATCTTTTTGATGAGTGGGGGAATGATACGAGCATGAGAGGGGTCAAAATAATCATCTTGGAAAAGAAGTTGAAACTGCTTTGCAAGTCAGAAACATCATTCAACTTGCGAAACATTTTTGGATGGGATCCAGGCATTTATGGGTCAATATGTCTCTTAAAGCTTGTCCGGCTGCAAATTAGCTTTCCAACACATCTTGAAACACCTCAATCGGACATCTGGATCCCAAGATACGTCTATTTTAGCGAAGACAACGCATGCAGAAATTCCTATACGGGATTAATACGGGATTTTTGGATAATTACGAATTTTCAAGATTTTATTTGATTATTTGTAATTTAAATAAACATAGGATTCTGCAATATCTATTAGGATCAGATTTATTTAATTAAGATTTTGTTTTTAGCATTTATTTATTATTAGATGTTACTTATCTAATTAGGAGATTAGATTTTAGCATTTATTTATTGTATTTAATTCCTAAGTTTAGTAGGATTAAAACTTCTCCATGACCTATATAAAGGAGGCTTCACCCACATTGTAATTCAGATTTCATTGATTAGTAGAAAGTTCTCTTTGGAGATTTTAGTTTTCTTTGATTTTGCAAGTGTTCGGTAAACTTGTCTAGAAGCCATCTTCAACATAAGATCATCGAGTTCTTGTGAGGGAGATCATATTCACACTCTTGCTTGCCTAGATAATTGCATCTAGGAGGGTGGGTTAGAGCCGCTTGAGGTTGCTTGCTTAGATAATTGCGTCTAAGAGGGTGCCGAGGACAAAACAACAACTATCAATTCATCACGCCATCTCCACATATTCAAGCTTCCTCCATTGATGCCACCACCATAAGCAAATATGAATTTTTAGATTTGCTCTTTATTTTGGTTTGTTTTGTTTTTCTCTTTATTTGAATTTGCGCTACTCTATCTTTTGGTATCGAATTTAGTCGTTCTTGAGGATGTCCTTGAGCAACGTATTGGATTTTACCCTTTTGGGGAGTCGATGTCATTATTGTTGTCGACTAGATCATTCAGGGTATGATTGTCCAAATAAGTTTTATTTTCAAGAAAATTTTTTGAGAGATATGTTGTCTGAATTCATGTATTCTAATGATATTGAAAACCGTGATCCGGAGCATGATAAAGAAATTTGTTCTTCAAAAGAACATGAGGAAGACGATACCATCGAGAGTTTAACCTTGCCTATTGATGAGGAAAAAATTATAAGTAGTGTGTTTGTTTCCAGTGACGAACCTACTATTTCTATTCAAGATAATCACCAAACGACAAACACCAACGAAGGTACCTTACAATCAAAAGGTATCATTGAATGTTTTCATAATTCTATTTATGCTTATTCTTCTTTTAGCATTAATAACAAATTTGAAGATGAGAATGAGTTACTTTACGACCAAAAGAACAATCGTGATGATCCCAATGAGAAGGAACTTGTAAATTACATTGCAAAAAGAGACTCTGCAAAAAGGATCCTTCAAGATGTCTTATCTTCTATGGTACTTTGATGAACTTCCTCCATTTATCGATCTAGATTCGAGGGAGAATCTTTTTGATGGGTGGGGGAATGATACGAGCATGAGAGAGGTCAAAATAATCATCTTGGAAAAGAAGTTGAAGCTGCTTTGCAAGTCAGAAACATCAGTCAACTTGCGAAGCATTTTTGGATGGGATCTAGGCATTTATGGGTCAATATGTCTCTTAAAACTTGTCCGGCTGCAAATTAGCTTTCCAACGCATCTTGAAACGCCTCAATCGGACATCTGGATCCCAAGATACGTCTATTTTAGCGAAGACAACGCATGCAGAAATTCCTATACGGGATTTTTGGATAATTACGAATTTTCAAGATTTTATTTGATTATTTGTAATTTAAATCAACATAGGATTCTGTAATATCTATTAGGATCAGATTTATTTAATTAAGATTTTGTTTTTAGCATTTATTTATTATTAGAAGTTACTTATCTAATTAGGAGATTAGATTTTAGCATTTATTTATTGTATTTAATTCCTAAGTTTATTAGGATTAAAACTTCTCCATAACCTATATAAAGGAGGCTTCACCCACATTGTAATTCAGATTTCATTGATTAGTAAAATGTTCTCTTTGGAGATTTTAGTATTCTTCAAGTTTGCAAGTGTTCGGTAAACTTGTCTAGAAGCCATCTTCAACATAAGATCATCGAGTTCTTGTGAGGGAGATCATCTTCACACTCTTGCATGCCTAGGTAATTGCATATAGGAGGGTGGGTTAGAGCCGCTTGAGATTGCTTCCTTAGATAATTACGTCTAAGAGGGTGCCGGGGAGAAAACAACAACTATCAATTCATCACGCCATCTCCACATATTCAAGCTTCCTCCATTGACGCCACCACCATAAGCAAGTCTGAATTTTTAGATTTGTTCTTTATTTTGGTTTGTTTTGTTTTTCTCTTTATCCAAATTTACGCTACTCTATAAAAAAAGGAGTTCTACATCTTCTTCCGTATAGAGCTTCGAAAGGAGCCATCTGAATAGATGTCTGGTAGCTATTGTTGTAAGCAAACTCTACTAGGGGTAGAGATTTCTCCCAATTCTTTCCGAAGTCTATAACACAAGCACATAGCATATCTTCAAGTACTTGGATGATTCTTTCAGATTGTCCATCTGATTGAGGATGAAAGGCTGTACTAAGATGCACTTTAGCTCTTAGAGCCTTCTGCAAGGAATTCCAAAATCAAGAAGCAAATCTAGGATCGCGATAAGAGATTATAGCTATAGGTACACCGTGTAATGAATCACTTCAAGGATGTATAGCTCAGCTAAGCTTTCCAAGCTCATGTTCATTTAAACTAGATGAAGTGAGTAGACTTTGTGAATCTATCAACAATCACCCATACATCATCATTCTTTCTTGGAGTGGAAGAAAGACCAGTAACGAAATCCATTGTAATCCGATCCCATTTCCACTGAGGGAATTTGATAGGTTGGAGCAATCTAAGTAGGAAGTCGATGCTCGGCTTTAGCTCTTTGACAAGTTAAACACTTTGATACAAAGTTTGTGATAGCCGATTTCATACCCGGCCACCAGTATAATGGCTTAAGATCCTTGTACATCTTAATCGATCTTGGGTGAATTGAGAAAGAGCTTTGGTGAGCTTCTTGTAACATCTCTTGTCTTAGTTCCTCATTGTTAGGAACACATACTCTATCCTTTAAATAGAGGAGTCCATTCAACTTGAGGGAGAAGTCAGAATTAGACACAAAGTCTAACTTGGATACGATTTTCAGAAGATCTGGATCAGTTTGCTGGAGTTCTTTGATTATCAAGATCAAGCTAGATTGAACTTGAAGTTCAGACAAGAATTTTCGTCATTTGGATAAACGGAAGTGAGCATTGATAGCCAAGGAAGCTACAAATGAAAGAACAAGATCATTAAAAGAAAATTTTTTTTAGTTACTTGCAAAACAAGTAAGGTGTTCTAATGGCTTTCTTGTGGTCCAAGTAAGTTCAAATTCGATTGAAATATTCTAGAATTTATATTTAGGGGTTTACCCGAGTATGGTTTGCGACTAAGGGCATCAACAACCACGTTTGCTTTCTCCGGATGGTAGTCGATAACCAAATCGTAATCTTTAAGCAATTCTACCCATCTTCTTTATCTCAGATTCAAATCTTTCTGCGTCATGAGATATTTGAGACTCTTGTGGTATTTGAACAGGTTTCATTTCTCCCCGTACAAGTAATGTCTCCAAATTTTGTGAGCAAACACAATAGTTGGCAATTCTAGATCATGTGTTGGATAGTTTGACTTGTGTGGTTTTAGTTGCCTTGAAGCATAAGCTACCACTTTTCCATCTTGCATTAGGACACATCCTAGTCCTTAATGAGATGTATCACTATAGACAGTGAATTCTTTGCCCAATTCTGGTTGGATAAGAACCGGAGCATGAGTCAGGGCTTGTTTAAGTTGATCGAAGCTTCATTGTTGGTTCTCCAACCTAACAAAGGGCGTATCTTTATGAGTGGCCTTGTCAAGCTTGCTGTAATGTATGCGAATCCTTTGACAAATCGCCGATAATATTTGGCTAAATCGAGAAAGCTTCTGATTTCACTAACATTCCTTGGAAGTCTCCAATCCATGATGGATCGAATTTTGCTCGGGTCTACTTTAATTCCTTCTGCCGAGATGACATGGCCAAGGAATGAGACTTCTGATAACCAGAATTCACACTTACAGAACTTTGCAAACAAATGACGTTCTCAGAGAGTTTGCAATACAATTCGAAGGTGTTCGGTGTGTTCTTCCTTATTCCAAGAATACACCAAGATGTCATCGATGAAGACGACCACAAACTTGTCAAGATAGGGCTTGAATACACGGTTCATGAGATCCATGAAAGCAGCCGAAGCATTCGTTAACCCGAATGGCATTACAAGGAATTCAAAGTGGTCATATCGAGTACGAAAGGTTGTCTTGGGTACATCTTTTTCTTTTACTCTCATTTGATAGTATCCATATCGAAGATCGATCTTTGAGAACACCAAAGCCTCCTTGAGTAGATCGAAGAGATCTTCTATCCTTGAGAGAGGATACCGCTTTCTTGATAGTAACCTTGTTCAATTGTCTATAATCAGTACAGAGTCTCATAATCCCGTATTTCTTCTTCACGAACAAGATTAGAGCACCCCAAGGAGATGAGCTAGGCCGAATAAAGCCTTTATCTTGTAGCTCTTGGAGTTTCTTTTTGAGTTCTTTCAATTCAACATATGCCATTCGATAAGGTGTGATGGACACCGGAGTTGTATCAGGTTGATCTTTAATCCCTAACTCTACTTCTCTTGTTGGAGGGAAACCAGGGAGTTCCTCGGGAAAAACACAATGAATTCAGACACAATTGACATACTAGGTAATTCGAATTCAAGTTTATCTTGTAAGACCATAGTAGTAAAGATTGAGGTCGGTTTTCTATCAATTAGGAGGATTGATTCCTTTCCTAAGCCTTGGAGATACAGTCTCCTATTTTGGCAATTTATCCAGGCTTCAAGTTTGCTTAGCCAATCTAGTCCTAACACGAGATCAAATTCACAAGAAGGCAATACATATAAATCAATAGGAAAAGGGTATGTTTCGAATGATTATAGAACATTCCTTGCAACAGAAGTTAATGGATGTGATTCCCCCTATTGGGTTTGAAACTACAAGGCTTTGCTTTACAATTTCAGGTTTAATCTCGAAAGACTATCTCCTTCATTTGAGGAGCCTACGGTATTTTTATTATCCTGGCTAAGTCTTGTTTCAGACATTCTAAGTTCAAATAGAACAATTAGGGGTTCAGTTTAATAAGCAAGACACAAGCTATTCAATACAAGTCTCCTAGGTGGCACAAGTATCCTATATGATGCATGATAGCCCGGTTTAGTCCTAGAATCGACTAAACCTAAAGCTCTGATTACCAATTAAAATGTAACACCCCTACTAGGGATAGTAGTAACCCGACTTGGGAGAGTTACTTAACAAGCAAGCAAGGACATGGCAATAGACAAGAACAATACAATACAAGAATCAATCAAGAAACCATACCTACTTAGCTAAGAAGTAAGCTCACACTTAATCTCAAACTATCAAATACATTCGAACTAAGCAAGCAAGAGGGAACAAAGCATTCAAACAAGGCATTAAAATTTTCTTTCTTTCATACTTACATTACAAGTTACTACTTTATGTTTCATGTTACAACATTCAACCTCTGATATCCTATCCTATTCGAATTGACCTAGATGTGATAAGATTCCATTTCAATTCAACGTTTCTTAACTCTACACATGTATCATTACATACCTAGGTTATTAAACATGATCATATTATCTTACAATCGTATGAAACTAGCCTTCTAATCAGCTAGGTCATTCGACCATTTACACAAAATAATACAAGGCATGTAACTAGTTCATAGTGATCTAGACCATTCGGCTCTTATAATCAACACACACTTTCATCATTCAATTTTACAAGTGACTAGTTTCATTCTAGACCTATCCCAATCCTATGCATTCGGCAACACCTATTGCTACATGTATGGGGGGCTAAAATGATGCATTGTAGCCAAAGTGTTGAAGCTATTTTATAAGTCTGGAATTTTAGCCGACTTGCATCGAATTTTTGAACGGGATCCGGGCACTTCTGAGTCTACATGTTTTCTTCAAACATATTCGTCTGTCTCTTAGCTTTCCAACGCATTTTGGAACGCATCAATCCGACATCGGGAGCTCAAGTTATGTCCATTTTAGTGAAGCCTGTGCGAGCGGAAATCTCTATACGATTTTATCACGGGAAATATTATTTATTACGAATTTTCAATAATTTTATTGATTATTTGTACTTAAATTTAATCTAGGATTCTTTATGAAGATATTTAGATGATTTAGGATTAGATTTGTTATTTATTTATTAGTTTTTTAGGTTAGATAAAATATGTTTATTTATTTTATTATTATCTTTACTTTTCCTAATTTAAGTTGAACTTTTCATTTGTAGCCTATTTAAAGGCATATTTGCTTCACTGCTAAGAACAACATCATGAATTTATGAGTTGCAAAAACATTTGGCCATGGGCCATTTTATTTTCAAGGTAGATAGATTCGCCTTGTTATTTTTCGTATCAGAAGTCTTCTTCAACGTAAGTTCGTCAAGTTCTTGTGATGGAGATCATCTTCACACTCTTTCTTGCCTAGGTAATTGCGTCTAGGAGGTGGGTTAAAGCTGCTTGAGGTTGCTTTCTTAGATAATCGCGTCTAAGAGGGTGTCGTGGACAAAATATCCTACAACATCTATCTTCTCATCATCCATTCATCGGAGACATTCGTGCCGTTTGCAGGTGTTTGCCTATTCAACTGCGATTAGGAGGGTGCCAAGGACAAATTTATCCAACACCGCCACCATCAAATTCATCCTATCTCGTTTTCTACATCAAGATCATGCTTTATTATCGGTTTGCTGAACATGTAGTTTGGGGTTTTCTCGAATCATATTAGTGAGTTTGCTATATTAATTGTGATCTAGAGGGTTCCTAGATTTTGAGGCAATTCTTGGATCCTAGCTTCCTTATCAATTGGTATCAGAGCCTTGGTTTAGGTGTTTGAAACAATTATCTTTTACTGTTGTTTTAGTAGTTGAGAAAAAAGAAAAAATATATAATTCTCTATATAGATCCTAGTTTTAATATTTCATTCCTGTAGACATCTCAAGACACTTGAAGGTTGTGGTCAACAACTCTTAAGATTCGGGACGAATCGTTTCCAACAGGGGAGAATGATACATGTATGGGGGGCTAAAATGATGCATTGTAGCCAAAAAGTTGAAGCGGTTTTATAAGTCTGGAATTTCAATCGACTTGCATCAAATTTTCGGATGGGATCCAGGAACTTCTGAGTCTACACGTCTTCTTCAAACATATTTGTCTGCCTCTTAGCTTTCCAACGCATCTTGGAATGCATCAATACGACATCGGGAGATCAAGTTATGTCCATTTTAGTGAAGACTGTGCGAGCAAAAATCTCTATATGATTTTATCACGGGAAATATTATTTATTACGAATTTTCAATAATTTTATTGATTATTTGTACTTAAATTTAATCTAGGATTCTTTATGAAGATATTTAGATGATTTAGGATTAGATTTGTTATTTATTTATTAGTTTTTTAGGTTAGATAAAATATGTTTATTTATTTTATTATTATCTTTACTTTTCCTAATTTAAGTTGATATTTTCATTTGTAGCCTATTTAAAGGCATATTTGCTTCACTAATAAGAACAACATCATGAATTTATGAGTTGCAAAAACCTTTGGCCATGGGCCATTTTATTTTCAAGGTAGATAGATTTGCCTTGTTATTTTTCGTATCAGAAGTCTTCTTCAACGTAAGTTCGTCAAGTTCTTGTGATGGAGATCGTCCTCACACTCTTGCTTGCCTAGGTAATTGCATCTAGGAGGGTGGGTTAGAGCCGCTTGTGGTTGCTTGCTTAGATAATCGCATCTAAGAGGGTGCCGAGGAAAAAATATCCTACAACATCTATCTCGTCATCATCCATTCATCGGAGAGATTTGTGCCGTTTGTAGGTGTTTGCCTAGTGTTCAAGGTAACAAGCTAGTGTGTCTTGCTTATTGTTCAAGGTAACAAGCTTCAAGATCAAGCAACCTCGTATCCTTTATCCTGTAGTTGGGAAGAATGAAAACGAGAGTAATAAGTACAAAAATGTACTTAGTGAGGTAGTAACTAGTCTAACCATTTGTTATTTCAAGTTTCATGTCTTTTAATCAAGTGTAGACCTAGCTAAGGCTTTCAAGAATCAAGAGTGATCTTAGCTAGGCTTTCAAGCATCAAGATTATCCTCTCTAAGGATATCATACATTCGGTCACAAAGGGCAAGAAACAAGAATCATACTTCATGAATCAAGCACACATGCTTGCAAAACAAGAAATCAATAAGTCATGCTTTCAAGTCAAGTAACATACTTTTTGTGTTATTCAAGACAAGTATCATGTATTATTGGATTGTTATTTCAATTGTTATTCATTAAACAACCCCCTTGGTACTTAGTTTGCATAGGTAATCGAGTCTCCAACCAACTGTCGCCACAAGATGCACCATAGTGCTGGTTAACCCTCCTACTGTCACCAAAGACCACATACGTACCCTCCGTTTGTCGCCAAATAGGGGCCTTAGCCCTAGACCATAGTCCACCCGTACACAATGAGCTTTAGACTCTAAGGCATGCCCTTCTACCTAGTCCAACTAGCTACCAAGGTTGTTCGATTTACCATTTATTCACGTGTTTCAAGATCAAGATCATATCAAGCAAGTTCATTTCGTGCTAGGCCCTTAGGCCAATGAGCCATAGCTCACATGTCAAGTAGTTTCATGATTCATTTCATCAAGATGAGATGTTATGATATCTCAAACAAGTCTTTAGCATTTGATCTCATTGCATCATAAAACATACAAGCATTCATGCTAGCACTTAATCATGCATAAGCATTCGATTGGATCATGTATACTAGGCTAGGATCAAGTTTCATGTATTTCTTAGTCATCCTTCCCTTATTAGGTCAAGTTTATAGTTAGATTCATTTAACATGTCAAGAATGTAACAAGAATACATTGGTTAGGACCTAATCCTAACCTTAGATGTAACTACACTCACAATACTCCAAGCTAGCTAGTCTTGGATCCACACTCCTTTGCTCTTGGCTTTAGATTGTTCCAATCTTTCCTCTTCCACCAAGTTCAATCCTGCTTCAAACACATTACAAGAAAACACATATCAAGACAAGATCACAAGGTCATTCAATTCAAGACAAGGTCATTAAATCAAGCAATGATATAAGCATACAACATTCACATATTGGGCAGCATACTCATGTGCATTGTCCATTACACTTAACTACACTTTTCTACATTCTAGTTCATGTAAAACAGGCATATTCCAATGCCTAAAACTATTTTCAAGATAGTTTGCAAAATGCCACAAAATAGTGTGTATTTGCCTATACAGCTGTTGTTAGGCAGCTTGCACTCTAGTCACTTAATCAAGCATATCTTTCATTCCTTACGTTAGAATTTCAATTGGTTTAAACCGTTGGAAAGCTAATATTTTTTTTTGACCATATAAGGCTTGCATTTTAGTTCTTTGCCAATTAATACAGTTTTAACTTAAAGACAGGGCTTTTTGCTTTACTGGGCAGTTTGCATTGTCTCTAGTATTTCGTCTCTACATTTCAGTATACAACCCAGAGTTCAGTTCTGTTTTCTCCTAGTGAATTTAGACATACCAAGGTATTGTCCATAAAAATTTCAGCCTTCAATTCATTATACACAATTTATAGTGATTTTTCAAAGTCACTGCCAGAACAGAGCATTATGGGCAGATTACACTAGGTTGGATTTCTAGCTTCTTAACTCATTTTAGCAAGGTCCTATCTTGGCAATTTCATTCATGGTCATGTTCATACATGTCTAGGTCATCATAATTCACCTAGCAATGTTCTTAAAACAGGGCATAATCAAGTTTAACCTATTTTGATCTATTTGATCACATTTACACATTCCATTCATCAATTAGGCAGTCCATTACCTAATTTAACTAGTTCAATTAGGTGTAGTCACATTTCCAGCAACATATGTGTTAATTTCAATCTTCTTTTTACCTAGCAACATGATCAAATTAGGGTTCTATGTTCATTTAACATGTTTACACAATTTCTCAATAAAAACAATCCTTAACCAAGACTATTTTCTATCATGTTCATAATTCCCAGATTTCCAACAACTATACATATATCCTATATCAAATTGGTTACTAGGAATTACAATTTCAAGTTCAATTTGAATCTAGCATGCTCCTAACACAACACACATAGAAATCATCCAATTCATCAAGACAACAAAGACATCATCAATCACTCATTCGAACAATCTATAGCAAGTTAGGTTCAAGTATTATACCTTCTCCAAGCTTAATTTGATCAGTGGATGAATTATGAAGCTTGAATTGAAGGTGTTTGCATGCAAAATTCTCTCCCCTTTCTCTCTCTAGGTTTCAGCCACAATGGATAACAATGAGGAGGAAGATGACAAAATTTTTGGTTATTTTCCTCCCCAAGCATGAGTCATCATCCTAAATGGCACATGTTCTCCTCTAATGAGAACATGTGTCAAGGCCTTCAATTAATTTCTATTTTACATGCAATCTATAGGATATTGCATGTTCACATTTCCATCCTTTCATTTATGCCTCATAGTTTTCATTTCAATTCAATTTAGTTCAATTTCACTTATTTGATTTATAAGGATGGCCAAAGTTCATTCTTCTTTTAAATTGGTTACCACATATATTCAATTAGCCTATAATTTAGATAGTGGTAACATTACTAGGCCAATTTTAGGGTGTTACACTGGGCTAGAGGAAATAGAGAATCGCGGGAACATTTAAATAGGTTTGATTATTTATCAGATCATAAAAACTCACTTTTTGAAGATCTCTCCCCTCTCTTCGGGATCGAACATCAATTGCATCATTTCGATAAACGGCTCATTGGGATAGATGTAGTTAAATAATACCCCCTAGAAACTTATAAGAAGTTCTATCCTCATACGGCTCGAGAAAAAAATGATTAATTAAAAGTTATGTGTATGTATGGAATTAGAATGTCAAAAAATTCCATAAACCAGCAAATCAATTGGACATTGAAACCGTTAAATCGTCTTTTTTTGAAAAAAAAGAGAAAAAATGCTCAAAAAATCCTTAGGCATTCTTTTATTGAGTGGTCTCTAACCCCTTTTTTGTTTGTCTCCGGCTCGAGAGCGTTACTTAGGAAAGGCAAGGACAAGGAACGAGGCAATACAAGCAATACAAGAACAATCAAGCAACCAAACATACTTACTTATCATAGAAGCAACTTAATTCCTTTCGTCCTTTCATTACAAGTTACTACTTTCATGAGTCAATTTAGTTCATCTACCATGCCATAAGCATTCGAATGACTCTAGGTGTTCTACATAATTCCATTTCATTTCAATGTTCTTTAGTTTGATACATATATCATTTCATACCAAGATTTCCAAACATGGTCATGTTAACATACAAAATGCTTGTAACTAGTTTTTAACATCTAGGCCAATCAACCTTTACCATACAAGTACACAATACACTTAAAATCAAGGCATGATCACATATAAGATAATCATATACTTTCCAAGGCAATTCGAATGGAAGGCAAACAACATGGTTCGATTATCCTACTTTCAATTCAAGCTTACACATGAACATTAAGCAAGGCATTTCGAATGGCTCAAGGTAATCTAGATCAAACATTAGATCACTTCATAATTAAATCCATATATGCGCAACAAATATCATTCATTACAAGAACTTTAGGATCATTACATAGTAGGCCCGTCAAGACATTATATACAAGTTCAAGTGTATAAAATGCATGTTTATTATAAACTATATACATTCCAGGAGATATACAAAACAAGTATGAAACCATACTTAGGTAAAACTTGTGTGAGTTGCTTCTAGCTCAAGGTAACAGGCTTCAAGATCAAGCAACACTCGTATCCTTTATCCTGTAGTTGGGAAGAATCAAAATGATAGTGATAAGTACAAGAATGTACTTAGTGAGGTAGTAACTAGATCTAACCATTTGTTATGTCAAGTTTTATGTGTCATTTAATCAAGAATAGACCTAGCTAAGAATTTCAAGCATTAAGATAATCCTAGCTAAGGCTTTCAAGCATCAAGATAATCCTAGATAAGGATATCATACATTCGGCTAGTATAGGAAACAAGAATCAAGAATTCATACTTCATGTTTTCATATCATGAATCAAGCTAATCATGCTTACAAAACAAGTAACATACACTTCATGACATTCATGTCAAGTAACATACAATTCATGGCATTCAAGACAAGTAACATATGATGTAGGATTGTTATTTCAATTATTATTAATTAAACAACCCCATTGGTACTTAGTTTGTTTAGGTAATCGAGTCTCCAACCAACTGTCGCCACAAAATGCACCGTAGTGCTAGTCAACCCTCCTACTGTCGCCAAAGACCACATACGTACCCTCCGTCTGTCGCCAAATAGGGACCTTAGCCCTGGACTGTTGTCCACCCTTACACAATGAGCTCTAAACTCTAAGGTATGCCCTTCTACCTAGTCTAACTAGCTACCAAGGTTGTTCGATTTACCATTTATTCAAGTGTTTCAAGATCAAGTTCATGTCAAGCAAGTTCATTTCATATTAGGCCCTTAGGCCATTGAGCCATAACTCACATATCATGTAGTTTTCATGTTTCATTTCATCAAGATGAGATGATATCTCAAGCAAGTTCTTTAACATTTGATCACATGCCACATGATGCGTACAAGCAATAATGTTACCACTCAACATGCTTATCAATCGAATCAAACATGTATACAAGGTTGAGATCAAGTTTCATGCATTACTTAAATCATTCTTCCCTTATAGGTCAAGTCCATGATTAGATTCATTCAACATTTCAAGAATTTAAACATGTATGCATTGGTTAGGACCTAGTCCTAACCCTAGATATTACTACACTCACAATACTCCAAGCTTAGCTAGTCTTGGATCCACACTCCTTTGTTCTTGGCTTTAGGGTGATCCACTCTATCCTCTTCCACCAAGTTTACTCTTAGTTATACCACATTACAAGTACAAACATGTCAAGACAAGTTCATATGATCATTCATTCAAGGCAAGGTTTCAAACACATAACACACACAAATCTGGCAGCATGCTCATATACATTTTCCATTACACTTAACTACACTTATGTATACTCTAGTTCATGTAAAACAGCGCATAATCAATAGCCTAAATCTGTTTACAAGACAATTTACAAATTGCCACTAAACAGTGTGCAATTACCTATACTGCTGTTGCCAGGTAGCTTGCACTCTAGTCACTTAATCAAGCATAACTTTCATTCCGTACGTCGGAATTTCAATTGGTTTACACCGGTGGAAAGCTAATGTAATTTTTCTTATGACCATATAAGGATTGCATTTTAGTTCTTTGCCAATTAATACAGTTTTTAACTTAAAGACAGGGCATTTTGCTATACTGGACAGTTTGCACTGTCCCTAGTGTTTCTTCTCTACATTTCAGTATACAACCCATAATTCAGTGCTGTTTTCTCCTAATGAATTTAATCATATCAAGGAACAGTCCACAAATATTTCAGCCTTAAGTTCATTTTATACAATTTACAGTGATTTTTCAAAGTTACTGCCTAGAATAGAGCATTCTGGGCAGATTACACTAGGTTGAGTTTCTAGCTTCTTAACTCATTTTAACATGGTTCTAACATGGAAAATCAATTCATTTTCATGTTCTTACATGTCTACGTCATTCTAATTCACTTAGCCACGAGCTTAAACACAGGGTATTATCATGTTGAACCTAATTTGATCTATTTGATCACATTGCAAATTCAATTTACCAATTAGCCAGTCCATTACCTAGTTTAACTAGTCCAATTAGCTTCTTTCACATTTGCAGCAAGTTATGTATTCAATTCAACCTTCATTTCATCTAGATACATTATCAAAGCAGGGTTCTATATCCAATTGACATGTTTAAACATTTTCTCTATCAAAACAGTCCCTAATCAAGACTGTTTTCAACCATATATACATTTCTCAATTGTCCAGCAACTATATGTATATCCTTTATCAAATTGGTTACTAGAATTCACAATTTTAAGTTCAAATCGAAGCTAGCAAGCTCCTAACATATATGGTAACCATCCAATTCAATTTATACACCAAAAACAACATCAATTCAAGATTCAACCATTCTATCAATTCAAGCATAACAATGCATTACTACTCCTCAAGTTATCATTCGAATCCAAAGAAGAGAACAAAAGAAGTTTCTTACCTTTAAACATCAACAAATCAAGAGATATAGCAATTAGATTCAAGAATTATTCGACATGCAGCCCTTCACTCTTTAATTTAGTCCTTTCTCTATCAAAGCATGAATGATTCTGTGCTAAGGAGATATGAAGAAGATGATGGCATTTGATATAAGGATCTTTTTTTTCTCCACTAAAATTCCTTATCATATGTGTAAATGCCACCACTTGCCACATGCTCAAACCATTTTAGTTTATTTCATTATCATGCAATACTTGGTTATTGCATATAAGTCATATTGGTCGCTTCAATTTTGGTACTTTAATTTGTTGGCTATAACATTTTAGTCCTTTAGTTATTTGTTAGCCAATGTTCTTTCTTCTTTAGTTTGATTTGCTCATAGTTTAGATTGTGGTAACATTTCTAGGCCAATTTTAGGGTGTTACAATTCTCCTCCCCTTAAAATAAATTCGTCCTCGAATTTACCTGAATCGAATAGGTGAGGATATTGTTTCTTCATGACTTCTTCAGATTCCCATGTTGCCTCTTAAACCTTGTGATTTCTCCACAAGATTTTGACAAGAGGAACATTCTTGTTTCGAAGTCTTCTGACTTCCTTGTCAAGTATCTGAATAGGTTCTTCTTCGTATGACAAGTCAGGATTCAATTCCACCTATTTGGGTTCTAGAACATGAGATGGATTAGACCTATATCTTTTGAGCATAGAAACATGAAAGACATTGTGGATCTTATCGAATTCACTAGGAAGTGCCAATCGATAAACCACTGGACCAATCCTTTCAATGATTTCAAATGGTCCGATAAACCGAGGCTTTAGCTTTCCTTTTCTTCCAAATCTGAAGACTTTCTTCCAAGGGGATACTTTGAGGAAGACCTTGTCTCTCCTTTTCAAGTCAGCATAAGCTTTTTGCCTATCGAAAGCTGGCTTCAATCGATCATGAATGATCTTCACCTGTTCTTCGGTTTCTCTAAGCAACTAAGGTCCTAAAACCATGCTTTCTCCCAATTTAGACAAGCACAAGGGAGTCCTACATCTTCTTTCGTATAGAGCTTCGAAGGGAGCCATCTGAATAGATGTTTGGTAGCTATTGTTGTAAGCAAACGCTACTAGGGGTAGAGATTTCTCCCAATTCTTTCTGAAGTCTATAAAACAAACATGTAGTATGTCTTCATGAATGTGGATGATTCTTTCAGATTGTCCATTTGATTGAGGATGAAAGCCTGTACTAAGATGCACTTTATCTCCTAGAGCCTTCTGCAATGAATTCCAGAATCGAGAAGCAAATCTAGGGTCACGATCAAAGATTATAGCTGTAGGTACACCATGTAATCGAATTGCTTCACGGATGTATAGATTGGCTAAGGTTTTCGGGCTCATGTTCATTCAAACAGGGATGAAGTGAGTAGACTTTGTGAATCTATCAACAATCACCCATACAACATCATTCTTTCTTGGAGTGGAAGGAAGACCAGTAACAAAATCCATTGTAATCCGATCCCATTTCCACTGAGGGAATTCAATTGGTTGGAGCAATCCAGTAGGGACTTGATGCTCGGCTTTAACCCTTTGACAAGTTAGACACTTCGATATGAAGTTTGTGATAGCTGATTTCATGCCCGGCCAACAGTATAGTGGCTTTAGATCCTTGTACATCTTAACCGATCCCGGGTGAATCGAGAATGAGCTTTGGTGAGCTTCTTGTAACATTTAATGTCTTAGTTCATCGTTGTTAGGAACACATACTCTATCTTGAAATAGAAAAGTCCATTCAACTTGAGGGATAAGTCAAAATTAGACTCAGAGTCTAGCTTGGATACGATCTTCTGAATATCTGAATCAATTTGCTGGAGTTCTTTGATTCTCGAGATTAAGCTATATTGAACTTGAAGTTCAGACAAGAATTTCCTTCCTTTGGATAAATGAAATGAGCATTGATGCCAAGGAAGCTACAAAGAATACACAAGTTCACTCAGAGAGATTTTTGAGTAGTTACTTGTAAGACAAGAAAGGTATTCGAATGGATTACTTGTAATCCAAGAAAGATTAAATTCAAATGAAATATTATAGGATTCAGATTTAGGGGTTTACCCAAGTATGGTTTGCGACTAAGGGCATCAGCAACCATGTTTGCTTTCCCCATATGGTAGTCGATAACCAAATCATAGTCTTTAAGCAATTCTAGCCATCTTCTTTGTCTCAGATTCAAATCTTTCTAGGTTAGGAGGTATTTGCGACTTTTTGGTCTGTGAACAGCTTACATTTCTCCCCGTACAAGTTATGTCTCCATATTTTGAGAGCAAACATGATAGCTGCCAATTCTAGATCGTGTGTAGGGTAGTTTGATTGGTGTGGTTTCAGTTGCCTTGAAGCGTAAGCTACCACTTCTCCATCTTTCATTAGGACACATCCTAGTCCTAAATGAGATGCATCACTATAGACAGTGAATTCTTTACTCGATTCTGGTTGGATAAGAACCGGTGCATGAGTCAGGGCTTGTTTAAGTTGATCGACGCTTCGTTGTTGGTTCTTTGACCAAACAAAGGGCATGTCTTTACGAGTTAGCTTAGTCAAGCTTGTGGCAATGGATGAGAATCCCTTGACAAAACACCGATAATACTCAGCTAAACCGAGAAAGCTTCTGACCGCACCAACATTCCTCGAAGGTGTCCAATTCAAGATGGATTGAATTTTGCTCGGGTCTACTTTAATCCCTTATGCCAAGATGACATGGCCAAGGAACGAGATTTCTGATAGCAAAAATTCACACATAGAGAACTTTGCAAACAATTGACGTTCTCGGAGAGTTTGCAATACAGTTCGAAGGTGTTCGAAGTTTTCTTCCTTATTCCGAGAATACACAGAATGTCATCGATGAAGACGACCACAAACTTGTTAAGATAAGGCTTGAATACACGGTTCATGAGGTCCTTGAAAGTAGGTGGGGCATTCATTAACCCGAACGGTATTACAAGGAATTCAAAGTGGCCATATCGAGTACGAAAGGCTGTCTTGGGTACATCTTGCTTTACCCTTATTTGATAGTATCCCGATCGAAGATTAATCTTTGAGAACACCGAAGCATCCTTCAGTTGATCAAAGAGATCTTCTATCCTTGGGAGAGGATACCAATTCTTGATAGTAAGCTTGTTCAATTCTCTGTAATCAATATAGAGTCTCATAGTTTCATCCTTCTTTTTCACGAACAAGATTGGAGCACCCCACAGAGATGAGATAGGCCGAATAAAGCCTTTGTCTTGTAGCTCTTGGAGTTGCTTCATGAGTTTTTTCAATTCAACAAGTGCCATTCGATAGGGTGTGATGGACACCAGAGTTGTTCCAGGTTGAAATTCAATTCTGAACTATACTTCTCTGGTTGGAGGGAGACCAGAGAGTTCCTCAACAAAAACTTCAATGAATTTAGATACAATTGGCATACTAGGTAAGCCAAATTCAAGTTCATCCTGCATAGTCATGGGAGCAAAGATTGAGGTCGGTTTTCTATCAATTAAGAGGATTGATTCCTTTCCTAAACCCCGGAGATAAAGTTTCCTATTTTGGCAATCTATCCAGGCTTCATGTTTGCTTAGCCAATCTAGTCCTAACACTAGATCGAACTCACAAGAAGGTAAGACATAGAGGTTCATGGGGAAAGGCACATTTCGAATGCTTATAGGACATTTCTTGCAAAGAAAGTTATTAGGCATATTTTCTCTTATAGGGTTCGAAACTACAAGGCTAGTTTTAACAAGTTCAGGTTTTAAGTTTAACTTAGCAATCACGAAAGAACATATAAAAGAGTGGGTAGATCTCGAATCAATCAAAGCATATGCAGGACTTGAATTTAATTCAACAGTACCTGTGATAACATCGGGTGCTTCTTCTTCCTCTTTCCCACGAATGTGGTAGATTCGAGCAGGGGCTCGGGATTCTTGCTGTGTAGATACCGAATGTTGGCCTCTACTTTTGCTTTGATTCCCAGACTGAGGTTTTCTCGGGCCCTTGTTTCTATTAGATGGAGCTGAACTATCATTTGCAAGTGTTTGAGTTGGAACCTTGTTAGGATCCTGAGGTCAATCTCGGATATAATGATTGGAGGCTCTACATAAGAAACACAAATTCTATTGAGTTATGCATTGCCCGATGTCGTGCTTCTAACAGAACTTGCAAGTAAGATATTGACAGCTTTACCAGAATTCCCCGTACTATCAACAGAGATGATCGGGGCTGAAGGCTTGGTTACCGTTTGAGGTCTTGGTATGTAATTGCTCTTCTGAACATGAGTGTAATTCGAGGAATAATCTTTAAAGTGCTTAGATTTCTTTGACTGCCAATAAGGCTTGTCATCATTTCTGGATCGTTTGTCCTTCCAAGAGTTACCACTCTTGTGTTTCTCAAAGGCCTTCATCTGTGCCTCGGTTGTAATAGCCCAGTTTACTAAATTCTGGAAGTCAGTGATACCCAGGGCAGTAAAGATTGGATTCAGTTCATAATTCAGTCCACCGATAAACATTGGGCATTTACCAGCATCAGTCTTGATGTATTCTGATCCGTACTTGCAATACTTGCAGAAATCACTCACGTATTGTTCAATGGGTCGGCCACCTTGCTTGAGATATAAAAAATGTTTCCAGCGCTCGACCAAGTATTGTTCACTGATATATTTCTTCCTGAAATCCTCGAGGAAGAATTTCCAAGTTACAACTTCAGTATGAGCAGTCAGTGTAGTGGTTTCCCACCAGCTTAGAGCTTCATCTACCAACAAGGCTATGGCACATTCGAGTTTGTGCTCATCAGGACAAGGTAGTTGCTTGGTCAAGATACAAGTAGTGGACTCTAAACAGTACTCAGTTACTTCGGGATTGGCTTCATTAGTGCCAGTGAAAGTATAGGCCCGTTGTTGAGCCAGCTTGTTAATCAGAGCTCTGTTTGGCGTAGCAACAGGAGGAGCAATATGATGATCTTGTTTCAAAGCAGTTACTAGATGATTGAACAGCTCATTCATACTCAGGAGACATTCCTGATGCGTAGGATTTATAGCAGGAGTTTCCTATTGAGTAGTATCTTAGGTTAGGGTTTGAGCTTGTTGTTGTGGAGGATTTTGCTCCATCCTCACACTGTCTCCTTCATTCGAGGAGCCTTCAGGACTTTCATTATCCCAGCCAAGTCTTGTTTCTGACATTCTATGTTCAAATAGAACAATTAGGGGTTTAGTTTATTAAGCAAAGACACAAGCTATATAATACAAGTCTCCTAGGTGGCACAAGTATCCGATATGATACATGATAGCCCGGTTTAGTCCTAGAATTCACTAAACCTAAAGCTCTGATTACCAATTAAATGTAACACCCCCTACCTGGGCTAGTAGCAACTCGGCTCGGGAGCGTTAGGCAAGCAAGGACAATGAACTAGGCAATACAATACAAACAATACAAGAACAAGCAAGCAATCATACTTACTTAGCATACAAGTAACCTCACATTTGATTCTTACTTCAAGCTAAAACCATTCGAATAGGTCAATAAATTATTTCCTTACAAGCTTACATTATAGGCTACTACTTAGCATTACATTTAACTTCATTTAATCCCTATAATTCGAATGAAGTAAGATAACAACCTAATTCCATTTCATTTGTTTGTTCCTTAGACTTATACATGTACATCTTAACCCAAATTGCTAACAACTCTTGATCATTCAGTTTACATGAAACTAGCTCCCATTCAAGTCTTACTCTATCCCTATACATTCGGCAATCATCATATACTCACATTAGACCATTCAACTTTTAACAATCAAACACACAACTTTCTTTTCAAAGCAAGACATGTACATTAAGCAAGGCATTCGATTGTTTAAAGTAGACTAGATCAAACATTAGATCATTCCATAATTAAATCCAAATATGCGCAGCAAATATCATTCATTACATGAAGCTTAAGTTCATTACATACTTGACAATAGGTTCATAACATAGTAAGCCCATCAAGACATTATATACAAGGTTCAAGTGTACCAAAATGCATGATCAATCTACACTCTAAACAATCTAGTGCCACCAGTCTAGGAGATATATAAAACAAGTATGAAACCATACTTAGGCAAAGCTTGCGTGAGTTGCTTCAAGCTCAAGAAATCAGGCTTTAAGATCAAGCAACACTCGTATCCTTTATCTTGTAGTTGGGAAGAATGAAAACGAGAGTGATAAGTACAAGAATGTACTTAGTGAGGTAGTACTAAATCTAACCATTAGATTGATCTTAGCTAAGGCTTTAAAGTATCAAGAAAATCCTAGCTAAGGATATCAAGCATTCGACTATCAAGGAACAAGAACATGGAACCATACATCATGTTTTCATATCAAGAATCAAGCACATTATGCTTTCAAAACAAGTAATCAAGTTAAGTCTAGCTTACATGACAAGTAACATACAATACATGGCTTTCAAGGCAAGTAATATTCAATATATAGCTTTCAAGACAAGTAACATGTTTTATTGGATTGTTATTACATGTTTTATCAATTAAACAACCCCCTTGGTACTTAGTTTGTATAGGTAATCGAGTCTCCAACCAACTATTGCCACAAGATGCACCGTAGTGCTGGTCAACCCTCCTATTATCGTCAAGGACCACATAGGTACCCTCCGTCTGTCGCCAAATAGGGGCCTTAGCCTTCGACCGCAGTCTCTAAGGCATGCCCTTCTACCTAGTCCAATTAGCTACCAAGTTTGTTCGATTTACCATTTATTCAAGTGTTTCAAGATCAAGATAATGTCAAGCAAGTTCATTTCATATTAGGCCATTGAGCCATAGCTCACATATCATGTAGTTTTCTTGTTTCATTTCATCAAGATGAGATGATATCTCAAGTAAGTTCTTTAACATTTGATCACATGCATCATGTCATATACAAGCACCATTGTTACCACTCAGCATGCTTATCAATCGAATCAAACATGTATACAAGGTTGAGATCAAGTTTCATGCATTACTTTAATCATTCTTCCCTTATTAAGTCAAGTCCACGATTAGATTCATTTAACATTTTAAGAATCTAACAAGTATGCATTTGGTTAGGACCTAGTCCTAACCCTAGAGACAACTACACTCACAATACTCCAAGCTAGCTAGTCTTAGATCCACACTCCATTGTTCTTGGCTTTAGGATGATCCACTTTATCCTCTTCCACCAAGTTTACTCATGGTTCTATCACATTACAAGTACAAACATGTCAAGACAAGTTCATATGTTCATTCAATCAAGACAAGGTTTCAAACACATAACATACACAAATCTGGCAACATGCTCATATACATTTTCCATTACACTTAACTACACTTATCTATACACTAGTTCATGTAAAACAAGGCAGAATCAATAGCCTAAAACTGTTTACAAGACAGTTTATAAATTGCCTCAAAACAGTGTGCAATTACCTATACTGCTGCTGCCAGGCAGCTTGCACTCTAGTCACTTAATCATGCATAACTTTCATTCCGTACATCAGAATTCCAATTGGTTTACACCTTTGGAAAGCTAATGTAATTGTATTTATGACCATATAAAGATTGGATTTTAGTTCTTTTCCAATTAATACAGTTTTATCTTAAATACAGAGCATTTTGCTATACTGGACAGTTTGCACTGTCTCTAGTGTTTCTTTTCTACATTTCATTCTACAACCGAAAGTTCAGTTATGTTTTCTCCTAATGAATTTATACATATCAAGGTGTTGTCCAATAAAATTTCAGCCTTAAATTCATTTTATACAATCTATAGTGATTTTTCAAAGTTACTCCCAAAACAAAGTATTATGGGCAGATTACACTAGGTTGAGTTTCTAGCTTCTTAACTCATTTTAACAAGGTTCTAACATGGAAATTCAATTCATTTTCATGTTCTTACATGTCTAGGTCATTCTAATCCACTTAGCCATGAGCTTAAAAACATGGCATTATCATATTGAACCCAAATTGATCTATTTGATCAACATTGCACGTCCAATTCATCAATTAGGCAGTCTATTACCTAGTTTAACTGGTCCAATTAGCTGCTTTCACATTTCCAGCAAGTCATCTATTCAATTCAACCTTCATTTCATCTATATACATGATCAAAAGAGGGTTCTACATCCAATTGGCATGTTTACACATTGGCATGTTTACACATTTCTCTATCAAAACAGTCCATAATCAAGACTGTTTTCAACCATATACACATTACTCAAATTTCCAGCAACTATACATATTTCCTTTATCAAATTGGTTACTAGAAATCACAATTTCAAGTTCAAATTGAAGCTGGCATGACTCTAACATACATGGCAATCATTCAATTCAATTTACACAACAAGAACATCATAATCTCAAGGTTTAAACAATCTATAACAAGTTGGAATCAAGCATTATACCTTCTCTAAGCTAAATTTGATCAAGGTTGAATCAAAAAGCATGAATTTGGAGATGATGTATAAAGCTTCTCTTTCCTATTTCTCTCTCAAGCAATCAGCCAATGGATGTTTTGGGAGGAAGAAGATGATTCTATTTTTTTCATCTTTCCTCCAAGCATGCCGAGTCATCCATCCCATAGACACATGTTCTCATCAATTGAGAACATGTGTCAAGGCCCTTAATTTTATTCTATTTGCATGCAAACCATAGAGTTTTGCATGTTCACATTTCCATCCTTCTATTTATGCCTTCTAGTTTTAGTTTCAATTCAATTTGGTTCTAATTTCACTTATTTGATCTTAAAGATGGCCAATGTTCATTCTTATTTAAAATTGATTAACTTATGAATTCAATTAGCCTATAGTTTAGATTGTGGTAACATTTCTAGGCCAATTTTAGGGTGTTACAATGTATATGACTCCTATTTGAATAAAAAGAATGATTGACCAGTTGTTTTGCCTTGTTCATGTATACATGATTTATGTCCATGTAAATCTTTGAAATGAAATTCTTGAACATGAACTACTTGAATCATTCGAATGATATGCTTGAGCTTGGGTGATTGTGCTACTTGACATCTTGGCCTTGAATTGTAACTTGTAACTTGTGATTAAATCTTGTCTCATATCTAATATTGTTAAGTCTTGTTCAACTACTTCTTGTGCATGCTTGTTTTGATTTAACTATCTTGTCTGGAATCCTATCTTGTTTCATGTCTTGCTAATGCTTGTTATTGACTACATGAATGTAATGTTACCAAATTGAAATCAAACCCTTGTAAAGTGCTATCTATGGCCTAGACATGTTTCAAAAACCTTAAGCCTTGTCCCTGGATGCCTTGATCGATTTCTTGTCCATGCCTAGCCCCCTGTTTGAATGCCTCCAAACCATGCCTTGTTATCATACTCAAATCATGTCTATCATTCCTATGCTTGTAATTATAGCATTCGAATGATTAGATTGTGTTGTATATATATGTAATGTCTAAATATGACCATGTCCAGTGTGATCCATGTACAGTGCTCACGCTTTCTTGACCATGACTTAAATTGAATTGATAGTACTATACATGTTGGAAAATAATGCTAATTAAGTTGAAAACAAGTTAAGCTAAACATGACTAGTAAATGTGAAACTTGAATCTCGATAATAAGCTTGAATGATACTCGAATTGCATGTATATTATATGAACATGTCTACTTGAATTACTTGTTATATGATGGTAAAGATATTTGTATACATGACCCTGGTTCGAATGAATTGTTAATATTGAATTATACATTTAACATGATACTCATGTTTATTTAATTGCTTATTGCTTGGAAGAGAAGTTATATGTTGAAATGAACTTCTTGATCCTTAATCTACCTTACATATTCCGAATATAAGCTTGAATTAGAGTGCTTGACTTTACTTGCCATCTTGGCTTGATAAGGAAACTAAAACTTGTAATGAACCTACTTGATATCTTGAATACAAGCTCAATAGCTTGCAGCTTAATTGATACAACATTTCCTGAGTCATCTTGCTAAGTCTTGTCTTGTTAACCTGGATAAAATCTAGGTGCAATCTCACTAAGTACACTTTTGTACTTATCGCTCTCATTTCCATTCTTTCCAATCAGTAGGATAAAGGATTTGTTCATAGCTTGACTCTGAAGCCTGTTACCTTGAGCTCGAAGCAAGACACAAGCATTGCATAAGTATTGTTTCATACTTGTTTTGTATATTTCCTAGATTGGTGGCACTAGGTTGTATATAGTTATCATGATCATGCATTTTGGAATACTTGAAACTTGTATATATTGTCCTTTTATGATCTTGATTAACAAATGAGAAACAAGTTTGTATTGAACTTAGATTACATGCAATGGAATGATTTTGCAACGCATATATGAGATTATGAATGGAATGATCAAGTGTTTAATCTAGTTATATGCATCATTCGAATGCTTTAGGAAATTATATGGTCTCTTATGTGTGAACCTACCTTGTTGTATGTGTTTTGTGTAATTGTATGGTAAAGGCCGAATGGTCTAGTTGTTAGGGGACTAGATTCATGTAATTGTATGTTAACATGATCATGTTTAGTAAATTAAGAATGAGATGTTATATGTATCTAACTAAGGAACATTGAAATGAAATGAAGGAATGTTTACACACTTAGGTCATTCGAATTGTTAATGGTATAAGATGAATGCTTAATGAAATTGTTAAAGTAGTAACCTATAATGTAAGCATGAAAGTAAACTTTTAGTGACTTATTCGATTGCCTTATAATGTCTTAAAATAAAAATGTGAGTTGCTTGTTTGTTAAGTAAGTATGCTTGATTGCTTGTTAGTTAAGTAATTCATTGCTACCATGAGCTTGTCTTGTTAATTTGAATGTCTCTCATATCCATGTCAACCTAGTTTGAATGCCCACATGCTTGATTATTGTATTCGATGTTAAGCCTTCCTTGTATGCCTAGCTTGCTCGAATTTACCATCCATGTTCTAGTGTATCTTGTTCGGTTTACGTTTGATTCATGTTTAAGTCCTCGCCTTGTTGGTTTGATTGAAGCATGAATACTTGTCTAAATTCTTATCTAGTTCTTATTTCTTGCAAGTGCTTGACTCATCTTCAAGAGATGAGTCCTGGAAAGTTTTAAATGTTCCATAATCTTGCTTGGCTCGGTAACAGTCCTGGACTGGTTTATACTAAACTGGGAAAGGAGTGTTACATTTATTGGTATCAGAGCTTTCGATTACGAGATTCTCAGACCAAAACTTGTCTTGTTGCATCATATAGGATATTTGTGCCACCTAGGAGTTTTGTACTTGTGTATCTTGCTTAAGTTAGGTTTATTTATCTTGACCAATCCTAGAATAATTGAAACGGGGCTTTCTCAGGACGATGAAAGTCCCGTGGGCTCCTCGATCAAAGGGAGGGAGCGAACGGATGGCTTACGAGCCTCCACAAGCTTGAAAAGATAAAGAACCCGAGCAGTCAGCCATGTTATCGATCTTGTGCAAACGCAATCAATGTTCAACTTAGATTGCGCAAGAAGCAAGAATCCTTGTCCGAATTTCACGTTCAAATCTGAACTCATCTTGATTTTAGAAATCATTTATGAAAGCTTTGGGAATCCGAAGCTATCTTGAGGAAGCAATATCCTCACTTATTCACGATAGATAAATTCATGGGCGAATTTATTTAAGGAGGGGGAAGAATTGTAATACTCTAAGACACACCCTAGAAGTAATTAAACTAAGTCACCCAATTTGCAAGCTCAATTGAGCTTGATCCTAAACCAATTAGAATATCTGGTGACTATGTAAGAAATGAATGATTGATGACCAAAATAAGATGACTAAAATGGATAAATTGAAAATTAAGGGAAATGCATGTAAAATTCATGGAAATATCAAATAAACCACATGTAAATTAAATGAAATAACATGTGTTATCTCATTTAACCACTTGGCAATGCATGGATAACAAGGATGACAACTTGTCATCTTCTTCACTCTTTCTCACCACTGCCGAATTGAAAGAAAGAGAGAAAGAGAATTTGTAATTGCTTGAATCAACCTTGGTAGATAGGTTAACTTGCAAAACAATGTAAGCTTCCATCTTCTTTTTCCATTCGAATAGAAACTAGGGGTTGGATTGAAATGAATTTGTAATTGCTTGATGTTAGTAGTTGATAGCCATTGTTTAAAGATTGAAAATGCTTGAATTGATGTTATAGCTATGTTAAATTAAGGCATGAACAATAGGTATCATGTTAAATTTAGTAAACAATTGAGTTAACATGTCCTAGGTGATAGTCAAATGTAGTTGGAGATATATGTGATAAATTGTGTACTAATTTGAATAGGAGGAAGTGATTATCAAGTAACTACCTAGTTAAAATCATGTAAACTGAATTAACAAGACCTAGATTGAGTTAAATTGATAGTATAATTGAATGGATCAAGCTTGAAACAAAAGTGGTCACATTGCTAGTTAAATTGATGGCTAGGGACTGTTTTTACTAGTGAAAATGTGTAAAAATGCTAATTGAATGTAAAGCCCTGTTTTGATCATGTTGGTATATGATTTGAGGATTGAATATAGTAAATAACTTGCTGGAAAATGAGTGCACCTAATTGGATTAGTTAAAACTAGGTAATGGACTGCTCAAATGATGAATTAGAAGTTTAATGTTGATCAAGTAGATCAAATTGAATTTAACATGGTAATGCCATTTTTAAGCACATTTCTAGGTGAATTAGACTGACCTAGACATGTAAGAACATGAAAATGAATTGAATTACAATGATAGAACCTTGTTAAAATGAGTTATGAAATTAGAAACTCAACCCAGTGTAATCTGCCCAGAATACTCTGTTCTGGGCAGTAACTTTGAAAAATCACCATAAATTGTATAAAAGGAATTTAAGGCTGGAAGTTTTATGGACAACACCTTGATATGTATAAATTCATTAGGAGAAAACAGAACTGAATTATGGATTATAGAATAAATTGTAGAGAAGAAACACTAGGGACAGTGTAAATTGTCCGATGTAACAAATTGCCATGTCTTTAAGTTAAAAACTGTATTAATTGGAAAAGAATTAAAATGTAAGGACTATATGGACAGAAAGAGGATTAAATAAGCTTTTTAACGCTGTAAACTAATTGAAATTCCGACGTACGGAATAAAAGTTATGCATGTTTAAGTAAGTAGTGTACAAGTTGTCTGGCAGCAACAACCTAGTTAATTTGGGACTGTTTTGTAATAGTTTTGGGACAGTGGATACTGCCCTGTTTTACGTGAATAGAAGTATAAACAATTTAAAGTCATGTATGTAATCTATGAAAATGAACTTGTTGACATATTGGTATATGTTTTGTACTAGTGATATTGCCTTGATTTAATGTGATACATGCATGAGCAGGGTTAAATTACTCATATTGGACAAGAAGCTGAATTTGTTCGATGCAAACAATAATGGCCAAAACAATGCACGAATAGGAGGTCAAAAACGATGCATCTTGGACAAGAAATTGAATATGTTTGTAAAGTCTAGAAAGTCAGCCAACTTGCGAGGCGTTTTTGAATGGGATCCGGGCATTTCTGAGTCAAGCTGTCTTCTAACAAATTGTCCATCATTCAGTTACCTTTCCAACGCATCAATCGGACATCAGAAACTCAGTATACGTCCAATTTACTGAAGACTGCGCATGCAGAAAATTGGATACGGGATTATTACGGGATTTTGTAAAATTTAGCCCAAAAGCTAACATATAAGGCTTTGGACGAATTAAACTTAGCCCAATATATTTATTATCATTTAAATTGATGTTTTTAGGGTTTTATATACTTTAGGAACCAGCCACTCAGCCCTTATCAGCTTATCACTTGCCTTATCACCCTATTCCTTGCCACACAAGCACAAGGAGTTTAAAGGCTGTTATTTTTTTATTGTTTTTAATTAGATTAGGTTTTCCTTGTTTTAGTATAAGTTAAATTACTTTGTCTATCCTTCATCTATAAAAGGATGAAGCCTCCATCATTGTAAGAGAGATTTTCTTTGATTTATGAAATATTTAGTAAGTTTGTTTTTGCAAGTGCTGATTACTTCTGCCTTCGAAATCTTCTTAAACATATGTTCGACGAGTTCTTGTGAGGGAGATCATCTTCACACTCTTGCTTGCCTAAATAATCGCGTCTAGGTGGGTGGGTTAGAGCCACTTGAGGTTGCTTGCTTAGATAATTGAGTCTAAGAGGGTACCGAGGACAAAACAACATCAACAATTCACAAGCCATCTTCATCTTCAACCTTCACACCATCTTCCATAATTCCATAAACAAAGCTGGAATTTTCAGATTTGTTTTACATATCTCTTTCTCAATCTTTTTTAATATTTTTTTATATTCTTATTTCTTATCATATAATCCTTCATCTTGTCTTTCTTTCTTTAAATTTCTAGCCTTGAATCTGAAAATTTCAAGAAAATCACTTCTCTTTTCTCTTGAATTTTCAGATCTGCCCAAACTTCCTTGATTGAGTCTAGAGCTCCTAGTTCTTGCAACAACTTGATCGAAGGCTTCCAAATCCAAGATTGCGTTACTCTATCATTTGGTATCAGATTTGGGACGATTATTGACAAGAATTTTGGCATTTTTGGGTGAAAAACTCGAAAATTAGGGAAAATTCGTCAAATCCAAACGAGCGAATTTTGAGCTGAAAATTTGCAAATCAGATCTACAACTTTGGAGGAGTCACCACATAAAAGTTCAGAATTTCTTGACATCGGGAACACCTCGAACGAAGTAGATCAAGTTGCTGCAAAATTCTAGGGTTTGGGTTTTTCTAATTTTTCTTTCATTCTTAGCCATTAGTTTTCATTTGTTTTAGCTTTTATTGCTTCTTACACATCTTCTAACACCTTCTTGTTTCCTTGTGTTAGTAGGACTAAAAGTTGCATACTCTTCTTTCTCTTCGCAAGTAAATTCTATTGGTGCCTAACCTTTTCTTTGGATTTTTAAAGCAAGTAGGATGTTTTATTCTCTGTTCAACACTCGTTATCGTATACCAATAAATATGTTTCGGTCACGATGTACGATACAAGGTAATCTATGTTCTTTAATTGTTGATGGTGATAGTCGTGTAAACTTAGTGAGCAGCTTCATTGTTGATGCACTCGATCTACCATGCCAAGAACACCCTAAGCCGTATCATCTTCAAGGGTTTAATAGCGGACCGAATATGAAGGTAAGCGAATGTTGTTTAATCTCTTTTACTCTTGGAAGCTATTGTGATGATGTATGGTGTGACGTGGTTCCTATGGAAGTCACCCACTTGCTATTAGGAAGACCTTGGAAAAATGATCATTGTGCTGTCCATCGAATCAATACAAATGGATACTCGGTTGTGTACCAAGGCCATAAGCTCCCATTTGCTACAATAGAGCCGGAAAAAAGTAGATGAAGAAATAGCGAAAGCAAAAAAACTATGTGAGAGTATAAAACGAAAAAGATTGGAAGCACAAAAGGCTGAATCAATTGGCCACACAAAGGCAACCAACCATGATGACATCCCAAAACCAGAAGGTATACGTGATTCTCTTCGTACTTCTAGCATTTGTGCAAATGTTGATATTAGAGAAGAACCATCTCCCAAACAAAAGGATAGTGATAGTGAACACATTAGACAATATGACAATGCTTCTAATCCCTCATGTGATGTAGTAGGTCCACTTGCTATACTCTCATCACCTCCCCACGAAGAAAGTAAGTGTAATTCTAACCCTTCATTTGATTCTTGTCCTATCATTCCGTTAGAAACACTTTCTCCTCTATAGAAATTGTACATTAATGATAAATTTTGTGAGAGAGATAGGGATGTGAGATACAAAATACTGAGAGTAAAGAGGCCGAGAGTGAAAAAATTCAAATTAATGGCCCAAATTTGGTGAGTGAAAATACATATGAGGTAAAAGTCACACAAAGCCCAAAAGAAAAAGACAAGAAAAAGAACACGACGAATGATTTTGTTTTGACTAATCATTACAAATGTTCGAGTAGTGTTGTCTTATTTTTTCAGGATTTTGTTGAACCATTGAGAGGAGCTCAATTAGATCACTCCACATACAGCAAAGAAGCCTTTTCAATTGAAGTTGATGACTGTTCTCTCATTGCCGATTTAGATTCGAGGACGAATCCTTTTGAGGAGTGGGGGAATGATATATGCATGAGCGGGGTTAAATTACTCATATTGGACAAGAAATTGAATTTGTTCGATGCAAACAATAATGGCCAAAATAATGCACGCATAGGTGGTCAAAAACGATGCATCTTGGACAAGAAATTGAATCTGTTTGTAAAGTCTGGAAAGTTGTGACGAGTTTATGGATGGGATCCGGGCATTTATGAGTGAAGTTGTCTTCTAACAAATTGTCCGTCATTCAGTTACCTTTCCAACGAATCTTGAAATGCGTCAATCGGATATCAGGAACTCAAGATACATCCAATTTACTAAAGACTGCGCATTCAGAAAACTGGATATGGGATTATTACGGGATTTTGTAAAATTCAGCCCAAAAGCTAACATATAAGGCTTTGGACGAATTAAACTTAGCCCAATATATTTATTATCATTTAAATTGATGTTTTTAGGGTATTATAAACTTTAGGAACCATCCACCCAGCCCTTATCAGCTTATCACTTGCATTATAACCCTATTCCTTGCCACACAAGCACAAGGAGTTTAAAGGCTGTTATTTTTTATTATTTTTAATTAGATTAGATTTTCCTTGTTTTAGTAGAAGTTAAATTACTTTGTCTATCCTTCACCTATAAAAGGATGAAGCCTTCATCATTGTAAGAGATATTTTCTTTGATTTATGAAATATTTAGTGAGTTTGTTTTTGCAAGTGTTGATTACTTGTGCCTTCGAAGTCTTCTTCAACATAAGTTCGATGAGTTCTTGTGAGGGAGATCATCTTCACACTCTTGCTTGCCTAGGTAATCGAGTCTAGGAGGGTGGGCTAGAGCCGCTTGAGGTTGCTTGCTTAGATAATTGAGTCTAAGAGGGTGTCGAGGACAAAAAAACATCAACAATTCGCAAGGCATCTTCATCTTCAACCTTCACACCATCTTCCATAATTCCATAAACAAAGCTGGAATTTTCAGATTTGTTTTACTTATCTCTTTCTCAATATTTTTTAATCCTTTTTTATATTCTTATTTCTTATAATATAATCATTCATCTTGTCTTTCTTTCTTTAAATTTCCAGCCTTGAATCTGAAAATTTCAAGAAAATCCCTTCTCTTTTCTCTTGAATTTTCAGATCTGCCCAAACTTCCTTGATTGAGTCTAGAGCTCCTAGTTCTTGCAACAACTTGATTGAAGGCTTCCAAATCCAATATTGCGCTACTCTATCATAATGATTATGTGAACTTGTATTGATATGTACTTACTTGTGTATTGTGTTAGAACCAGGAGTGATTTTGGTGGATGAGGAAATGGTGGATCATCCTAAGGCTAAGGACAAAGGAATTTGGATGCAAGATTAAGCTAGCTTGGAGCATAGTGAGTGTAGCCTTAATAATAGGGTTAGGACTTAGGTCCTAACCAAACTTGTTTGAATCATGTTTAATGTTTAAATACCTATGATATGATACATGCTTGTTATGTATAATAAAGGGAAGAATGACCTATTGGTAAGCTTGGAAAATAATGCTATGAATATGCTTGAAATATCCTTGTTTGAAACTTGAAATGTATATGAAAATGTGTTTGAATCTTGCAACTTGGTTGTCTAGTGATGCTTGCTTGTGAATTAATTATAATTTGAAAGGTTTAGTGCCTTGATGTTTTCTTGCTTGAGATATGATTGAGAATGCGTTGCTTGGCCTTATCCTTACACGAAGCTTGATATGTTACCTTGATTTCCATTAGAATCTGTGCTTGTAATCCATGTACAATTCAAATGAATTGGATTTTCTTGAAGTATCCTTACTTGAATCATGGCCTGGTAATGTAATAGCTTGAAGTGAATCTTTCTACTTGATTTCCATTGAAATCCTTGCTTGTGTATCATGATTTAGTTCGAATGGAATGGATGATCTTGAAGTATCCCTGCTTGAATCATGGCTTGATAATGTATATGCCTGAAATAAAGCTTGCTAAATGATACATGATATCACACAACTAATGAAACATGAATAAGTTTGTAAATTCTTGAACTTGGTGAGCTAAGGCTCCTTTTGTAACACCCTAAATCCTAGCCTAGAAGTATTGAAACCAATTGCTTACATTGATAGGTTAATTGAACCTATAATGTAAGCTAAATTGATTTGTCAAAGATCTAATTGAAAGAATGAAAGAACAAAGTGACCAAATTAAGGTGACCAACTTGTAAACTCTAGCAATTTTAAAGAATGCATGCTAAAGTTTCAATATTCCATAGTTGCCATATAGCATTCATTTTTAAAGACTTATCATAAAGTGTAAACACATGTGTTCTTCGGTAAGGTTAGCGTAATTGGTTTGGAGTATAGAGTAATCACAAAACTTGTTTTAGGGGGGGTAACCATCTCAATCTTTCAAAAATAGAGTTTACTTAGTCAATCTACTCCCCAATATAAGGTTGAATTCATAATAGGGCAATACAAAAGTATTAATAGGAAAAAGGAATTCCTTAAATAGGCATGAGAATTTGAGGCAACTAGATTACTTCTGCTAGGTTCAGGGCTCAATCAAACTTCTTAATAAAGATCGATTTGAAGATCAAACAAAGCATAAGCTGAATTTTGAGTACGATTCAATTATATACACGAAGGCTATGGGTTTTAATAACAAACCAACTTATCTTATCGAAATCATTGATTTCACAACTGGAGAAGGGACGGAAGGAACCGGTGAACCTAATATTAGAGAAACAACGAACCTATTAAATGTTCTTGTTTTATTAAGGATACATCCTTACCACACCGGATGATTTAAGAGACTTCTTCTTGTTGTTAGCAACACTCCAAGGAGTTTGCAATCCTTGGTTCATCCTTACACTCCCTCCTCCATTAGAGAAGTAGGTTGGGATCTCGTTAACCCAACTATAACATATCTCAAACATTTCTAAAGACTTACAACATATAAAGAAAGCCTCTTTATCAGACAATGATCACAAGTGGTCATCGATTTTTTTTTAACTCTTAGGTGGCACAATATCTTATAATGATGCAACAACTTTCAATTTAGTATGAGAACCTACTAAACCATGCTCTGATACCAAAATATAACACCCCCAAACTAGCTTAGTCAAAAACTGATTTAAGAAGTGTTAAACAAACAAGGAAACATAAAAAACCTATGACACTTAAGCATCCCTCCACTGGACATGCAATCAGAAAACATGGTAAATTTAATTCTTTTGGGTAACTTTTATATTCCCAAACAGGTAAGCTTACACTAACACATCATTACACATTTGTGAGTCCAAAATGAATACTTTATTATTATGATATTCTAATTCTAAAGGAATTATAAGAATGACTTACTTCCTTTGATGACCTTTTCCCAAATATGCACCAAATTCAACTGAAGATCTTATCAAACTATTGCTATGGTGGAATTTCTCCTCCCTCTCTCTATACTTGTTTCGGCTAAGGGGTAAATGAAGAAGACCAAAGCATATTTGTCTGTCTTCAAAAGATGATCATAATCATCCACATGTTCAAAGGCTAAGGAGCCACCTCATCAATCTATTTTTAGCTTTAGAATTACCATGCAACACTCAAACTCTATAATTTAACCATTTAGTCATTTCGGTCCTACATTCCTAGTTTCGTGGAGTTCAATTTATTCCCTTATAATCTTTTAACAATCATACAACTACTCTAAATATGGAGTATCATACTGTTAATTTAACTTGTAGATTGGGACGTTACACATACACTATTATCATTCAATTCCCCTTTTCATTCACTTGGCCATATTCATACATTTTCACAGATAACAGACCAAGCAAAACATCCAACACCTTAACTTATCCAAACTACCTATTAATAGTTACAGATTAACAAGTAAAATTTTCTCCCAACAAATCATTGAACAACCATAAAGATTCATTTAGGCTTAACTACACATGTTTTAGAATACTTATAACTCATACGTGTTTTAAGACCTTTGCTTAACTTAACCTCATTTAAAGTTACGTTTAAAAATCAAGGGTTTATCTAAGCTATGGTTCTAATATTCAACCAAAATCTTTTCAAGATTATTCATATAGCATAACAATGACTCCCAATTATTTGTACTCTCAAATGACCGCTTCTTTTGTAAATTAGCCATGTTTAGTCCATTCATATAACTTCGCAATTAATAGTAATACGCCACAACTAACTTTCTACCAAGCAATCAAGATTCATCCATCAGCATCCAACCAATCACAAATAATTAAGAGGCCCTTTTACACCCCATTCTAAAGCTTTAATTGCATAAATACAAACATATCAAATGGAATAAATGAATACTTTATGGATAATGACCCCTATGTTCCACCAAATAGGAGTATTAGAAGTACTACAAGACATACATTTGCACCATTGTGATCACATCCAGGCTCAAAGGTAATCAGGAGTACAATAAACCTGAAATGTAAAGAAGGTAGAGTATAAGCTAACGCTCAGTGAGATAGATTAGTTAATTGAAAGTACAAAACAATACTTTATCTTATACTCTAATCCTTCTTCAAAATTCAATCTATCTAGGTGAGTCCCAAACTTATTTAATTATATAACATTCAATCAACTACCAACCTTAAAATAAAAGTTACGATTACACAACCATTCCTAAATCAAAAATATATTGTAATATCCTTAAAACTAGTATAAAAGAAGTTACTACAATGCCTTTATTTGATACCTAATTGATTGAAAACAAGATACTAGGTCTAGTTAATAGGGACTAGAATGCTATAATTAAAAAAGTGGTAACCTAATGTATAAGTGACCAAATCGAAACAAGAGACAAATTGAAGAAATGCATGCAAAATTCTTATATTCCTAAAATTCCCCTACACATGTCATTAATTAGTGGATAATTAAGGACAATTTAGTCATTTTAGGGAGGAATTAATTGATGATCTATTATCATCTTCCTCCCTAGTAGCCGAATGGATAAACAAAATTGGTGAGAGAAGGAATTGAGTAAGAAAACTCCATGTTCATAGATTCAAGCTTGAAATTTGGTGAAATTGGAGTTGTTAGCATTCATATACTCTTGATAGGAAGATCAAGTGGAAATTGAGGAAAAATGGGCTCACTTAGCTCAACAAGCTAGTAGAGGGAAAAGGATTACAATCCGGGATCGACAATAGCTCAGAAAATTCCTATGAGTGTAGTTTAAAGTTTGGAGAGGGCGATAACCTCTCATAGTTCATTTTCTGAATTGAATTTCTTGTTGAATCTTAGTAAAATTATGTAATGAGTTTGCTATGGAGCATTAGCAAGGTAAGTGCTTACTTGTTTGAGAAGTATGCTTGAAATTCAATTGATTACCATGATATGCTTATTGCATAATTGAATTATATTGAAATGAAGCATGTTGTTATGGTTAGAAATAACTAAATTCATTGTTTAAGGACATATTGATTGACATACCTTCATTGACTATTGTAATATTGATATTGGTATTGGCTATGAACCCTATTCGAATGAAAGGGAATATTGGCACTAAATGTGCATATTGAATTGAATCATGCTTCTAATTGAATGAAAGTGATAACTATTGTTAGCCTTGGTCTCGAGTCGCTCTTAGATATAGTTGGCATGCCATAGAGTCTATAGAGATCATTATCGGGGTGGACTACGGTCCGGGACATTGGTCCCTAATTGGCAACAGTAGGAGGGAAGTATTGTTATTGGTCATTGGCGATAGTATAAGGGATTGGACCGATACTTTGTACCATAATGATTATTGTTATTGGTGACAGTTTGGTTGGGGACTCGAGTATCTAGACTAAACAATCGATTCTCAAGGCTACACATAAAATGAAACTTATACCTCATGTACATTGAACCTATTGCTATATTGAATTCCAAAATTTGGTAAACCGGGCCATTGCTACTGAGGCAAAGATGAAAGCCTCAGAAAGACGCAAGAGTGGACATTCTTGGAAAGACAAATAACCCAGGAACGATGATAAGCCACACTGGCAGTCAAAGAAGTCCAAACATTCGAAGGTACACTCTTTGAACTATACCCATAATCAGAAGAGTAGTTACATCCTGAAACCTCAAACGGTTATAAAGACTTCAGCCCTTGTTGTTTCTATTGATAACACGAGGAATCAGACTAAAGCTAATCAATATCCTCTTTGCAAGTTCTGCCAGAAACATCATATTGGCCAGTGCAGAGTTCAACAGAATTTATGCTACTCATGTGGAGCCTCTGATCATTATTTTCGGGATTGTCCCTAGAATCCCAACAAGGCTTCGAATTGAGCTTCTACAATTGCTAGCTCAGCTCCTTCTAACCGAAACAAAGCACACAGACAAGCTTAATCTGGGAATTAGGGGAAATAGAAGGGCCCCTATTTGAATGCTCAGACTCATCAGGAATCTCAAGCCCCTGCTCGTATATACCACATTTGTGGTAAAGATTATGAAGAAGCTCCTGATGTTATCGCAGGTACTATTGAGTTAAATTCTAGTCCTGTTCGTGAAAAAGAAAGACGGGACTATGCGACTTTGTATTGACTATCATCAACTAAACAAGCTCACTATCAAGAACCGGTATCCCCTACCTAGAAGTGAAGATCTTTTTGATCAACTTAGGTCGGGTTAGCCCTAAGTTGATCAAAAAGATCTTCAATTCCTCGTAATGCCATTCGTACTATCAAATGAAAGTGAAAGAACAAGACGTGCCCAAGATAGACTTTCGTACTCGATATGGCCACCTCGAATTCCTCGTAATGCCATTCGGGATAATGAATGCTCTGGCTGCTTTCATGGCTCCCATGAATCGGGTATTTAAGCCCTATCTTGACAAGTTTATGGTCGTACTCATCGATGAAATCTTGGTGTACTCTCAGAATAAGGAGGAACGTGTTGATCACCTTTGAATTGTCTTGCAAACACTCCGAGAACATTAATTGTATGCCAAGTTTTCCAAATGTGAATTATGGTTACCAGAAGTTTCTTTCCTCGGCCACGTTATCTCGGCTAAAGGAATCAAAGTTGATCCAAGCAAAATTCAGTCTATTCTAAATTAGAGACCTCCGAAGAATGTAAGCGAGGTCCGAAGCTTTCTCGGTTTAGCCGGTATTATAAAAGGTTTGTTAAGGGCTCTTCCTCCATTGCAAACAAGCCTTACTAAGCTTACCTGTAAAGATACACCTTTCGTTTGGTCGAAGAACCAACAACGAAGCTTTGATCAACATAAGCAAGCTCTGACTCATGCCCCGGTACTCATCCAACCAGAATCGGGCAAAGAATTCACTATTTACAGTGATGCTTCCTATCTAGTACTCGGTTGTGTCCTGATGCAAGATGGGAAAGTAATTGCTTACGCTTTAAGGCAACTGATGCCTCACGAGTCTAATTATCCAACATACGATCTGAAACTAGCAGCTATCATATTTGCTCTCAAGATATGGAGACACTACATATACAGAGAGAAATGCAATCTGTTTACCGATCACAAAAGTCTCAAATACCTCCTAACTCAGAAGGACTTGAATCTGAGGCAAAAGAGATGGCTCGAATTACTTAAGGATTATGACTTGGTTATCGACTACCATCTGGGGAAAGCAAACGTAGTTGCTGAATCCCTTAGTCACAGACCATACTCGGGTAACTCCTAAATCTAGAATTCTGATTAAATTCATTTGAATAATGCCTTCTCTTGTTTTGCAAACAATGAATTTGGAGTTTCCTTAATCTACAAGTTACTATTTGAATACTCCTTGAAAAGTAAATTGTCATTTTAGCCCCCCATACATGTATCATAATGTATAAGTGATCAAAATGAAACAAGTGACAAATTGAAGGAATGCATGCAAAATTCTTATATTCCAAAAATGCCCTAAACATACATTAATTAGTGGATAATTAAGGACAATTTAGTCATTTTAGGGAGGAATTAATTGATGATCTATTATCATCATCCTCCCTAGTAGCCGAATGGTTAAACAAAATTGGGGAGAGAAGGAATTGAGTGAGAAAACTCCATGTTCATAGATTCAAGCTTGAATTTTGGTGAAATTGGAGTTACTGGCATTCATATAATCTTGATAGGAAGATCAAGTGGAAATTGAGGAAAAGGGGGCTCACTTAGAACAGGAAGCTAGTAGAGGGAAAGGGATTACAATCCGTGATTAACAATAGCTCAGAAATTCCTGTGAGTGTAGTTTAAAGTTTGGAGAGGGCGGTAACCTCTCCTAGTTCATTTTCTAAATTGAATTTCTTATTAAATCTTAGTATAATTGTGTAATGAGCTTGCTATGGAGCATTAGCAAGGTAAGTGCTCTTTTGAGTGGTTACTTGTTTGAGAAGTATGCTTGAAATTCAACTGATTGCCATGATATGCTTATTGCATAATTGAATTATATTGAAATGAAGCATGTTGTTATGGTTAGAAATAACTAAATTCATTGTTTAAGGACATATTGATTGGCATGCCTTCATTGACTATTGAAATATTGATATTGGTTTTGGCTATGAACCCTATTCGAACGAAAGGGAATATTGGCACTAAATGTGCATATTGAATTGAATCATGCTTCAAATTGAATGAAAGTGATAACTATTGGTAGCCTTGGTTTCGAGTCGGTCTTAGATATAGTTGGCATGCCATAGAGTCTATAGAGCTCATTATCAGAGTGGACTACGGTCCGAGACATTGGTCCCTAATTGGCGACAGTAGGAGGGAAGTATTGTTATTGCTCATTGGCGAAAGTTGGAGGGATTTGACCGGTACATTGTACCATAATGATTATTGTTATTGGCGACAATTTGGTTGGGGACTCGAGTATCTGGACCGAGTAATCGATTCTCAAGGCTACACATAAAATTAAAACTTATACCTCATGTACATTAAACCTATTGCTATATTGAATTGCATTGATTGATTGTAATGGAAAATTGAATGCCATGAACTATTGATATTGAAACATTGATTGAACATTGCTTATATTAGATTGCTTGATTGTAAAGAAAACATCAAATGCCATGAACTATTGATATTGAAACATTGATTGAACATTGCTTATATGAGATTGCTTGATTGTAAAGAAAACAACAGATGCCATGAACTATTGAACATTGCTTATATGAGATTGCTTGAGTTTTAAACATTGATTGTGTTTAAATGACATGATAAGCTTAATGTTAATCGAATTGGATGTTCGAATATGTCTAATCTTCAAGCCTTGTATTGGTATTGGATTGAAAATTAAGCAATGTATCTAGTATTGTTTGCCTTGTTTCGAATGGTTCCTTATCGATGGGGGAACCATACCATCTATTTGATGGTTCGTAGTTGAGACTTAATGTATTGATTACTTTGTAACTTTAACTACCTTACTAACTTTGCTTATTAAAGTCTCATTTCTACGATTCAGGTTGATATTGGATCCTATCCCAAACTCTAAGCTCGTACAAGTCACATTTTGCTTGATAGAGTATGTTTTCATCTTGTTGTAGTTCTCCTAGGATGGTGGCACCTAAGGCATGTATATTCATGATCACATAGTTATGGTTTGTATAAATTAATTCCATCTATGATCTATAATGAGTATGTCATATATATATATGAGCATGTATGCACTTTATTGAGCTTGAATACTTTTTAGTCTAATGTTAGATTTCCATGGTTAGATTATGCATGAAATGGATGAATAGATCTATTGAAGTTGGCTAGTTAACAATAAGTAGATGTAGTAATCCACATGTTTAAACTTGAACCACCTTGGTCACTTATGGTACTAGCCCAATGATGTATATGACATTGTAAGCATATATGTTTGATTAAGGTCACATAAGTAAATCATGTAAATCACTTATTGGAATGCTTGATAGTTACATTGAATGTTGAAATTATCTATTAGGTTTCTCATCTAGTTCAAATGGTTGCTTGGGAATCAAGTAAGTCTTAAGTTGTTTTGATTATGGTAACATATTGCATTATGGGTCTTAATATATCTAATAGGTGCATCATGCATAGTTTATTGGGTCCTCACCTAATCGAATTATATCTTAATGAGCAAGAAAGACTTAAATCAAATTGAACACTCTACCTTTAATTGTATGAATCATTAATTGAAATTGTGGTAACTTACCTAATCCTACTAGGGTGGTTAGAGTATGTTACACATATGTTCATGCCCTTCGTTCACCATTTCACCTCAATAGTTAATACGCAAGTCTTTAGGTAAGGAATCCATTAGATTAGTTAATCACATGATATATTCTTATACAATAACTCGCACTATTAGGAGTTACTTATCATTTGAGCTACTCCATAAGATAATGTAAAGGCATGAATATTTTTAACAACTAAGTTATTCTCATATATGATACTTATCCAATGATAACTCCAATATACAAGTGATCAAGCAACCAAATTTGTCATAACCATAAATCTAGGGATAGATCACAAATAGTAAACACATAGAGGTTCCAACCAATTTATAGATATAGGCATTCCTACGCACCATGATAAACATTCAGGACTCAGGACATCACAATTTATTTATTAATCAAATGTTTGCCATGATACATACATTTAACTTATGAGTCTCCTTAATTTCTTTTTAATTAAAACTCCACGAATCAGGGGATATTTGTCATGTAAGACATTGAACACAATACATTTTATTCCATGATCATATAACTTACAAAACATCACCCATCTCTTCTTTTTATACCAATGTCCTTTAATCATGCATTATAATACCATGTACAACAAACCAAGTAGATTCTCACAAGAGTATTTGAAACATACAATAACATATAAACTTAATCATTTAATAATTCATTTGAAAGCATATATCATGTGTACTCAAGTAACTGCATATGAGTCACAGTCTATCATCAAGATTGATCATATTACTTGTTATATAAGTAACTTCAATATTTACTTGAGTTAATATAAATTCTGTAAATCCTTATCAACATAGCCTTAAGAATTGATATACAATCTAGGTACATGAATCCCCAACCAACTATCGCCCATAAAAATTGGTACTCGTAGTACCGGTCAATCCCTCCTACTGTCGCCAAGTGACCACACAACTTCCCTCCTACTGTCGCCAAATAAGGACCGTAGTCCAACCCAAACACAAGCGCTATGGACTCTATGGCATCCCAACTATGTCTACGACTGATTCGAGACCAAGGCTTTAACACATTTTATTCTTAATCTTTAACATAGTGAGCATAGCTCCATTTGATCTCATAGAGATTTCATTAACCCTTTCTCATATTGGGTACAAACATATGTTCACCTCATGTGAACCCTTCATACATTTATCATAGTGAACATTGTTCCAACTTCTTATCATCATGCCATTCAAGGCTTAAACATATATCATGTATTAATAGATCACAATGAGCATAATTCCTTAATCGAACATCATGTGGATCGAGTCTTTTATTTGTCCATATCAAATATGTAATTGATTCATATTTTTCTCATTGCATATTTTCATCCATTCAATTGATAACATAGCAAGAATTACCATTTTTCATGCACTAGTATATATAACTTTCGTTACAAACATATGTGCTTGGTTATGTAAGTATATCACACGTATTCTTTTCATAACAACGATTGACTCATTTTACATGTCAGATCAGTTACATACTAAATTCATTTATGTTCCTAATTTCATACCGATTCTTTAATCAAATGATATATGAATATTGGTTTACTTATCAAGCAAGTAATATTATATAAGCTGGGTTCTCATCAACTATGACTTCAATCACAAGTCAAGTATATAACTACTGAATACTAAATTAAATATAACTTCACATATTTTGATCACACACAATGCTCATAACACATCACATCAAACATATTCAACCACTTATAGGTATAACATTTTCCTTAAATCACATTTTTCCCAATTTAACCAGTCATACAAGACTTCGAGATAAAATCACTCACATAGTCATCCAACTTGATTATTATGAGTAACAAGGCTCTATCAAACAAGGAACAATGTAAGCAATTTAATAAGGAGTGCTCGAAAAAGTTACAATTTTTATCTTGAGACTTTAAATTACACTTACTTGTTATCTCGAAGTTACGAGATACATGAATCCTCATTTCCTTACACTCCTAATTCATTTTCCCATAATAGTCATTTTGCCATTATCCGCTTCCTTACCACACGGTATGAGCCTCTAAGTAAATAATAAACCATCAATAATAATCAACTTCATTTACCAACAGTTCAATGCACACACATATGCACAAACAAATCTACGTATATATATACTTCAATCCTTTCATGATCTCAACTAAGCAAAAACAATCCATTTTACATGTATCTTCTTCATTTATACATTAAACAATCACACGCATATTTATAAAATAGCCCGGTTTCATACATTTTCATGTATAATTTCAAAACAATCTTTTAATATTCTTTAGACATACAAATCAGTCCCATATTCATGTGTTTATAAACATATATATAAGTATAAGAAACAGTCCAAATTCAGTCCTTTATTTAGTTTACTGGGCAGCTCCTTATTTTTGCAGAACATTCCTCACATTTATGGTTTCCAAAAATAGGCTTATTAGAATCAAAATTGTCCTTAATTATCTAAACTATCTAAAACAGCCCTTAGTTCCTATATTTCCAATTATGCACATAACAAAACAGTCCCCAACATTAATATGTATGCAGGGCAGTTCCAAATTTTATAGTTCTTAATCGAAATAGCCCGTAGAAGTCCTTTTAAACCTTTCCCCTATTTTTATAACACCAAGTCAGCCCTTATTAGTCCATTGTAAACAGAATGGTTCCATTGACATTTACACATATAAAAATTTAAATCAACACATTCTTATATCTTCAATAATTGTCCAGCATGTTTACACTTATCTACGATCAGCCAAAACAGTTTAATCCTAGATAAAACAGTCCCTCAAATTTCTATTAAGCAATGTAGGCACCATTCAATTTCATTTACAAGCATTCAAGCTTTAATGATCTATTCACATGATTATTTGAATAAATTCTTCGAAACGGTCTAGTCAAGGAATGAACAGCAAGCCGTAACTCCAATTTTGAATTCCAGTAACATGTCTAATTCAAATTATGCTACCAAGATCACATATCATAGAGTTCATTACTTATTCTATTCAAATGATTCAACATTTCACAGCCTAAGATTATTCTTCAAGCAAGTTGAATTACAACCATACTCCTAGGCTTATTGTAACTAGACTCTCACATAATTCTGTTAACAACATTTCTAATATACTCTTCATTCAACGATTCAACCTTAGGGAGAATAATACAATTAAAATTTCATACCTCTTTTGCTATATCATTCTATTGGAGTTCTTATGAACAATTTAAGTTGTTGGAATTCTCCAAAAATCTACTCGAATGGTAAGCTTCTCCTCCCTCTTTCTCATACCAATGCTACTCAGTCTCGGGAAGAAGATGATAAAAGAAAAGCTTTTGTTATCTAACTCCCTCCATTACTGTGACATTCCCCCACATGTTTAAAGTGGTTGTTTGACATGTGTATAAACCACCACCCAAAGTTTTATTAACATGCAAAATTAAGGTTTCGTGAGATTTCCAATTTAGTCCTTATGAATTTTACCTCTCACTTCCCATTCTTTTTCAATTTGACCTTTATCTCATCATATTTTATTCTAAACTTTTTATAAAGCAAACCAATGCCAATCCACTATCACTCAATTTGGTAACATACTTCTAAACAGGTTTTTTTGGGTATTACACTAGTGTATTTGGATTTCAATTATTGGTCATACTTACAAGTGTACAAGTCTTTTGTAATTATTCCAAGTTGGTAATCGGGCCTTTAATTATTTTCTGATTGCTTGCTTTGTGTGCTCTGATTAGTTAGTAGGATCTTTGTGGTTGCCTAATTTATCTATGAGAGCTTGGTCGGTAAAATATCTTGATGTCATGTGTGATGCATGTTGATACATGTTTGCTTTGTCATAAGTTAAACCGTATTTATTAATATCATAGTCTAATGATTATCTTAATGGTTAAGTTAAACTAATGGTAATATGTCAACTCTAACAATGTGGGCATAGTTAAGGAATGTCAAGTACTATTGATAATGGATAGCATAATTGAAATAAATTGGGTTTCTTGGTCTCAGCTGTTGCTAGATGATTTAGCTAAACAAGACATGATAATCAAAGTGATAGAGTAGCGCAATCTTGGATTTGGAAGCCTTCAATCAAGTTGTTGCAAGAATTAGGAGCTCTATACTCAATCAAGGAAGTTTGGTCAGATCTAAAAATTCAAGAGAAAAGATAAGGGATTTTTTTTGAAATTTTCAGATTCAAGGCTGGAAATTTAAAGAAAGAAAGACAAGATGAAAGATTATATGATAGGAAATAATAATATAAAAAAAGATTAGAAGAGATTGAAAAAGAGATAAGTAAAACAAATCTGAAAATTCCAGCTTTGTTTATGGAATTATGGAAGATTGTGTGAAGGTTGAAGATGGCTTGCGAATTGTTGATGTTGTTTTGTCCTCGGCACCCTCTTAGACTCAATTATCTAAGCAAGCAACCTCGACCGGCTCTAACCCACCCTCCTAAACGCGATTATCTAGGCAAGCAAGAGTGTGAAGATGATCTCCCTCACAAGAACTCGTCGAACTTATGTTGAAGAAGACTTCGAAGGCACAAGTAATCAGCACTTGCAAAAACAAACTCACTAAATATTTCATAAATCAAAGAAAAATTGTCTTACAATGATGGAGGCTTCATCCTTTTATAGGTGAAGGATAGACATAGTAATTTAACTTCTACTAAAACAAGGAAAACCTAATCTAATTAAAAATAATAATAAAATAACAACCTTAAATTCCTTGTGCTTGTGTGGCTAGGGATAGGGTGATAAGGCAAGTGATAAGCTGATAAGGGTTGGTTGCTTGGGCAGCAAGTAAACTTGATGAATGTTGGTTTGCTTGAGCATCAAGTAATGGGCTGATAAGAGATGTTTTGATTGGGCAACAAGTAAAAGTTGATAGGGCCTTTATTTGGACGAATTTAAGGGTATTTGGGCTGGTTTAGATGATAAGAAATTGGTTCTTGGGCGAGGCATGTGTGGGCTGTTTTAAAAGCCAACTAGACCTAAAAACACTTATAAATCTTAATATGGAGGGTCATCCCCTTTATCTTCGATCTTCGGGGAATTTATATCCCCTTGGTGCCGTCAGTAGAGTGATGGTTGATGAGATCGTGCCAGGCCTAGTGATTGCTACTAATAGAATGGCAGATGGTAGCTCGATGTTAGGATGCAAGCTTAGTCGAACTTGATGGTTGTCTTGTCACAACGTAGTGGTCTCCGGAGTTGATAGATCCAGAGGTGTAGAAGTGTCTTGGGAGGAGCTTTGGGCTCTGTGACATGAGAGCGTAGTGTAGAGACAGAGGTGGCGGTGTCTTTCTCGAAGGAGTTTTTCCCGTAAGTAGAGTTGATAGAGTAGCGCAAATTTGAATAAAGAGAAAAACAAAACAAACCAAAATAAAGAACAAATCTAAAAATTCAGATTTGCTTATGGTGGTGGCGTCAATGGAGGAAGCTTGAATATGTGGAGATGGTGTGATGAATTGATAGTTTTCCTCGGCACCCTCTTAGACACAATTATCTAAGCAAGCAACCTCAATCGGCTCTAACCCACCCTCCCAAACGCTTTTGTATGGGCAAGCAGGAGTGTGAAGATCCTCAACAACAAATCCCGGAAAACTTGAAAATCGATTTGCTTCTAAAACACAAGATAATGTTCTTGCAAGTTGGAACTCAAAATAGAATTTTATTTAATCATTCAAATATGTCTTACAATGTGGGTGAAGCCTCCTTTATATAGGCCATGGAGAAGTTCTAATCCTACTAAACTCAGAAATTAAATACAATAAATAAATGCTAAAATCTAATCTCCTAATTAGATAAGCAACTTCTAATAATAAATAAATCCTAAAAATAAAATCCTAAGTAAATAAATCTGATCCTAATAGATATTGCAGAATCTATTGATTTAAATTACAAATAATCAAATAAAATCTTAAAAATTCGTAATTATCAAAAAATCCCGTATTAATCCCGTATAGGAATTTCTGCATGAGCTGTCTTCGCTAAAATAGACGTATCTTGAGATCCAGATGTCCGATTGAGGCGTTTCAAGATGCGTTGGAAAGCTAATTTGTAGCCGGACAAGTTTTAAGCAGACATGTTGACCTATAAATGCCTGGAGCCCATCCAAAAATGCATCGCAAGTTGACTGCTGTTTCTGACTTGCAAAGCAGTTTCAGCTTCTTTTTCAAGATGATTATTTTGACCCCTCTCATGCTCGTATCAAGAGTTATTTTGGGGTGTTTGGCGGAGGTACAACACCAATCCCCCTTAGTTGAAAGACTATCATAAAATGGCACGAACTTAGGCTGGAGATGAAGAGTCATGCTTGCGAATGCTGCGTTAATTGCCTATTTTTACGGGGCCAATTTCTAAGAATATATGCCATCATTATGGTGATACATGGATGAGCGGGGTCAAATTACTAATATTAGACAAGAAGCTGAATTTGTTCGATGCAAACAATAATGTCCAAAACAATGCACGCATAGGAGGTCAAAAACGATGCATCTTGGACAAGAAACTGAATCTTATTGTTTGTTTTTATTCATTCTTAGCTTTAGGTTAAAGCCATCCTTCATCTATAAAAGGATTATGCTTTCTTCTTTGTTTGAGAAGATTTCATTGATTAATAAAAAGTTCTCTTTCGAGATTTTAGTATTCCTTGAGTTTGCAAGTGTTTGGTAAACTTGTCTAGAAGCCATCTTCAACATAAGACCATTAAATTCTTGTGAGGGAGATCATCTTCGCACTCTTGCTTGCCTAGGTAATTGCATCTAGGAGGGCGGGTTAGAGCCGCTTAAGGTTTCTTGCTTACATAATTGGGTCTAAGAGGGTTCCGAGGACAAAACAACAACAACGATTCGCAAGCCATCTTCATCTTCAACCTTCACGCCATCTTCCATAATTCCATAAACAAAGTTGGAATTTTTAGATTTGTTTTATCTATCTCTTTCTCAATCTTTTTTAATCTTTTTATTTATATTCTTATTTCTTATCATATAATCCTTCATCTTGTCTTTCTTTCTTTAAATTTCCAGCCTTGAATCTGAAAAATTCAAGAAAACCCCTTCTCTTTTCTCTTAAATTTTCAGATCTGCCCAAACTTCCTTGATTGAGTCTAGAGCTCCTAGTTCTTACAACAACTTGATTGAAGGCTTCGAAATCAAAGATTGCGCTACTCTATCATTTGGTATCAGATTTGGGACGATTCTTGACAAGAATTTTGGCGTTTTTGGGTGAAAAACTTAAAAATTAGGGGAAATTCGTCAAATTCAAACAAGCGAATTTTGAGCAGAAAATTTCCATATCAGATCTAAACCTTTGGAGGAGTCACCACATAAAATTTCAAAATTTTTTGACATCGGGAACACCTCGAAAGAAGTAGATCAAGTTGGTACAAAATTCCAGTTTTTAGGGTTTTTCTAATTTTCTTTCATTCTTAGCCATTAGTTTTCGTTTGTTTTAGCTTTTATTGCTTCTTACGCATCTTCTAACACTTTCTTTCATTGTGTTAGTAGGAATAAAAGTTGCATACTCTTCTTTCTCCTTTCAACTATAATTCTATTGGTGTCTAACCTTTTCTTTGGATTCTTAAAGCAATTAGGATGTTTTATTCTCTTTTCAACACTCGTTGTCGTATATCAATAAATATTTTTCGGTCATGATGTAAGATACAAGGTAATCTATGTTCTTTAATTATTGATGGTGACAGTCGTGTAAACTTAGTGAGCAGCTTCATTGTTGATGCACTCGATCTACCATACCAAGAACACCCTAACCCGTATTATCTTCAAGGGTTTAATAGCGGACCTGATATGAAGGTAACCGAACGTTGTTTAATCTCTTTTACTCTTGGAAGCTATTGTGATGATGTATGGTGTGACGTGGTTCCTATGGAAGTCACCCACTTGCTATTAAGAAGACCTTGGAAAAATGATCGTGGAGCTGTCCATCGAATCAATACAAATGGATACTCGGTTGTGCACCAAGGCAGAAGCTCTCGTTTGCTACAATAGAGCCGGAAAAGTAGATGAAGAAGTAGCGAAAGCAAAAAAACAATGTGAGAGGATAAAACGAAAAAGATTAGAAGCACAAAAGGCTTAATCAATTGACCACACAAAGGCAACCAACCATGAAGACATCCCAAAACCAGAAGGTACACATGATTCTCTTCGTACTTCTACTTCTAGCATTTGTGCAAATGTTGATATTAGAGAAGAACCATCTCCCAAACAAAAGGATAGTGATAGTGAACACATTAGACAAGATGACAATGCTTCTAATTCTAACCCTTCATTTGATTCTTGTCCTATCATTCCGTTAGAAACACTTTCTCCTCTAGAGAAATTGTACATTGATGATAATTTTTGTGAGATGTATATGGGATGTAAGATACAAAAGACTGAGAGTAAAAAGGACGAGAGTGAAAAAAGTCAAATTAATGGCCCAAATTTGGTGAGTGAAAATACATATGAGGTAAAAGTCACACAAAGCCCAAAAGAAAAAGAACGCGACGAGTGATTTTGTTTTGACTAATCCTTACAAATGTTCGAGTAGTGCTGTCTTATTTTTTCAGGATTTTGTTGAACCATTGAGAGGAGCTCAATTAGATCACTCCAAATACAACAAAGAAGCATTTTCAATTGAAGTTGATGATTGCTCTCTCATTGCCGATTTAGATCCGATGACGAATCCTTTTGAGGAGTGGGGGAATTATACATGCATGAGCGGGGTCAAATTACTAATATTGGACAAGAATCTGAATTTTTTCGATGCAAACAATAATGGCCAAAACAATGCACGTATAGGAGCTCAAAAACGATGCATCTTGGACAAGAAACTGAATCTGTTTGTGAAGACTGGAAAGTCAACAAACAATGCACGTATAATAAGGCTTTGGACGAATTAAACTTAACCCAACCTAATTATTAACATTTATATTATGTTTTTAGGGTTTATATACTTTAGGAACCAGCCACCCTTCTCCTAAGCCGTTAGATCAAGTCCACTTTAATGGACCATATTTGTTTGTTTATTTTATTCATTCTTAGCTTTAGGTTAAAGCCATCCTTCATCTATAAAAGGATGATGCTTTCTTCTTTGTTTGAGAAGATTTCATTGATTAATAAAAAGTTCTCTTTGGAGATTTTAGTATTCTTTGAGTTTGCAAGTGTTCGGTAAACTTGTCTAGAAGCCATCTTCAACATAAGATCATCGAGTTCTTGTGAGGGAGATCATCTTCGCACTCTTGCTTGCCTACGTAATTGCATCTAGGAGGGTGGGTTAGAGCCGCTTGAGGTTGCTTGCTTAGATAATTGGGTCTAAGAGGGTGCCGAGGACAAAACAACAACAACGATTTACAAGCCATCTTTATCTTCAACCTTCACACCATCTTCCATAATTCCATAAACAAAGCTGGAATTTTCAGATTTATTTTATCTATCTCTTTTCTCTTGAATTTTCAGATCTGCCCAAACTTCCTTGATTGAGTCTAGAGCTCCTAGTTCTTGCAACAACTTGATTGAAGGCTTCCAAATCCAAGATTGCGCTACTCTATCATATGGCTTCTGAAGTGTCGTCCTAGATGTGTTATAAATTGGGGGTAGTATGGGATCTCATTTCTATTGACCTGCTACTGATTATAAAGGTAGCAAGTTTTTTCACAAATTTTTCTCATGCTGCTTTGTTGACCGAAATGGTGAGATGCGTGAATGCTTTGGCAAGGAGGGTGGAGGCGAACAAGGTTGTTGGTGTGGTTGGACCTGAGGTCGAGTGTAGTGTAGTTGAGCATGAGGCGAAGAGGTTGTTGGAGTGTCATGGGTTACAATTGTCGAGCTTTGAGTTTAAATTCGAGGTTCTATCAGGAACGTAATGCTTAAACGACCGCAGTGAGGGAGGGGATGGGGTTATGTAATGGTGTTTCGTTCCACTTTTTCTATTTGAGGTTGGGTATCCTGGTGGCTTATCATTGGCTATCTTTTTAAGTGTGTGGAGGAGATGTGGAGGCCATCTGTGAAGGTTCTGAGGAGGCAACTTACCCTTAGCTCAGTTTCGTAGAGCGCTCTGGGGTTGTTGAGTTTCACGAACCAACATGGGAAGAAAGACTTTATTATGGATTGGTTGAGGTGATACGGAAGCCAGGATCCAAGAATTACCTCAAAATCTATGAACCCTCTAGATCACAATTAATCTAGCAAACTCACTAATATGATCCGAGAAAACCCTAAACTCCAAGTTTAGCAAACCAATAATAAAGCATGATCTTGATGTAGAAAACGAGATAGGATGAATTTGGTGGTGGCGGTGTTGGATAGATTTGTCCTTGTCACCCTCTTAATCGCAATTGAATAGGCAAACACCTGCAAACGGCACGAATCTCTCCGATGAATGGATGATGACGAGATGATGTTGCAGGATATTTTGTCCTCTACATCCTCTTAGACACGATTATCTAAGCAAGCAACCTAAGAGGCTCTAACCCACCCTCATAGACGCAATTACCTAGGCAAGAAAGAGTGTGAAGATGATCTCCATAACAAGAACTTGACGAACTTACGTTGAAGAAGACTTGTGATACGAAAAATAACAAGGCAAATCTATTTACCTTGAAAATAAAATGGCCCATGGCCAAAGGTTTTTGCAACTCATAAATTCATGATGTTGTTCTTATTAGTGAAGAAATATGCCTTTAAATAGGCTACAAATGAAGAGTTCAACTTAAATTAGGAAAAGTAAAGATAATAATAAAATAAATAAACATATTTTATCTAACCTAAAAAACTAATAAATAAATAACAAATCTAATCCTAAATATCTTCATAATGAATCCTAGATTAAATTTAAGTACAAATATTCAATAAAATTATTGAAAATTCGTAATAAATAATATTTCCCGTAATAAATCCGTATAGAGATTTCTGCTCACATAGTCTTCACTAAAACGGACATAACTTGAGCTCCCGACGTCGAATTGATGCGTTTCAAGCTGCGTTTGAAAGATAAGAGACATACAAATATGTTTGAAGAAGACATGTAGACTCAGAAGTGCCCAGATTCCATCCGAAAATTCGATGCAAGTCGGCTGAAATTCCAGACTTATAAAACAGCTTCAACTCTTTGGCTACAATGCATCATTTTAGCCCCCCATACATGTATCATTCTCCCCCTGTTGAAAACGATTCGTCCCGAATCTTAAGATTTGTTGATCACAACCTTCAAGTCTCTTGAGATATCTCCAGGAATGAAATAGTAAAACTAGGATCTATATAGAGAATTATATTTTTTTTCTTTTTTCTTAACTACTAAAACAACAGTAAAAGAAAATTGTTTCAAACACCTAAACCAAGGCTCTGATTACCAATTGATACAGAAGCCAGGATCCAAGAATTACCTCAAAATCTAGGAACCCTCTAGATCACAATTAATCTAGTAAACTCACTAATATGATCCGAGAAAACCCCAAACTCCAAGTTTAGCAAACCGATAATAAAGCATGATCTTGATGTAGAAAATGAGATAGGGTGAATTTGACGGTGGCGGTGTTGGATAGATTTGTCCTTAGCACCCTCCTAATCGCAATTGAATAGGCAAACACCTGCAAACGGCATGAATCTCTCCGACGAATGGATGATGACGAGATAGATGTTGTAGGATATTTTGTCCTCGGCACCCTCTTAGACGCGATTATCTAAGAAAGTAACCTCAAGCGGCTCTAACCCACCCTCCTAGACGCAATTACCTAGGCAAGAAAGAGTGTGAAGATGATCTCCATCACAAGAACTTGACGAACTTACGTTGAAGAAGACTTCTTATACGAAAAATAACAAGGCAAATCTATCTACCTTGAAAATAAAATGGCCCATGGCCAAAGGTTTTTGCAACTCATAAATTCATGATGTTGTTCTTATTAGTGAAGCAAATATGCCTTTAAATAGGCTACAAATGAAGAGTTCAACTTAAATTAGGAAAAGTAAATATAATAATAAAATAAATAAACATATTTTATCTAACCTAAAAAACTAATAAATATATAACAAATCTAATCCCAAATTATCTAAATATCTTCATAAAAAATCCTAGTTTAAATTTAAGTACAAAAAATCAATAAAATTATTGAAAATTCGTAATAAATAATATTTCCCGTTGTAATAAAAATTCGTAATAAAAATCAATAATAGTCTTCACTAAAACGGACATAACTTGAGCTCCCAACGTCGAATTGATGCGTTTCAAGATGCGTTTGAAAGCTAAGAGACATACGAATATGTTTGAAGAAGACATGTAGACTCAGAAGTGCCCAGATCCCATCCGAAAATTCGATGCAAGTCGGCTGAAATTCCAGACTTATAAAACAGCTTCAACTTTTTTGTTACAATGCATCATTTTAGCCCCCCATACATGTATCACGAGGGGCAGAGCGAATCTGACAATTTAATGCTAGACCATTCCAAGTATATTAAGGTGTCTTAGAGGCATGGTGAAGGGCTCGAGTTTCCCCTGAGATGAGGGTGCCTGGGAGGGTACTATAGTGTGAATTCATATGGTGACGAAGTTGAAGAGAATCAATTTGATGTTTTGAAGAAAGGGAAACAGGTTAATATGGGGAGGGATA